>JAWWLR010000158.1:40202127-40222640 GCA_035041075.1 Acraspis erinacei | reverse complement strand
GATTGGGAAAGGGGAAAGGAAAATGCAAAGGAAGAAGTGAGAAAGGGGTAAAGGAGAAGAGAAATGTTAAGGGGGAAGGGGAACGTCTGAAAAGTGAAAAGCAAAAAGGGAAAGGAAAATGGAAAATGGTGAAAAGGAGAACTAAGAGTATTATTATCCACTGTAGAAAGGTTTACCTTACATAAGTTACAGTAATGTAAAGGTTTCAAAAGAGTAGATTTTTCCGAATTGAGGATTTTTGAAAGTCGAATAAAAAATCAACAATTATTCCAGATTAACTATGACGTATAATAATTGCAATGACAGTCTCCTTTTGCATAAACAAATACGACAAGTAAAGGGAAAAGGCAGGGGAAGACGAATAACTGGTTTGTGGAATAAAAAGCACATAAGCTAGAGGTGAGATTTTGGTAATAAGATGATAACCAACAAAAATAGACGAGGTTTTCGATCTCGAAGTATTTTTATTAGCAATGATTCCGAATTTCCAAAATTTACGATAGTATTTTCACACCTCTAATGAAAAAACACGGACCAGAGATGAATAATTTTTACCTATTGTGCTTGATAGCCAGTGGAATATTAGTTGTTGAGTTCGTGCGGGCAGAGCTGCTCCTGGCATTGCGGAAAAATATGGTTAGTCACTGTACTAGTGATTTGTAGAAAAGTTTTGTGAATAAAGCGTATTTTACAAAAATCTATTTGAAAACTACTATTTAATGTAAAATGATATCTACGGAATTCTCTTTTAAAAGAAACTTATATATGATTTTATCTTGTAGATTAAAATTCTTTTCATGTTTGAGAATTCACAAAATGAAAAAAGATTTAACAAATTACGATACGTACAGATTGTAGTTGTTAAGAAAAGTTTTTATTATAAAGTAGATGCAAGCAGTAAGCAGATCAGAAATGGGTTATTTTGGTGCAAATTTAAAACTCAAACAATTTACAAGTGCAACTCTCACATATTTTCCAAACAAGGCACAATGAAAATATAAAAAATCAATCTCTTCAAAGTGATAAAAAAACTCTAGATATTCCTGAATACTACAAGCAAAATAACATTCTTGCAAAGTCAGGGTGGTCGTTGAAATCAAATAAACAAAATTCAAGCCAATTCCCGGTTTTTTCCGGTTTGGTTTTCACGGTGAATAAAATTAAAAATATTAAACTCTCGAAGATAAACATTTTTTTTATTTGAAATAATAAAAACTAAACTCTAAATTAAAGAACTCAAAGTAGAATACTTAAATTTAAATTTTAAAATTGAAGATTCAATTAAGAAATATAAATTCACGTTATCATTTTCAACACTCTAAACTAAAGAGTGAATGAATAAATTTATAACATTTGAAAATTATATCATTTTAAGCTTTCTAAACTAGAAGATAAATTTTTTTAATTTTAAGTATTTTCAAATCAATAATTATTTAATTGTTATTTATACATCAAAATTTGTTATGAAATATTGTTACTATTCTCTTGAAATTATTTTTTCGAAATAAAAAATAATTGCAAATCTTCCAGAATCTACATTCAGTTTTAAATGTTTTGTAATCTTCAAAATTTATATTAATTTTTGAAATTTTTTCACAACTTTTAAATATAAATGAAAATTATTCGAAGTTTTCCTGCATTCAAAAAAATCCTGCAAAATTTTACAAATTTACTCAATATCCTCCAGATTCTTTTTCGACAATTTTGGAATTTTTTAAAAATATTTTTAAATATTCTGCTAAAGTAATTTTTCAACAGTAAAATCATATCAAATTTGTATAGAAATCTTTAAAAAATGTTTTATTCATATGAAACCTTTTACAATTCTTAAAAAATGGTTTAATTTTTTTTATATAACAAAATTTGTTTTCGTTTTTAAATTTTTGGAAATCTTCCCTTACAAATATTTTGTTCAAAATAAAAAGACTGAAAAAAAGAAAAATAAAAAAATTTGTTTATTATATTAAAAAATTTAAAAATCATATAGCTTCAACATTTTATTCCAAAATCTTTAAAAATATACACTTTTTGTTTTAAATTGTGTACAACCTTTTCAAATTTAAAATTATTTTTGAAATTTTTTCAAAAATGCTAAATATTTTATAAAATTATTCGAATTTTTCTTATTAAAATATTTTTTTTAATATTCTGCTAAAATTAATTTTAAAAAAATCATTTTTAATTGCCCTAGCAATCTCTAAAAAAAGGTTTTCTTATAAAACATGTTATAATTCTTAAAAATCTTCTACATTTTTTGTTACAAATCTGCAAAAATCTACATTTTCTTTTAAATTATTATTAGCATTCCAAGATGTTAAAATCCGAGCTTTTATATTTCAATTAATACAAATTTCGATGTCAAAAATATAGAATGAAAATTCGAAAGAGAAAAATTTGGACCACCCTATTAAGGAAACAGAAAAACTTTGAAATTAAAACACTTTTGATTTTATAACTGATCAAAACCATGCAAGAAAAAAGAAAGAAAGAGACAATGACAGACAGCGATAAAAGCCACAAGCAAACCATCCGCATACCCATTGGAGTCAGTAGAAATTGTAGAATGATTGCTTTGTGTAGAATGAGTCGAAAAATTGCTGGTCGTAGATTGAGGGGATTTTATTTCCGGTCCGACATAGACAGGAATCCTAGAGCGGCTAAACCATTACCACCATATGATCAATTTAAATTTTTTTTGCAGGGATTTCTACTCGATTGCAGGAAAAGGATAATAAAGGAACCAGTTTTAAACCTTCATCTCCAAAGATTTACGTAAAAGAAACCGCGAGAAAAGAGATAACGTAACAGGAACACAAAACATTAAACTAAATTCTAAATACAAAAAAAAATAAGATTATAAAAATGTACACAAAACCCATAAACCACACCTTCACCAACGTTATGTTGAAGCTAAACTATTAGTTGCGTCCAGATTTACAGGGTGTCTACTTAAATCCTCGAAAAAAATTTCCTGACAATTTCAAGTTTTTTCTAGGTATTTCTAGATTTTTCCAGGTACAATTTTTTATAGAGAATGTGTATTTTTGGCTTAAACTTTCAAATATTTGGTTAAAAATGAACTGTTTTATAGAAAAATCGTATTTTTAGGTAAACAATTTTTGGTTGTTAATTGACAATGCATATTTTTGTGTTGGAAATTTAACAATATTGTTTAAAAATGTATCTTTTTACACAGAAATATCATCTGTTTTTGGTTAAAAATACAACTTTTTAGAGAAAATGAATTTTTTGTTTGAAAACTCAACTTATTTGTTCAAAATTAACTTTTTTGGTTAAAAAAGATATATTTTCTGGCTGAAAATTCTACTGTTTTGTAAAAAATTAGTTTTTTTTAGATTGAAAATTCAACAATTTGGTACAAAATTAAACTATTTAGTTTCATATTAACATTTTGGTTGAAAATTAACTTTTTTGTTGAAAACGCAGCTGTTTTATAGCAAAATCGTATTTTTAGGTTTAAAGTTCAAACACTTAAGCAGAAAATGATAATATTTTACTGTAAATTAATTTTTTGGTTGAAAATTAAGTTATTTATTGAAAATGATTATTTTTTTGTTTTAAATAAAAAAATATTGTTGACTTTTTTTGTTTATTGGAAAAGAATTCTTCGTTGAAAATACAATTTTTTGGTTAAAAAATCGTCGTTTTAGTTTAAAAAATTTATCCTTTTACACAGAAATATCTGTTTTTGGTTAAAAATTCAACTTTTTAGAGAAAATGAAAATTTTAGTTTGAAAATTCAACTACTTTGTTCAAAATCAACTTTTTTGGTTAAAAAAATATTTTCTGGCTGAAAATTCTACTGGTTTGTAAAAAATTCGTCTTTTTAGCTTGAAAATTGAACAATTTGGTACAAAATTAAACTATTTAGTTTCATAATAACTTTTTGGTTAAAAATTAATTTTTTTGTTGAAAACGCAGCTGTTTTAAAGAAAAATCGTATTTTTAGCTTTAAAATTTAACACTTAAGTAAAAAATGATATTTGAAAATTAACTTTTATTATTATTAAATTATTAGCCTATTTATTGAAAATTCATATTTTTGTTTTGAAAATTTAACAATATTGTTGAGTTTTTTTTTCTTTATTGGAAAATAACTCTTAGTATAAAATACAACTCTTTTGTTAAAAATTCGTCTTTTTAGTTTAAAAAATTTATCCTTTTACACAGAAATATCATCTGTTTTAGGTTAAAAATTCAACTTTTTAGAGAAAATGAAAATTTTGGTTTGAAAATTCAACTATTTTGTTCAAAACTAACTTTTTTGGTTAAAAAAATATTTTCTGGCTGAAAATTCTGTTCTGTAAAAAAATAGTTTTTTTAGCTTAAAAATTGAACTATTTGGTACAAAATTAAACTATTTGGTTGAAAATTAATTTTTTTGTTGAAAAAGCAACTGTTTTTTTTCAATCGTATTTTTAGCTTTAAAATTCAAAACTTAATTAAAAAATGATAATATTTGATTGCAAATAAACTTTTGGTTGACAATTATTAACTTGTTTATTGAAAATTCATATTTTGTGTTGAAAATTCAAAAATATTGTTGATTTTTTTTGTTTATGGGAAAATAATTCTTAGTGGAAAATAAAATTTTTTGGTTAAAAAATCGTCTTTTTAGTTTAAAAAATGTATCCCTTTACACATAAATATAATATGTTTTTTGTTAAAAATTCAAATTTTTAGAGAAAATTAAAACTTTTGTTGGAAAAATAAACTATTTGGTTCAAAATAAACTTTTTTCATAAAAAAAAATTTTCTAGGTGAAAATTCTACTGTTTTTTGTAAAAAATGAGTTTTTTTAGCAAATTAACTTGTTTATTGAACATGCATATTTTTTTTTGTTCAAAATCCAACGATATTGTGGATTTTTTTATATATTGGAAAATCATTCTTAGTTGAAAATACAATTCTTTTGTTAAAAAATCATCTTTTTGGTTTAAAAATGTATCCCTTTTTACAAAAATGTCATCTTTCTTTGGCTAAAAATTCAACTTTTTAGAGAAAATGAATTTTTGGTTTGAAAATTCAACTATTTTGTTAAAAATTAACTTTTTTGTTACAAAATTAATATTTTTTAGTGAAAAATTCAACTTTTTTGTAGAAAGTTCGTTCTTTATAGCTTCAAAATTCAACAATTTGGAATAAAATTGAACTATTTGGCTGCAACTTAACTTTTGGGTGAAAAATTTAGTTTTTTGTTGAAAACTGATATTGTGGGTTGAAAAATTCAACTTTGTTATGGAAAATTCGTATATTTAGGTAGAAAATTCAAGAATTTAGTTGCAATTTTTTGGTCGAAACTTAACTTATTTGTCGATAATTCATATTTTTAGATTAAAAATTCAGTAGAATTTTATTTAACTAAAAAATTTTTCGTAGTTGAAAACTCAGTTATTTTGTTGAAAATTCGTCTGTTTGGTTTGCAGATTCATCATCTTTTTGTAGAAATTTAATTTTATCTTAGCTAAAAATGCAAATTTTTGGATAAAATTAAACTGTTTTTGGGAAAATTCAATTATTTGGTTGAAAATAAATCTTTTTTGAACCATTTTATTTTCTGGTTAAAATTGGTCTTTTTGGCTCTAAATTTTAAAAGTTTGGTAGACAATTTAACAATTTGATTAAAAATGAACTTTTTGGTTAAAATTAGCTATTTTGTTGATTTTTTTAGCTCCTTCTTTAACTATTTAGTTGAAAATGTATGTATTTGGTAGAAAATGCGAATTTTTTGGTAGAAATATAACCTTTTTTGGTTAGAAATTCAACTTTTTGATTGAATTCAACTGTATTTATTTCAAAACTAAATATTTTTGGTTGAAATATCAAACATTACATTTTTTGCTGCGAATTCTTCTTTTTTTTTATTAATAATTAAATAATTCGGTTGGAAGTGGCGCTACTTTGTTAAAAATTGATTTTTTTTTAAGATTCATTTTTTTTTTGGTAAAAAATCATTCTTTGGTTTAGTTAAATTAATTAATTATTTTAAATAAATAAATTAATCATTAAATTACAATTCAAAATATCAATACTTTTACAACAAAAAACATTATTATTTAATTTTAAATTACAATTTAAAAAAATGTTAACACACTCGAAAATATTACCTGACTTTAAAACAAATTCCCTGATAATTCCAGGTTTTCCAGATGAGTAGACACCCTGGACTTAAATAAATTTTCACACCAGAATCAAAAGCTATTGTTACGGTAGCATCTTTCAAAAACCTGATTCCCGGTGAGCATTTTATTTGCGAATTTTGCAAGAAAAATCGAAATAGAATTTCAAGTGGGAATCAGGAACTCATTGATTTTTGCAGCAATTTTTTTTATCAGAATGGTTAATTTTGCTTTACCTAATTGGTGTTCCGACACCAGACAGGGTTGGTATACTCGAGGCTCTATGGATTGAGCCAAACCTAGAAAATGTTTTTGGATGCGGTGTTATCGATTTAATCATTTTAATATTAGAGCTTCTATATTATGATTTTCTATTGCATTTTAATTATTAGCTCAGTTCTGCTACTTTGACGGATTATGTAAATGTTATTCGAACGAGGGTGACTGAAAAACTTCATTTTCAAAATTGAAAAATTGACCCACTGAAAATTAAAAAATTTGAAAAAAATAATTAAATTTAGCAAGTTTGAAATGAGTTTAATCAAATTCAAGGGAATTAAAAATAATTTGTTAAAATACATGACAATTCGGGGTGAGTTTAAGAAACTTCAAGATGAATTTTAAAAAAACAAAAAAATTCAAATAAATCTATTGAATTGAGTAAAATTGAATAAATTTCAAAGAACTCAAAAGAATTTAAAAGAATTCTGGATAAATAAATAAACATTTGAGGTGAATTCCAAATGAATCCAAATAAATGCTTGGAATTTTTAAATCTCATTCCTAAAATATTGTAAATCCTTTAAATCCCTTCAAATTTTAAAAATCAATTAAAGATTCTTCAGATTTTTTTTTTAAATTCCCTAAATATTTTTCAAATGGTTGAAATCTTTTGAAATGCCGTGAAACTTTCCCAAGCTCTTCAAAAACCCTCGAAATTTTTTAAAAATACCCTAAATCTTTCAAATTCTCTGAATTCTCTTTAAATGATTGAAAAGTAATTCAAAACTACTTGAAATATTTTTTTTAATTCCTTAAAACATTTTATACCAACAAATTTTTTGAAATCCAATTAAAATATTGCAAATTAATTTTAAAATTCTTGAAATCCTTTTTAAAACACCCTAAAATATTTGAAATCCTTCGCAATTTTTTTAAATACCTTGGAACTTTTTAAAGATCTTGAAAATATCTTAAAATTCTTAAAAGTACCTTTAACTTCTTTTACATCATTTTAAATCCCTTTAAATATTCTCTTTAAAATATTTTGAAATCCCTTTAAATTATTGAAAATAAATAAAAAAAGTCCCTTGGAATATTTTTTTTTAATTCCTCAAAATATTTAAAAATAATCTGTAATCTTTTGAAATCCCTTAAAACTGGTTGAAACTCTTGAAAACGGATTAGAATCTTTAAAAATATTCTTGAATACGCCAAATCCTTTAATTTTTTGAAATTCCTTGAAACTTCTTAAAGGCCTCGAAAATTCCTTGAGATATTTTTAATTACTCTAAAATACCAACAAATTTTTTGAAATCCAAATAAAATATTGCAAATTAATTTTAAAATTCATGAAATCCTCTTTAAAACACCCTAAAATATTTTAAAAACTTCGAAATTTTTTGAAAAACCTTGGAACTTTTAAAAGGTATTGAAAAATTTCCTAGAATTCTTAAAAGTACCTTTAATATCTGTTACATAATTTGAATTTCCCTTTAAATGATTGAAACAAAATTAAAAATCCTTTGAAAACTTTTTTAAACTTCCCTAACATGTATTTCAACATTTTGAAAATATTTTGAAATCACTTGAAACTTTTTAAAGTTGTTGAAAATTCTTAGGTATTTTTATGAATATACTAAAATCTTCAAAATCCCTTTGAATTATTGAAAATAAATAAAAAATCCCTTAGAATAATTTTTTAATTCCTCAAAATATTAAAAAATAATCTCTAATCTTTTGAAAACCTTAAAACTTGTTGAAGCTCTTGAAAACGGATTAGAATCTTTTAAAATGTTCTAGAATATTTCAAATCCTTTGTCTCAAGGCCTCGAAAATTCCTTAGAATTTTTTTAAATTACTCTAAAATATAAAAAAAATTTTTAATCCCTTTAAAATAGTGCAAATAAATTGCAAATTTCTTGAAACCTTTTTTAAGATTCTCTAAAAGATTTCCAATTTTTTGAAATTATTTGAAATCCATTGAAAATTTTTAAAGCTCTTGAAAATGAATAATTTTTTTAAACTGAAAGTAATTAAAATTATATTTTCCCTCACCTGCTGTCACCCTTTTTGGAATAAAATTATCACATTTGGTGGATTGGATAACTGAATAGCTCGTTGTGAGAACCAAACAAAGTTAATAAACAACAAATCAGAAACTAAAATCAAACTAATAAAAATAAAAATAAAAAATATGACTAAACTAGCAGTCGACAAAGCGATTATTGGATTAGCTAATTATGGGGGTAACCTCCCTACAGTGGACAATCATTATTTAAAAATACCAATGGATCTAAAAAAAAATGTAATTTAATTAAAAATTAAGAAACTACAAAAGTTCTAGTAAATCGAAATGAAAATTATATATATTTTTCCCTTTAATTTGCGCTCTTAATTAATTATTATCCACTGCAGGTTGCATTATCATCTGGAGGGAGGTTTCCCGTAAATGTTATTCTTCAGCTGCAATCGATATACTTATTAATCACCTCGAAAGAGGTGTAGTTAAATTGTTATGCAGTTAATAAAACTCATCTAGATCTTGATTCAATTGTGGGATATTAAATTTTTTTTAACTTAAATGTTTAACGAACCTTGAAGCTGATCCGCTTGCGGGACTAACAAGTCCTGTGGGTGTACGCGGCCGTGAACTAGAACCATTCATGGGAGTTCCTAATCTCTTTCCAGAGACGCTATTGTGTCGACTTGAAGTTGGAGTATTACCACTTGTTCCGACAGTTCGCCTAGGGATTCGGCTTGGTGTTCCAGAATCATCTGGAGATAATTATTTAAAATTTACTAGGAAAGTCAGAAAAATAGCAAGATTTTTGCTCAATTATATTCTGGCTAAAAAACAATCTGTTTCGATTGAAAATTATTTTTATTCTTGAAAATTCAACTATTTTGCAGAAAAATCGTAACTTTCGGTACAAAAAATCTACAATTTTGTAGAAAATGTAACTATTTGGTAGAAAAATGTATGTATATTGTTGAAAATTCGTCTCTTGTAGAAAATAAATTTTTGTTGTTTAAAAATTAAGTTTTTTCTTGAAAATTCGTCTTTATTGGTTGAATCCAACTGTTATTATATTTTTAATAATCTTGGACTCACTTTTGAGATCGAAAATAGTGTAAAAAGTGTCATAAATTTTTAAAAATAGTGTCAAGATAGTGCAATTAAATTTTGCAAACATTAAAAATTAACTGCAATGTTATTTTTTAGTCTATAAATTATCGAAATTTCTATTTATTTATCACTTTCCTAAAGAATTGGAAAATAATCAAGTTTCCCCTTTTCCCCATTTTTTTCGCACTTAAAATCCAACTTATTTAATAGAATCCTTGACGAAAATCCAACTATTTTTGGTTCAAAGATCTTCCTTTTCAATTGAAAAGTCTGCGATTAAATTTCTGATTAAAAATTCATCTTTTTGATTCAAAATTTCTTTATTTAGTTTAAAATTGATCTATTTTGATTAAAAATTTTTTTTCTTCTTGACAAACGAAATGTTTTAAATTGAAAATTCCACTTTTTCGTTGAACACTCACCTTTTTTCGTTTAAAAGTTAATGTGTTTCTACAGGAATACCACGTTTTTTTGCTAAAAATACAACTTTCGTTTTTTTTTTGTAAAAAACCGATTTTTTTTGGTTTAAAAATCAAGTTTTTTGTTGAAAATTCGCCTTTGTTGGTTAAATCCAACTGTTATTATATTTTAAACCATTTTCATTTAAAAAAATTAAAATGTAACTATTTTGTTGAAAATTCAACTGCTTTATAGAGACTTTGGCTTTTTGGCTCGAAAATTCTAAAATTTGATATTATCTTGAACTTTTTGGTACAAAATTAAACTAATATGTTTAAAATTCGTTTTTTAATTGAAACCTAATTCTGCTCATTGAAAAATTAAGTACTCCATTTATTGTTGAAAATTAATCTTTTTTCGTTTTAAAATTCTACTATTCAGTTAAAAAGGGTTAGAAACAAAAAATTTAAACTCAAGATTAATCAAATAAAATTTGGACTAAAATCAAATTCGTTACTTAAAATATTTAGTTGAAATTTTATGTAATTTATTTTAAAAAAATTCTTTTGTGATAGAAAATTAATGTTCTTAGTTGAAAATTCAACTTTTTGGCAAAAAAAAACACAATATTTTCGGTTAAAAATCAGGTGTTTTGTTGAAAATTAATTTTCGTTGGATTAAATCAAAATGTTTTTATTATTTTTTTATAACTATAAATTATTACGCTATCTGTTGAAAATAGTTCTTTTTCGGTTCAAACTAAACCAAAAAAATATATAAATTTTCAATTGAAAAACTTAATAATGCGCAATTTCAAAAACTGAAATCATATATAGCAATCTTGTTTTTTATTATTTGGTTTAATTTTTAATTTTCAACGTATTATCTTAAAATTGTCCGATTTTTATTCTAGTAGTTTTAAAAATGAATTATTTCAAGTTGAAAAATATTCGTTTAAAAAATGTTAAGAATGAATAATAATTGTAATTCAATTAAAACATAAACAATTAAACGATTTGCAAATAAAAAGTGAAGAATTGTGTCGATCAAAATAAAAATAGATAAAAATTAAACTATCTGAATTTTACCTGATTGATACCTGCGTGATTAAATAATTTTTTTAATTATGTATGGTTACAATTTTAGAGTTCTGAATTTTTATTTCCTTTTTTAATTTTGCAATTAAAATTGAAATGATTCAATTTTGAAAAATATAATTAATAATTTAAAACCCATTTTCAACTAAAGAAATCATTTTTTTAATAAAAAATATGAATTTAAATCATAAAAAGTCAAATTTTCAACATAACATGGAATTGTTCAATTTTAAGTTAATTAATTTCCAAACAAACAAAACTTTTGACCAAAAAGAAATGTTGTACAAAACAGCTTATTTTTCATCCCGAAAACATGGCATTTGTTAGTTTTTGTTACAAAAATAGAAAACTTTTAATAAAAAAAGAATTTTTTCATTTATTAAATTTGAATTTTCGCGGAACTTTCAGTAAAATAGCTAGCGCCACCCAGCGACTAGTGAACATCACTATTAACATGGCCGCTAGCGATTGGAATGAACATAACCTATTTTCGAGATTTATTTTTTTTAAATGTGTTTAAAAGGATGCAAAAAAATTCCCAAAAAGGTGTAAAAAATGTTTAGAATTTCACTAAAACGGATAGCTGGATTTTTACACGATTAAAATTTACTTACAATAATTAAAACTCTAAAGGGGTTTAATATAAAAAAGTTTCATTAAAACAATACATTTTGCGGGTAACATTTCGAATTAAAAATGATTTAATTTCATAAATTTAACATTTTAAATAATTCAACTGTAAGCTGTTTAATTAAAAATAATAAAATTTCAATTCCATTGAATTTTAAATCAACAAATTTTCTTAATTCCAATCTAAAATTACTTAATTAAAAATTAAATTGTTCAATTTTGTTCGCAAAATTTCAGCTAATCTAAGTTTTTGTTAATTGCAACCTTTTTAAGTTCAAACCCGTTCAATATATTTTTTTATTAATTCCAAACGCTTTCAATTCAAAATGACTATTATTTAATAAAATTTAACCCGATACTAAAAAATTTGATTAATAATGGATTTTGAGTGTTTTATATTTTTAATGCCAAGGAATAAAAACCAGAAAGTTAGAATAACAAATTCGAACTTACCGGTGCTATCTAGCGACTGTGAAGATCCATATCGACTGCCCTGCCTGGAAGCTGGTCTGCTACCAGGTCGACTGGCAGGCCTTGAAGCTGGTCTCGAAGCTGGTCTGCTGGACGGACGACTTCCGCCTTCAAATAAAATTAAAATTACAAAAATTCCCCAAAATAAAACTAATGAATTGGTTAAAAAGCAGTTATCTAGTCAGCTGTTAGTTACCTGGTGTTAGTGTACTTCTGTAAGACGTACTTGTCTTTCTCACTGGGGTTTTGAAAGATGTCTCATTGTCACTGAGACTATCCGGTGTTCCTGCACTTAAAGATGTTCGCGAAGCTCGTGTCGTTCCCATAGGCACGCTGCGAGCGCTTCGTTCTCTCACCTAATCCAATTAAAAATTGCCTAAATTATTAAAAATTCTTTCAACATTAATCTAAAGCATTTCTGGCAAAAAATCTAATTTTGACTAAAAAAAGAAGCTACGTTAATCAGATTTTTAATCAGTATATATTGATAAATCGGACGAGCGCAAGGTCTTGTGCAAGAGATCATGCGCAAGGTCTTGTGGACGAAATCGTGCGCAAGGTCTTGTGCACAAAATCGTGCGCAAGGTCTTGTGGACAAAATCGTGCGCAAGGTCTTGCAATATCTATATATTGTTTTAGACGAGGTAGAGTCTGAATTATATTTAAAAAAGCATATTTTTGTTTGAAGATATATTGAAGGACTAATGTTTTTTCTTGAATGGAATCAAACTGCTTGAAGAATAATTGTAGGATTTTGGGATAAGTAAAAATAAAAATACATACCCACTGCTCCTAGTAATTGATACTTTTTCTAACTAACAATAACTTGAATTTTACTTATGGTAAAATCACAAATTCATACAATTTATTGAATTAACTCAAAATTACTTGCGATAAAGACATTATTCAAATAAACTACAATATTTACCATAACTAAAATCAATTTTGATCTAAAAGCAACATGCAGACTTACCATAAGAAGTTGAGAGAGGTAAAGTAGCTTATGATGATTCGAAGTATCTCCGATCAACGCCACTACGCACGCATTAACATCATATCGTTATGCAATATTCCAATGACTACCATAATAACTACCAACAAATACTTTCCCCACGAATGAATATAAAATAAATCAAAGATATTTCCATATTAAAAATTTTTTTAATTCATTCCTTTGGGAACAGACAATATTTCAAATGCCCACGGCCCTCAGATATTTAACCCTTTACCCTTATATTTCCTTAAAAAACAAAGTTTCAACAAATTACTCATGCTCGGATCTTGCAAATCGAGATTACTTTTAGGGACTAGTGACTTTCGAGGCTTCGTTGAAATCATAACATAAAAATAATTTCAAAGAAAATTAATGAATGAGATGATTCACAAGTTTGTACAAAATTAAATAACAGCGTTTATCTGCTACTGCTGCAAATGGGAGGACATCTCGGAGACTAGATTCTAAATAGGAGTCAAGCAATTCAGAATGTACAAACCATGCTTTGAAAAAAAAGCTGAATTATTTCCAATAATAATTCTGAAAGCTCTAAATTCTGAAAGAAAAAACCAAACGAAATACAACCAGGCACTCCACGACTCGTCTTCATACCTGCTTCAGGACGAGATCGTGCGCAAGGTCTCATGGTCGAGATCGTGCGCAAGGTCTTGTCGTCGAGAGCGTGCGCAAGGTCTTGTGGACGTTCCGTTCTAAAATAGGTATGCGGACGAGACGTGGATCGCCCATAAAACCACCCCCATTCCTTAAGGTTCTAGGTATACAATGCCACTCAAAATCACACATAAGACAGCAAAATAAAATACTCAGCAAGCCATTACGATGATGGCACAGCAGAAACTAGAAAGAATTTGTTATTTACCCAATGGTAAGAGGGGGCGTGCATGTGGAGAGGATACGAGCACGGAAGATCCTCCTTTTGCCTCAAACTCTCAAATATCGGCATCAGCTGGCTCATAAACTCCTCCGCTATACCACAAACCAAAAGTTTAAAAAACTCGCTCTTCACTGGCCAAAGTAAATCTCCAAATTCGCGATAAAAATCCCCGGAAAAAAATTCTTTCTTGCTCGTTTACACTTTTCATGTAGCGGGCTTATTTACAAAGCGATACGGTATTTTTAATACAGTATTATCAAATTTTCTCCTTATATATTTCTTGAATAAATATTCCTGAATAGATATTCCTGAAATCACATCTCCTGAGGCAAATCGGACGTTGCTTTGTCTAGAAAATGGCATCCTGACACCAATTGACCATTCGTCGAAGACTCACCAATTCAACCAGCCCAAAATTTGCAGACATTACGAAACTCAAAAGATTAGAGAAGAAGCGCTTACTTGGAAGGAATCAAACTTGCCACTCGCTTATTACAAACATGCTCATGCGGAAATTCTCTGTATGATTCACCAAAGGACCATCACACTTTATACTTACCAAATTGCTGAAGATGTTATAGATTTGTGCTGTGCAGCTTACTAAGCTCAAGTTTCGTGTATTTAATTGTAAATGGATCCAGAAATTGGATGAAATAGAGCAAAAATGGTATGGGTTTTCTTTTTAAATTAAGTAGCCAAATGTCTTGTTTGAAAAATAAGGACGGTCCCAGGACTTCAACCATTTTTAAAGTTTAAAAAGCTAAATTCAAAAGAGAATACGATAGAGAACTAAAATAAGTTACAAAAATTATTGCGGTGAAATATGGGTTTTCAAAAAAAGTAAAGGAGAAGAAATATCTATGGACAAATACTGAAAATTAAGTCTTTCTTTATAAAATATGAAGAAATTTACGACATATAAGCTGGACACTTTTTACGAATTTTTCTATTTTTTTCCATCGTATAGATAAATTTTCAATTAATAAAGACAAATTTCGAATCAATAACTGAAAATTTTAAATTAAAAAATGAAAAAAAGTTAAATTTTCAACTAAAAATAGAATAGCTTTTTTCAAACCAAATGTTTCAACCAATTTTCAACCAAAAGTTGAATAGTTAACGTTTCAGTTAAAAAAAATTAATTCTCGACCGAAAAAAGCATGATTTTCGATAAAATAGATCAATTTTTTAAAAAGAAATAATTTTTTTCCAAACAAGAAGAGTTATTTTCTACAAAAGATACGAATTTACAACTAAAAACTTCAACAAAAATGGATCAATTTCAACTAGAATAGACAAACTTACAAGCATAAATGGAATAGCTATATTTTCAGTTCAAGAATAATGAATTTTCCAAAAATTATTCAATTTTCAATAAAACAGTTTTCGATTTTCAACGAAAAAAATGTATCTTTAACGAAATAATTCTATTTTCATCGAGAGAAATTAATTTTCAATAAACAAGATAAACTTTTAGCCAAAAATAGAATAGTTAAAGTTTCAGCTAATAAAATTAATTTTTGACAAAAAACCCTGAATTTTGAACAAAATAGGTCAATTTTCAAACAAGAAGAATAATTTTCTAATAAAAAGACGAATTTCCAAATTTAAAAAATTCTTAAAATAAAAAGAGGATTTAGGTTTTCATTAAAAACAATTAATTTTCAACTGAAGATAAACGAATTTCCAACAAAACAGTTAAATTTGCAACCAAAGAAATAAAGTTTAACCAAAAATAGATTAATTTTTAAATAGAAAAGATCCATTTTCAACTAGAGAAATCATTTTTTAATAAAAGATATTAATTTTATACATAAAAAGTCAAATTTTCAACATAACATGGAATAGTTCAATTTTAAGTTAATTAATTTCCAAACAAACAAAACTTTTAACCAAAAAGAAATGTTATACGAAACAGCTTATTTTTCATCCCGAAAACATGACCTTTGTTAGTTTTTGTTACAAAAATAGAAAACTTTTAATAAAAAAAGACTTTTTTGATTTATTAAATTTGAATTTTCGCGGAACTTTCAGTAAAATAGTTAGCGCCACCTAGCGACTAGTGAACTTCACTATTAACATGGCCGCTAGCGATTGGAATGAACATAACCTATTTTCAAGTTTTATTTTTTAAAACGTGTTTAAAAAGGATGTAAAAAATGCCCAAAAACGGTGTTAAAAATGTTTAGAATTTCACTAAAACCGATATTTGTGAAATTATCCAGTGCGAATGTGCCCAAATTCGACATGTCGATGGTCAACAATTTTTTCCCTCGATACTTCCTTAGTCAATTGACCCACTGTCATTATTCTGATTGGCTCAGCACTTTGCAGGATATAACTCTTCAAGGTCACAGATTTTGAATATTATTTTCGATACTTTTAAAAAATATTTTTTTCTCATTTATGCCGTATTCCAAAAATATATTATCTAAAAGCCGTACATAAGGGCCTTTTTGGTAAAAAATGAAGAGCCCTGGACAACTAATTTTTCAAGCAAATTACATAGACTCTCCTCAAGCTGGCTGGCATCAAGCTTGAAAGTATTCTATTTTCAGAATAGAAACTTGACTTCTAGACATGCGTAGATGTGAAATTTGCTCTATTTCAGTGAGTGAAGATTGTGGAAGAAATAAATAAAAAAAAGAGGTCGAAACTGTTGGGACCCGAACGTGTATTTCGTGGGTAGCAATGTTACCTTGGTGATTGGTCCAGCAGAGGACATTTGCGTGCGCTGAAGAGTCGAAGTAGGGCTTGGTTTGGATCGGAACGCTGTCATAGACTGGCTAACACCATCCGCCAATATGAAGTTTTCCCGCAGCTCAATATTTGTTCTTCCCTTGGCTACAGTGTGTTGCGTGCACGCAGTTAGTTAGGAAGGCGTTATAGGATGCCAAGGATGATAGGAGGTGCCAAATATTTTTTTTACAGAACAGAGACAGATGAAGAAGGACAAAAATTTAGAGAGCACGATAATTACAAGAGGAGACCGAGAAGCAAGGAAAAAATAACGTTACATATTTGACAGTCAGCGACAATAGGCAGAGGACAAATATTTGAAGGTGAAAGTAGTTAGTGGTTTTTGTAGTTGGAGAAGAGGTTCAGAAGAATTACGAAACGGAAAAAGTACAAGAGAGAAATTGGGACAAGAGTTGTGTCGATGTGTTGTGTGACATGAAGGAAAATAAAAAAGAAAACAACAAATTTAGAATGGAGTAAAATAATATATAAATGGTATAAATAATTAAACATCGGGAAGGTCATAATATTTATTGGAAATATATTTTAATTTGCAATAAATAGTAAGACTGCGAGCAACTTTCTAACACTACGAATAACACTTTTACACGAAACAAAATCTATAGGAATTATACATTTCTTCAATTCTTTCAGAGATCGTTTCGTGATTTGGAGGATAAAGAGGGTTAGAACTCAAAATCTCTCTAAAATCCAAAACCATGCCAAATTAAACTAAATATTGCGTTCAAAACCATACCAATTGCCGAACGAAAACCAGGATACGCAAGACTTAAAATCTATTGAAAATTCTAAAAAAATAATAGGTCTAAGTAAATAAAATACTTGTAGAATAAAAAAATACAGTTTAATAATCATAATAAATAATAAATGTTATAAGTCTACTGTTAATAGAGTAACATAATTAAAACAACACAATATTTACATAAAAATTAATAAAACTAGTGCGAAGTCATGCAATGGAACAGGATTGTCGAAGCTGATATCTGATTGTGATTGTGCAATGATAATTTCAATTCATTGACTCTTACATTAACTTTTATCCAAGAAAATTCTTCACTTGAATTGAAAAATATTAATAATAAATAGTGGTATCAAAAATACACAGAGTGTAACTCTTAAGATTCGAGAGACTAAATTTATCTTCTCTTTCAATCACTCGGTTTATTAAAAGGCCAATTTATTTTTAGGTACTCTAGAAAGCAATCAAAGTCGAGTGCATCTGACTAAGTAGAATATTTTCAATCAGAGCAAAAACTATTCTTAAATCTTTTTGAAGTATTTTTAATTTTGAACAACTGTTAGTCTTACTAGTGCATATTTTGAGTTCAAGGTGACCAGATGGCTTGATCGGAACAAACGAATTTTCAAGAAAATAATTCAGTTTTTAACCTAAGGAATGAATTGTCAGCCAAAAAGATGAACTTTTCACAAACAAGATTAATATTTTGCCAGAAAGGACGAATTTTAAGCGAAATAATTGATTTTTTGAACCAAGAAATTAATTTTTTTAAATAAAGGTATACACTTTAAACCAAAGAATGGAATCCATAAATTTTCGGTTTAAAAAAAATACATGAATTAATTTTTAGCTAAAAAAAGCGAATTTTAAACAAAATATTAACTTTTTAAATAAATAGTTCGTTTTAACTCAGCTTTTTTTCTTACAAAATAGATGAACTTTCAATAAATAAATTGTTGAATATTACAGCCAAAAAGATAAATTTTTGCAACAAAAATGATAAATTTTCAACCAAGAAGATTAATTTTCGAGCAAAGAAGACGAATTTTCAGCAAAATACATTAATTTTCAACTAGAAAATATCAATTTTCAACTCAAAACGAAGTTTTAACCAAATAATTGATTTTTTAAAACAAGAAATTAATTTTTTTTTAATAAAGGTATAAATTTTAAACCAAAGAATGGAATCCATAAATTTTAGTTTTTTCTTTTAACGAAATACGTGCATTTTTCACCGAACAGTTGAATTTTAAATTTCTAATGAATATATGTCTAAGTAAAACTGAAATAGTTCAATTTTCAGATAAAAAATTAAATTTTAACCAAAAAAAGCGAATTTCAAACAAAATAATTAAGTTTTTAAATAAATCTTTCGTTTTAACCCAGCTTGTTTTTCTTACAAAATAGATCAATTTTGAACAAAAAATATGAATTTTTAACAAAAAAAGTTCATTTTCAATCAAATAGTTTAATTTTCTACCAAATTATTGAATATTTAAGCCAAAAAGATACATTTTTAAACAAAAAGGTTGAATGCTCAACCAAAAAGATTAATTTCCGAGCAAAGAAGGCGAATTTTAAGCAAAATACATTAATTTTCAGCTAGAAAATATCAATTTTCAACCTAACATTAAATAGATAAATTAATTTTTAGGAAAAAATTTTTCGTAAAATAGTTAAACTATCAAACAAAGAGATGTATCTTTAAAAAATTAAATTTTCAAGAAAAGGCACCAAAACATTCAAATCAATGCTGGAATTTTCAACCAAAAAGTTGATTTTTTGTTTTCCCGTTATTTTTTTCTTTCTGGTTAAATTTTCAAACCAATTAATTAATTTTCAAGAAAAAAGATAAATTTTTAACCAAACATGAAATAATTATTATTTACCCGTAAAATAATTTAAGTTTTAGCTATAAAAATGAATTTTCTAAAAAATAATTAAGTTTTTAACGAACAAGATTAATATTTTGCCACAAAAGATGAATTTTCAATAAAATGATTAAATTTTGACCTAAGAAATTAATTTTCAACTAAAAAAGATACATTTTTAACTAAAAATGAAATATTTATTATTTACCCTTAAAAGAAATTAAGTTTTAGCCATAAAAAACGAATTATCTAAAAAATAATTAAGTTTTTAACCAACAAGATTAATATTTTGCCACAAAAGATGAATTTTCAATAAAATTATTAAATTTTGACCTAAGAAATTAATTTTCAACTAAAAAAGATAAATTTTTAACCAAACATGAAATAATTATTATTTACCCTTAAAAGAAATTAAGTTTTAGTCATAAAAAACGAATTATCTACAAAATAATTAAGTTTTTAACCAAAAGGATTAATTTTTCACGAAAAAGATTATTATTTTGCCACAAAAGATGAATTTTCAACTAAAAAAGATAAATTTAAACCAAAAATGAAATAGTTATTATTTACCCTTAAAGGCAATTAGGTTTTAGCTATAAAAAACGAATTATCTCAAAAATAATTAAGTTTTTAACCAAAAAGATTAATATTTTGCCACAAATGATGAATTTTCAATCAAATAATTCAATTTTGACCTAAGAAGTGAGTTTTCAACTATAATAATAAATCTGCAATAAAAAAATGAGAATTTTAAAACGAATAATGTAATAGTTGACGTTTCAACCCAAAAATATTTCAATTTTAAACCAAAAAGAGTTTTATTCAACTCAAGAAGAAGATTTTTCAACAAAACAGTTTGAAATCCTTAATAAAAAAATATTAATTTTCAATCAAGGATTTTTTATAAAAAAAAAATTAATTTTCCACCAACACAGATTTTCCAGCCAATAAAGAAAAAAAATTCATCAAAAACGTGGAATTTCCATGCCAAACAGACGACTTTTCTAAAACAAAAATTGAATTTTCAAACTGGACATATGAATTTTAAATTTAAAAAAGTTAATATTAAACTAAATAGTTGAATTTTTAACTAAATATCCCAAATTTTCAATCAAAAACTTGAACTTTTTTGTTTTAAAGAAAATTTTGGAATTTCCAAACACAAATA
>JAWWLR010000158.1:40166697-40186681 GCA_035041075.1 Acraspis erinacei | reverse complement strand
TTAATTAAGAATTCAGATTGAAGTCCATGTGAATTAAAATTAATTTCGAAAAATTCAAACTATCCATTGATTTCAGTAACACTGGAGTTAATTTAGCAGAATTAAAAGGAATTTGATCAAATACTTAAAAATGTAAGGTGAGTTTAAAATACTACAAGAAGAATTAAAAAAGAGTATAAAAAAATCAACGATATGTGTATAATTGAGCCAGGAATGCAGTTAATTTAAAAGAATTACAAAAAATAAGGGTAAATTAAACAAATTCAAGAGAATTTAGAAAAATTCAGGATATATTAATGAGACTTAAGGGAAAGTTACAAAAAAATACAAAAAAAAAACAACAAATTCAGTAAAATTAATCTAGGAATTTAGTTAATTCCAAAGAATTAAAAAAATTTAATAAAATTGATCAAAAAATTAATAAGAATTCAGGTTAAATTCCAAATGAATAAAAATTAATTTTGAAAAATTCAAAATATCCATTGATTTCAGGAACATTGGAGTTAATTTACAAGAATTCAAAGGAATTCAAGAGAATTAAAGTGAATACAAAGCAAAATAAAAATAAAAATTCGAATGAATATAAAGAAATTTAAAGAAAACGAGAAGACTTATGAAATTCATTAAAATGCAAAGATAATTTTCGAAAATTAAATTAAATTCATTAAATTTGGAATGATTCGAGAAAAATTCAATGTAATTAAAAAAAATCTGATAAAATGCTTAAGAATTGAAGATGAGTTTAAAAGAATTGAGGACAAATTTAAAGAAATATGACAAAAAAGTCAACAAATTGTGCAGGACTGACCAAGGAATTTAGAAAATTCAAAGGAATTCAAGGGAATTTAAGTGAATTAAAAGCAAAATAAAAATAAAAATTCGAATGAATTTAAAGAAATCTAGAAGAATTCCGATGAAATTCATTAAAATTCAAGAAGCATTTTTGAAAAATTATTTAAATTTATTAAATTTAGAATGATTTGCGAAAAATGCAATGGAATTTAAAAGAATTTAATAAAATATTTCAAAATTGAAGTTGAGTTTAAAAGATTTGAGGACAATTAAAAAAAAATACAACAAAAAAATCAACAAATTGGGTAGAATTGAGCAAGGAATTTAGTGAATTCAAAAGAATTAAAAAAAAATCTTGAGTAAACAAAAAAACATTAATAAGAATTCAGGTTGAATTCCAAATTATATTAAATTAATTTCGAAAAATCCAATGATTTCAGGAAATCTCGAGTTGTTTTAGAAGAATTCAAAGGAATTCAAGAGAATTCGATGAAATTAATACAAAATCAAGATCAATTAAAAATAATTCCAGTAAATAGAACAAAAATTTTAAAATACTCGAAAGTTTCATTGAATTTAGTGTGTTTCAAGGAAATTTAATAAAATTCAGTGTGAATTCAAAATAATTCAAAGAAATTCAATAGAATTAAAAGAAAAAAGAGATTCAATTACAAAATGAGCCAGAATGAAATTATTTTGTCAATGTTTTAAGAAGATATTACGAAAGTAGTGCAAATTTCAATCTTTTCTTAACATTTAAATCAAATCTAATATAATATACATTTTTTGATAACCTTGAGATAATTTTAAAAGTTCTTGCAAGGTACAACCTATTCAAAGTTAAAACAAAAATTGTAAAGTATTTATTACATTAAACTTTATTTAGATTATACCAAAATATGGAAATTTGCACTATTTTGGCAATATCTTCGTAAAATAATTCACCAAATTTCTTCATCCTGACACTAAAAAGAAGAGAAAGTAAAATAAATTAAGAGTTTCGTCCAATTTCCCGGCCCGCCAGACACCCTGAATCACAGACGAAATTTTATAATCTCTAAATAAGCAAACGAAAAGATAGCAGACTATCCACATCATAAATAAGAAAAATATTTTCCAGTCTCGAAAAAATGTGCAAAAGTATGAGAATATAGTTGAGAAAAATATGCATGCAAACGTACATAAGTGACGGTTTGGATCTCGACATCTTGCGATTATCCTTCGTGATGGGCTTGATCTGACGAGCCTTGCAGACCCGATCGACTTCATTTTGTCGGCGACTTGTATTCTCCATGAATTCGCGGTGGTCAGCAATCAGCATCTCCAAAGTTGGACGATCATCTGGCAGTGGTTCAGCTTCCAAGGTGATCAAAGTATTCTCCAAGCCCTCGAGCCATGCCAGTAATTCTTCCAGAAGATTATCAAGATCCTGCAGTCCTCGCATGTGATCCTCGAGTCTTTTGTTCCTCTGGTGGGCCCAGGTCGACACTTCCTCCCACCTCGACTGGATGATGGTGATCCAGTGCTTTATCACAGCAGCGCCATCTGGATGAGCTTTAGCAAGAATTGTACGCGCCAACTCAAGAGTACTGTCCTTCTCAACCTCCTTGGTCTTCAACTCCCGGAGGAACTTCTCATGATCCATGAGTTGATTCCTGCTATCCTGCTCGTCCTCAGGGAACTGTCCAGCGAATCGCAACTTCATTTCGGCATCGCTGAGCCATTCCAAAAGAACATGAACCGCCTTGTGCAGACGCTCAGCATCACGAAGTGCCTCCTCCAATCGCGCAGACTTGCTGGAAGACAAACGAGTCACCGTATTCCAGAGACTGTGCAGTTCGGAAAGTTGTTGTCTGATCAACGAAGCGTCTTCTGAAGTCGCCTTAGATTCGAGTTCTCTTCCCGTCTTGGTCACAGAATCCATTTGTGAAGCGCGAGATTCAAGATCCCGCTCGAAGTTCTTGTGCTGTTCCACAAGATTAGAGACAGTGTCGAGATCTCCGTGGAGCAGACCAGTATTTGAAAGCTGCCTCTCTGTTTTCCGCAGCCAGTCCAACAGAGCTTGAATCGCGTCCTTGAACTGACCGGAGAAGAGAAGAGCCTCTTCCAGTTTCCTTTGCCGGTCGACGCACTTCCCACAAACAGTCGTCCACTTGTTCTTCAGTTCGTTCAGAAGTTCTCGCAAGGCTGGTTCGTCGGTCTTTGGTGCTTTGTCCTTGAGAATTTTACCGTTCTTCATGGTTGTGTCATAAGTTCCTTGCTTGGCACTCAGCGCCTTCTGTACCTCGCGATGTTTATTCAAACGAGACTTGATCTTCTCAGGATCGTTGCCGCCGAGTCCGTCAGCTGCAACGTCATCTAGAGTCTTCTCAGTATCTTCCAACCAGTTCATCATGTTAGACCAAGCGTCGTGGAACTCTCTGGCTTCCTTGTAGCCATGATCAAGAGCTCTTGTTCTTTCTGCAGATTTAGACACGACTCGTTCCCATCGGTGTTGAACACTGATTAAAAGATTCTTGATGAGAATCACGTCCTGTTTTTGCGAGAAGTACTTCAAGTGAGTGCCCTTCTTGTCCAGGTTCAACATCGTCTCACGATGAACACCAACGTCTTTCTGGAATGCCTTGTGTTCTTCTATCTGGCCGAGAATCGTTTCCATGACTCTCGAAACCGGTTTCAAATTCGTCAGGACCTTCTCCGCGTTTGTGAGCCAGTCAACAAACGCTTGGAGTGCGTCATGGAACTCTGTCGCTTCCTTGAGGGCGATTTCCAACTTGATCTTCTTATCGCTCGCCCTGGCAGTGACATTGTCCCATCTTTGCTTCAGAGTCCTGAGGTTCTGGTTCAATCCTCCAGCACTCGAAGCTCCCGCGCGTTTCAGATATTCCTGGCCTTGTTGAAGTACAGTTTCGACTTTCGGTCTGTTGTGTTCCAGCTCGTTGTAGACTTCCATGAACCTTTCGAGTTGTTCCGAAGCGGTTTCTGGCAATCCTCCGACTGGTTTCGAGGCGACTATCATGTTGTCAACGTCGCCTAACCAGGAGAGCAGGTCTTGAATCTCGGCAGTGAAGGACTGCGCTTCTCGTAAGGCGTCTTCCAATTCCCTCTGACGATCAGCGGCACGCTGGAGTAAGTCTCGCCAACGACGATTGAGGGTTCCAAGTTTTTCGGCAGTGGTTGATGCTTCTGCGGTGCCTTTTCCATCTTCGATGAGCTGTCTTCCAGCATCGTTTAGAGTGTCGACACTGGTTTGATGTGCCTGGATGTCGTTGACCAAGACCTTTAGTTTCGCGAGCTCAACTTCTATGACCTGAGGATCACCAGCCACTGGTTTGAGTTCATCAAGAGTCCTGTCGGTGTTGTCAATCCAGACAAGCAGCTCGTCAAGGGCGTGTTGGAATTGGCCAAGACGAAGAAGGGCGTTTTCCAAAAGTCTTTGTCTTTCGACAACTCCTCTGAGCAATGCATCCCAGCGTCGATTGACAGCTCCCAAGGGTTCTTTAATTGCTTGTGCTTGCTCGGATGATGTTCGTTCTGTGAGTTCAGCAGCTTGTCTATAGAAAATAAAATTATTTTTAACATTCTTATGTTGGGGGCGCAACAATGGTTTGATATATTTTAGCGCAAGTGGAGATCACACCTAGGGAAATGCGGGGTCTGGTCAGCTTAGCTACCAAACTATTAAGACAATATTAACATTGAATAAACTAAGATTGTTCGCGGCTTTTTATGTCGCTTGAACGTTGCTTTGGACCTACATTTTCTATTTGCTTTGTGTTTCTTCTTTGTAACTTTGCACCTCCTTCATGCTATTGTTTTGCAAACTTTTACGGGCAGATACGGATATTTGGGCACGATTATATTTCAATAACATACAACTTAAATACCAATCAGTTAAGTACGGCACAACGACCAGGGTTGCTACAGAATCCGGATAAAGTTCCAATGACTTTTCTAAAATCTTTGAATCATGATTTTTTGGCTAAGCGTTGGGCAGTTATTAATTTATAGAAATCGAATAGGTGTGTTAGGAACATGAATGAAAAAGCGGTAAATATCAATCATTTGATAATAATCAGAAATATATTGTTTCTTTTATGTTCTTGCTTAAATAATCATACCTGCCACAGACTCTTGTACTTGGAAAAAATGGGATAAGTTACTAGAAAACCAGAAAATAATAAATTAAATCATTTCAATTTTCAATAATAAAAATAAAAAATAATATGAATAAATGTAAATAAATGCCTAATAAAACAGAGATCATAGTTCAAGTTTCAAACAAGGAGATGATCTTTCATTTTATATGATCAATCTTCAATAAAAAAAAGTTTTTAACAAAGTAGTTAAATGTTCAACCAAAAACGATGAATTCTCAACGAAAATTTTGCATTTTCCACCAGGAAGATAAATTTTCTACGAAAAAAAGATGAATTTTCAATAATCTAAATGAATTTTTAACTGAGAAGATCCATTTTTCAACCAAATACATGAATTTTCAACGATAAATATTTACTTTCTGTCGAAAAAGAACATTTTTTAACAAAATATATGAATTTTCGACCAATAAAAGTAAACTTATGCTGCAAAAGACAGATTTTCAATAAATTGAATTAATTTCCAATGAAGTCGTTCAAGTTTTTACTTTAAGAATGTACATTTTCATCCGAAAAAGAAGTAGTTAAATTTTTACTTAAGAAACTTAATTTCCAAACAAAAAATATGATTTTTAACAAAATAGTTTACTCTTCAACCACAAAAAAATTATTAATTATCAAGCAAATAGTTATATTTTTAACCAAAAAATTTTAATTTTTGCGAGAAGAGATGAATTTTCGGCAAAAAAGTTCATTTTCGACAAAGTAAGATGGATTATGAACAAAATAGCTCAATTTTAAAAGAAAAAAAATTAATTTTAGTAAAATAATTTAATTTTCATTAAAATAATAAAAAATTTTAACCAAAAAATAAAATATTATACTTTTCAACCAAATAAATACATTTTCTATATATAAAAAGATGACTTTTTAACCAAGAAGATAAATTTGGTAAAAAAGCCACAATTTTTCAACCATAAAATATTAACTTTCTGCCGAAAAAGAACATTTTTTAATAAAATATATGAATTTTCTAAGGGTAAGAGAAAATTTATTCCACAACAGACAATTTTTCAACAAATAAAATGATGTGTCTTCAACCAAAAAAATTAATCTTTAACAAAATAGTTTATTCCTCAATCACAAAAAATTATTAATTATCAAGCAAATAGTTATATTTTTAATAAAAAAATATTAAATTTATTCGAGAAGGGATACATTTTCAGCAAAAAAGTTCATTTTCGAAAAAGGAAGCTAAATTTCCAACTAAAGAGTTCAATTTTAAACTAGAAAATATTTATTTTCTGCGAATTTTTCTATGAATTAAAAAAAAAGGCAATTATGAATAAATAAATAATTTTCGCAAAAGAGTCGCATTTGTAACAAAATAGTTATCATTTTACGCTAAAGAAACGAATTTTTAACAAGACAGTTGAATTTTCAATTAAATGGTCGAATTTTTGACCCAAAAAAAGATGACTTTAGAAAAATAATTTAATTTTCATTAAAATAATTAAATTTTTAAGCAAAAAATAAAACGTGCAGCCCAAAAAAGATTATTTCTGGAACAAAAATACAATAGTATACTTTTCTACCAAATAAATGTATTTTCTATAAAAAAGATGAATTTTCAACTAAAAACTTTAATTTTCAACCGTGAAGATAACTTTTCTAACAAAACAATAATTTTCAACAAAATAGATAAACCGTGAACCAAGCACATGCATTTTCAACCAAGAAGATGAACTTTCTGTCGAAAAAGGCGAATTAAAAAAAAATATATTAATTTTCTACCAAGAAGAGTAAAATTCTCCCGAAAAATAAGACGAATTTTCAATAAATTAAAAGAATCTTTAATGAAATAGTTCATGTTTTTACTAAAAAGATCAATTTTTATCCATAAAAGGAAAAGTTGAATTTTTAGTTATAAAAAACTTAATTTTCAACTAAAAAACGAAAATTTTTTAACAAAATAGTTCAACTTTCAAACAGACAAATTTCCAAATAAAATGATTTATCTTCAACCAAAAAATTAATTTTGAACAAAATATTTTACTCCTTAACCGCAACATATTATTAATTATCAACCAAATAGTTACATTTTAACCAAGACATCAATTTTAGTCAAAAGGGTTGATTTTTTAAGTTGATAATTCAAATGTTTTTCAATGCTTTTCTTAATCCTGAGAAGTTAAATTTTTACGCAAAAGAAAAGAATTTTTATCAAAGGAGTTGCCTTTTTAACCAAATAGTTGAATTTTTATTAAAATAATTAAGTTTTTAACTAAACAATAAAATTTTTAGCTCAAAAAAAAAGAATTCTGGGAAATACAATAGTATATTTTTCAGCCAAAAAGAATTATCTTCCATATTTTCCTATGTAAGAAAAAAAAATCAAGAAAAGGGGAAAGTTTCTTGAAAATAGAGTAAAATGAGGAATTATTTAAAAAAGGAGAATTCCCTAAAAAAGTGATAAAAAGTACGTGAATCCGTGGCAGCCCTATTAATATTGAAAACAAAACATTTGTAGCAGCCCTGAGTAATATAATTAGTCAAGATCCAGGACATATTAAAAATAAATAAAGTTATAAATATTTAAGACAATTTAAAGCCATGCTCTAACTACAGCGACAACGCAGAGAGGTTGACTTGCCTTGTCAGACTCCTATGATCAGGAACCAGCATGGGAAAAAAAGTTGATTAGTTTTATCTCTCCAACTAGCGCAAGGTTTTAATTTTTAAGGTTTCAACGTGTAACTGAATTTTAAAACAAGGGACACGCAAAGACACTCTGGGAATTTCTAAGCCTTTTCTTTTTTTCTTAAAACTCATCGATTAGACAAAACAGATTCCAAATAATATCACGGAACCTTTCAAATAAAATACCTGCCACTAAATATACTCGTAATCCAATCAGAAAAAAAATAATGCTACGTACCTATTAAGAGCTTCGACTTTCACCATGTGAGGATCCACTTCAGCCTTGAAGTTCGCCAACTGTCTGATTTGTTTCTTCACCTCAACAATATCGCTGCCAAGAGGTCCCATTTTCGCAAACTTCTTCTCAGCTTCTCCCAAGAATTCCAGAAGATCATGCAACGTTTCGTGGAACTCCATCGCCTTCTCCATAGCATCGATCAAGTTCTCCTCTCGTCTTGCATAAAGTGCCGTGACATTGTCCCAGGCTTGATCCAAGTCCTCAATGTGTTTCCTCACTTCCGGTTTGTCAGGCTCGCCGCAAAGTCCCATCAACTCCTGGCCAGACTGCCTCACTTGTTCAACGTCCGGCTTCGTCTGATCAATCTCCTGTCGGATCTCCTGCAGGGCAACTTGCTGCTGTTGAATAGCGGCAGGTTGAGCAGCAGGTGGAGCCTGACCAGCCAAAGCATCTTGGAGTTCTTGCAAAGTGGACATCACGCCATTCAACTCTGACCAGAACTTCTCAGCGACAGCGAGCGTGTCATCTAATGTCAGACCTCTGTCGTTCGTCGATTTCTGAACGTCGGACCACAATTTGTTGAGCTTCTCCAGCTTGCGTTTGATGTCCTTGACGGCTGGATCGGCGCGGTTGCCTGCTTTGCTGATAACATCGTCCGCAGCCTTCTTGACTGCGGCGAACGCCTCAGATCTTTGAGCCAGGTCATCAGCGAGAGCGGCATTCTCTTCCATTTGATCGCGCAGTCTTGGAGGATGAGCGCTGATTGGTTCAGCTCCATTGACTTGATCGGCTGTGGAAGTGAGAGCGCGGAGCATTCCTTCCAATTTGTCGGAGAAGAGAGACGATTCCTGGAGAGCTTGCTCAAGAGCCTGTTGACGAGCTCGGAGTTCCGCACGCAGGGCTGCATAACGAGCATTGTCGTTGTCCAAAATATCCTGCACCTTGGCTCCTTCTTCGTCATTGCACAATTTAATCAAAGCCTCTCCAGTCTTGTTCAGTTTCTCCACGAGTGGTTTGTGCTCGTTGATGCTCTGGATTAACAATTCGTTCTTGTCCTGTTGAACTGCGATTTGATCCGGACGTAAGGCTGGCATTGGCAGTATCGCCACTTGCTGTTCGGCTTCTTCCAGCCAACTAATCAGACCAAGATGAGTATCTCGCAGATGTTCCGCCAGGGGCAGAGCTTGTTCCAAAGCTCCCAATCTGTCAGCTGATAAAGCCGAGACGATTTCCATCGTTTCTCGCAAGTCCTCCATCTTGTCTCTGATCGTGGACGTGTCCTCGTGTTGAGCATTCTCACGAATTACTTTCTTAGCTGTTGAAATCACGTCACGGACACGTCCCTTCTGACTTGAGATATCGTCGTTGAGAGCCTTGTGCTCCTTCAGTTGAACCCTGATGATTTCAGGCTCACTGCTTGGCGGCTCGGCTTCTCTCAATTGATTATCCACCTCTCGGAACCAATCAAGAAGTTCATCAATGTCTCCAATCACTTCCGTGGATCGTTGCTTGCTGATCTGGATTCTCTCAGCCTTCCTCTGAATTTGCTCGGCGATCGCGTCGAATCTCCTGTTGTCTCTTGTCACCAAGCCTTCAATCGTGGCAGCACCTTCACCGGGTGATATCTGGCACAGTTGAGGTCCAACGGCATTGATTTTATCGAGGACGGGTCTGTACTCGGAAATCTCCATCTCCAATCTGATAATTTCATCCTCGCGGGGCTCAGCGGATTGCAAAGCGGCTTCTGCTCCTTGCATCCAGTCCATGAGACGGTTGTGATTGTCATGGAACTGCTGCACCAAGGGTAATGCTTCCTGTGCGTGTTTCAACAAATCGGATCCACGAGTCACCAAGTCGTTGTAGCAACGCTGCAGCGAGTCGAGTTTGTCTTTGAGCTGAAGAGCCTCGTCACTAGAGATGTGTTTCATCAGTTCCAAGCCCGAATCCGTAGTGCTGTCAACCTCCGTTTGACGGGAAGATACTTCTTCCGTGAGATCAGCGAGATCTTCCATCTGTTGCAGAAGCTTCTCGGTATGAACTGCCAAGACACGGTACTTGGAAAGCCGCCTCTCCATGCTTTCCATCCAGGCCTGCAGATCTTGATATGTAAGCACCAAATGTCGCAAACCTTGTCTTGATCTCTGCAATAAATTGCCAAGGGCGTCTGAACGATCCACCAATGCGGCGTATCTATCAGCCACATCTTGAAGTTTATCCGCGAGAGCGGAAGCTTCATCATCGCCAACGAGACTCATGAGTTGACTAGCTATCTCAGTAAGTTCGCTGAAGCCTGGTTTCTTGGAAAGAATGTCATCGTGCAGGAGATCGTGTTCCGCGACTCGCTGTTGAATCTTCTCCTCATCAGTTGGCACCAGTTCCATGTCCTTGATCTTCTTCTCTGTCTTGTCCAACCAAATAGCAAGAGGCACCAATTTATCCTGGAACTCCTTCGCGACTGCCATAGCCTGCTCAAGAGCCTCCATTCGATCAGCGGCTCCTTCCGTCAACTTATCGAATCTTCCCACCAAATTGGTCAGCTGTTTCTCGATGATTTTACGCTCCTTCGGGTCTGCGTCTGTTGCTACCTCTTGTCCCATGTTGTACAAAGAAGACATTGAGTTCTGACGATCCATCAACATCTTCTTCAAGAACTTCTGCTCCTGGAGTTGAGCCTTCACGACCTTGTAGTCTGATGAAGGTGGCTTTTGGTTAGCTACCATTTCTTCTGTGTCGGTGAGCCACTTCTCCAAGCCATCCAGAGCTTCTTGGAATTTGCCCGACTGGAGAAGGCCTACGTCCAGTTTCCTGTCCCGCTCGTTCAGCTTTTCCTTCAGATCGTTCCAGCGTTCATTCATCTTGTCCAGGTCCTTCTCGATGTTGCTAGTACTAACATCCCGACCTGCGGTTTGAACAAGTGTCTGACCAAGAAGATTGCATTCGTCCACTGCGCGAGCAATTGGCTCGATCTTGTGCAACTTGAGAGCTCTGAAGTCGTCTTGTTGCAAGCGGATGGAATCGACTTCTGAACCGACTGGCTTGAACTTCCTGACTTGATCTTGCGCGTCATTGATGTCATCCATAACGTCGGCGTGAGCATGATAGAACTGTTGCAGTTTATTCAACGTGTCGTTCAGTTCCTCCTCTCTGTTTCTTGACCGATCATCAAGTTTGCCAAGTTGTCTCTTGAGACCTTCGACTTGGTCTCTGGTAGCCACTGCATCAGCGGCGAAGCCAGAGTCAACTAGATTTTCACCAGAGTTGACAAGGCCGCTGATATCGTCCGAGAGTCTGTTGATCTTTTGGATTACTTTGTTGATCTCCTCCACCTGGCCGCGCACGGTCTTGATGTCTCGTCCAGGAGCCTTCATGGAGTCTAATTCTTTTTCTAGATTAGCTAGGTCTTGATTGATGCCCTTCAGGTGGTCTGTGAATTGAGCAACAGCAGTTGCTGCGCTCTGAAGCTCATTGCATCTGTCATCCAGTTTCGCCTGGAGATCATCAATGCGGTCGGAAATATTGTCAACTTCATCTTGCAAGTGGGTTGCGTCAATTCCTTGCTCGCCTGCTTCCTTCGCCAAGTCGTTGGCTTGAAGTCGCACAGCTTGCAGAGGCTTCTTCAAGCTTACAGTTTCTTCTCTCAAATTCTGTCAAGGAAATATAAGACGTAGAAAACAGTGTTCTGAAGAGTTTAAGAGCTCGGAGAAATTTTTACGAGAATGAGAATATACTTAATTTGAATGGTGAAAGAAGTCAAAGTAATAATACATTTTAAACATTTTTTAGTTGAGTTTTCAAGTGAAGAAGATACATTTTGAACATGAAAATTAATTTCTTAAACTGAAATGATAAATCTATAACCAACGATACGAATTTTTAAACAAATAGTTAAGTTTTCAATATAAAAGATTAATTTTTTACCAAAAAGATACATTTTCTAGAAAGCACATGAATTTTTCTCTCAAAAAGATAATAAATAAAATTATAAACCTTCAACTGCAATACATAAATTTTAAACCAAAAAGATAATGCTTTAACAAAAGAGTTTAACTATTAACAAAGTAGTTTTATTTTGAATTAAAAAAGATTAATTTTCTACCAAAAAGACTATTTTTGAACAAAATATATCAATTTTCAACGAAATATTTCAATTTTTGCATAAAAAAGACATTTCTTCAACCAAATAAATGAATTTAAAACTAATTTAAAAAACTTAATTTTCAACAACAAAAAAACAATTTTCAACAAAATAGTTAAATTTTCAATCAAAGTGATCAATTTTTATTATTTTTAACTAAAATGATGAATCTTTAACCAACGATACGAATTTTTAAACAAATATTCAAATTTTTAACCCAAAAGATGCATTTTCTCCCAAAAAATACACATTTTATAGAAAGTAAATGAATTTTTATCTAAAAAAGATGAATTTTCAACCAAAATTAGAATAATTAAAATGCTAGAAAAATAAAGGTTCAACAACAACAAAAAAATAATTTTCAACAAAATAGTTGTTTTTTTCATCCAAATACAGAAGAATTTTTTAACAAAAAATAGAATTAAATTTTCAGTTAAAACAATCAATTTTCAACAACAAAAAATGAATTCTCAACCAAATAATTCAGTTTTAAACTAAGAAGATTATTTTTCTACCAAAAAAGATACAGTTTCAGTCAAATTTATCAATTTTCAACTAAAAAAAATAAATTTACAAACCAAAAGTAGAGTAGTTCAATTTTTAGGTAGAGAATAAAATTAAAAAAGAAAGCTTCGAGTTTTCAGCAAAATTAATTAATTTTTAACAAATAACATAAATTTTTAAGCCAAAATGGAAATTAGAGTTTCAGCTGAAAAATTTAAATTTCATCTAAAAAGAAACGCATTTTCAGCAAAAGAAATTCATTTTTAATCACATTTATGCATTTTCTACCAAAAATATGAATTTTTAAACAAATATTGAAAGTTTCTATAAAAAAAACGAATTTTTAACTAAATATTTTTTTAACCAAAGAAATGAACTCTTAACAAAAAACATAATAATTAAATTTTTGTGAATAACAGACTATTTTTTAACGAAAAGGATTACATTTCTATCGAAAAAGATCAATTTTCCACAAAAAATGGAACAGTTAAAGTGAATTTTAAAATAAAATGATCAATCTTCAACTAAATTTATTTTTGGTTTTTAACCAATGACATGGATTTTCAACTAAAAAAAAAATAAATTCACAAACCAAAACTAGAGTAGTTCAATTTCTAGTTAGAGAAATAAATTAAAAAATAAAACTTCGAGTTTTCAGCAAAATTAATTAATTTTTAACTAAAAATATAAATTTTTGAGTCAAAATGGAAGTTAGAGTTTCAGCTGAAAAAATTAATTTTTATCTAAAACGAAACGAATTTTCAGCAAAATAAATTAATTTTTAATCACAGTTATGAATTTTCAACCAAAAATATAAATTTTTGATTAAATAGTGAAATTTTCAACCCGAAAGACGAATTTTTAACTAAATATATTATTTTGAAAGGACTGAAACGGGCGTTTGCATTTTTGTAACTACTAAGACTTTCCAAATGAAATTCTGAACTGATTCCGAATCGTAAAATCAGTTATTATTCACTTGTGGATCCTTAATGTACAGTTCAATGATAAAAATCATTAGAATTTATATTCACAGTTGTAATTTCTAATTTTTCACGTCTTTAAAACTGAATTTTAAAATTCGTTAAATGCAAAATATACACCTAAAAATTAAAATCTAAAATAAAAAATTCTTAAATGAAAGATTTTCAAATTACGCATTGTAAACTGACTGATATGATAATTAAAAAAGATATCAATTCAAGTAATTATTTTAACAACTGTTAAAATCATACTTGGACAGATTTTTTTCTCTATCAAAATTCATAAAATTCCCCGTTTCCCGGTTCAGCGGCCATCCTGTATATGTTTATTTAAACAATAAATGCTTGAAATTCTTGAGCATTTAAGAACTCTAATCAAACGAGAATTTCATTTAAAAAAATTTCTAATACAATAAGAAAACCTCAGAGTTTGTGAGCTTCACAAAGCCCTCATAGATCACGATTTACATAATAAAAAAATCCAATATGTATCCAATTAAAAATAAAAGTACTCACCTTTATTCTATCAAGAAGTTTTGGATCCTTCGCTGCCCCTCCAAGAGCATCATGAGACGCAAGCTTGTCTTCGCATCTCTGCAAACTATGCTGCAAGTCCCTCAGACTTTCATTGAAGTCCGCCAAATGTCTCGCAGTGTCCTCCAACGACTGGGTTCTCTCCAAAAGATCATTGTTCAACTTATCCCATCTGGTCTTCATGGCACTGAGTTCATTCTTGACGACATCCTTATCAATGTCACAAGCCCCGACAAACGTTTCTCCCAGCGTCTTGTTGTTCTCGAACTCTCCAGAGCGCTTCCAGACCTCGTTTCGGAAAGAGGACAACTCCTTCAACTGTTTCTCGATGTCCTTGCGCTTGAACGACGCCGGCTTCAAGCCCTCGAGTTTGTCCTCCGCTTGGCGAAGCCACGGAAGGAAAATATCCTGCGCTCTGTAATACTTCTTGCAGTGTTCATGGCAAGTTTGCAATCTCGTGTGTCTCTCCACAGTGTCTTTCTTCAAACGATCCCACTGCGACTGCATCTTGTCCAAGTCGCGCTGAAGCGATCGGTTCTCGGTCTTCTGAGACCTGGCGAGAATATCGCGCCCTTTATTCAAAAGCATGATGACCTCGTGCTCCTTGCCCATGACGTTTCGGTAGACTGGTTCGTGATGATCAAGTTGTTGCTGGAGAATTTCCCGATCAGCCGAAACCAGCAACTTCTCTGACATGTTTCCAAGCTCATCCGCAAGCCAGCCAAGAGTTTTGCTGCAAGACGCTTCGAATTGCCTTCCATCCCGCAGGTTTCCTTCGATCTCCGCCTTCCGGTGGTCCAGTTTCTTCTGCAGATTGTTGTAAAGCTTTTCAACGGAAGCGAGTTTTCCTTGGATCTCGGATTTGGATGCAGGGTCACTGAGGACCTCGCACAACTGAGCTCCAGCTGCCTCGGCATCGGCAAGCAGAGGTCTCTGGCCTTCGAGCTGCCGTTCGAGGTTTTCAATCTTGCGCAATTGTTCCTCGGGATCTTTGTCCAGCGGAAGATCGTCCAAGTTGTCAGAGATTCCTTGCAAGGCGTCTCGCAACCGATTAAGACTAGCATCAAACTCACGACTAGTGTCGACAGCATCTCCCAAACTTTGCGCCCGTTCGTCCAATCGTCCGAGCTGATCGGCCCAGCGTTCCAAGATGTTCTGCAACTTGTGGCTGATCTTCTGGCCGTCGGCGGTGTCGGCAGAAATGCGGGAGAGGATGCTTTCTCCAACTTGCACCAAGTGGTCAAGCTGTGGCTGCTGGGTTCGGAATTCTTCTCGCAGAACTTGCACTTGCTGCACTTGACTGGCGACCATTCTCGGGTCGGATGAAATTGGTCCGAGGGCACCTAGCATTTTTTCCTTGGCACCCAGCCATGAGTGGAGCGCTTCGTGGGTATCGTGGAACTCCTTCATGTCTTCCAAGAATTTGATTCTGTCCTTGCATCTGTCGGAAATTGACTTCCAGCGGCTTGCGACATCTTCGAGTTCGTCATTGAGTCTATCGGCACCATCGGCTCCCTTCTTTCGGCGGACGAGGTCGCGAACTTGAGTTCTTGTACTGTCCAGTAGGGACTGCTTTTCATACATCTCCTCGACGATCATCTTGATCTGTTTGACCATTTTATCTGCTTCGTCCTTGGTTGCTGGAATTGTCTCTTTTGGAAGTTGACGTTGAACCTGGAAACCATTTTTTTTTGTTCTAAGAATATATTGAGGGTGTTTACTCAAATCCTGAAAAAAAATTCCCTGAGAATTTTAGGCTTTTTTTCTGGGTACCTCAAGTTTTTACCAGGTATACTTGTGTAGAGTATGGAGCCATTGAAATATTTCGGATTGTTTAAAATAATGAAGAAATAATATTAAAAACATAAAAATTTTTAAACAAGAAGATTAATTTTCTTTTCAAAAATACGATTTTCGCACAAAAGACCTTCATTTTTAACGAAATAGTTGAATTTTTAACTAAAAAAAGAAAAAATTTTAAGCAAATAGCTGAATTAAACATTTTAAAATTGTTAAATTTTCCTTACAAAAATTAAATTTCAACAAACAAAGAAACATTTTGCAAAAAAATAGTACAAACTGCACAAAAAAACGATTTGTAAACGAAATAAATAAATTTTCCACAAAATGTTTGAATTTTTAACTGAGAAATACAAATTTTTAACCAAATAGTTGGATCTTGAATTTAAAAAAATAAGTTTTCAACAAAAAATGGAATAGTTAAATTTTCAATTTAAAATTAGAAATCTTTAACTGCAATCGATAAATTTCAAACCAAAAAGATGATATTTTAACAAACGAGTTTAAGTTCCAACCAATCTGCTTTTTTTCCTTCAACAAAAAAATATGAATTTTTAAACAAGAAGATTATTTTTTTCCAAAAAGTACGAATTTCGTACAAAATACATTCATTTTTAAAGAAATAGTTCATTTTTAACTAAAAAAAAGAAAAAAATTTAAGCAAATAGCTGAATTTAAAATTTAAAAATTGTTAAATTTTCCCTAAAAATATTAAATTTCAACAAAAAAAGAAACAAATTGCAAAAAAATTTAAATTTGCAATCAAAGTAATGAATTTTCATTATTTTCAACTATATTGATGAATCTTGAACTGAAATAGATTAATTTTCAACTTAAATTGTGGAATATTAAACTGGATTATTTAAATTTTCAATCAAGAATATAAATTTTCAATATAAAAAAAAATAACTTTTAAACGAAATAAATTTTCCACAAAATGGTTGAATTTTGAACTGAGAAATACAAATATTCAACCAAATAGTTGGATCTTGAATTAAAAAAGATCAGTTTTCAACCAAAAATGGAATAGTTACATTATCAGTAAAAAAAAATTTTTTAATCAAAATCATGAATCTTTAACTGTAATAGTGGAAATTTCAACTTAAAATATACATTTTTAACCAAATAGTTGAATTTAGACATAAAAAATATAAATTTTTAACCAAAAATGGAATAGTAAAATTTTCAATTTAAAATTATAAATCTTTAAATGCAATCGATAAATTTCCAACCAGAAACATGATGTTTTAACGAACGAGTTTAAGTTCCAACTAATGTGTTTTGTTTTTTTTTCAACGAAAAAATATGAATTTTTAAACAAGAATATTAATTTTCTTCTCAAAAATACGATTTTCGCACAAAATACATTCATTTTTAATGAAATAGTTGAATTTTTAACTAAAAAAAGAATTTTTTTAAAGAAAATAGCTGAATTTAAAATTTAAAATTGTTAAATTTTCCTTAAAAAAATTAAATTTCAACAAAAAAACAATTTGCAAAAAAAGAGTTAAATTTGCACACAAAAAAACGATTTTTTAACGAAATACATCAATTTTCCATAAAATGGTTGAATTTTGAACTGAAAAATACACATTTTTAACCAAATAGTTGAATTTTGAACTAAAAAATATCAATTTTTAACCAAAAATGGAATAGGAAAATTTTCAATTCCAACCAATCTGCTTTTTTTCTTCAACAAAAAAATATGAACTTTTAAACAAGAAGATTATTGTTTCCCCAAAAATACGATTTTCGCACAAAATACATTAATTTTTAACGAAATAGTTGAATTTTTAACTAAAAAAAGGAAAAATTTTAAGCAAATAGCTGAACTTAAAATTTTAAAACTGTTAAATTTTCCTTTAAAAAATTACATTTCAACAAACAAACAAAAAAAAATTTGCAAAAAAAAGAAACGATTTTTAAACGAAATAAATAAATTTTCCATAAAATGGTTGAATTTTGAACTGAAAAATACTTAAATTTACAGTTGAAATAATTAATTTTCGGAAAAAAACTTACAACCGAAGTAATGAATTTTTAATTATAAAATCATGAATCATTAACGGCAATAGACACATTTAAAAAAAAACATGAATTTTTAACAAAAAAGTTAAATTTTTAACAAAGTAGTTTTATTTTCAACCACAAAGATCAATTTTCAAATAAAATGATGTTTGTTTAAATGGAATACTTCAATTTTCAAATAAGATTAATTTTCTATAAAAAAATACCATTTTTTAACAAAATACATGAATTTTCCACGAAATAGTTGAATTTAAATCTAAATCGATCAATTTTTAACCATAAATGGAATCGCTAAATTTCTCAATTAAAACAATTACATTTTAACAAGAAAAAAATAGAATTTTTAACCAAATAGTTAAATTTCAAATCAAAAAGATGAATTGTCAATGAAAAATTGAATAGTTTAATTTGCAGTTTAAAAAATTAATGTTCAACCAAAGAATTGGGTTCTCAAATAAACTGATGCTTTTTCTATAACTAAAATGATGAATTTTAACTGGAATTGTTAGGCTTTAAACCGAAAAGATGAATTCTCAACTACAATTATTAATATTTAAATAAAATAGTTGATTTTTTTTTACCAAAAAGATGAATTGTCAAGAAAGAAGATTATTTTTTACTACAAAAGACCAATTTCCCAAAAAATACTTTAATTTTCTATTAAAAAATAGTAATTATCCACAAACAATTGAATAATAAAATTTTCAGTTACAAAAATTAATTTTTAACGAAAAAAAACGAATATTCTACAAAATAGTTAAAGTTTCCACTGTAATTGTTAAATTTTCGGTATGAAAATTAATTTTCAGCCAAGGAAAAAAGGAACTTTCAATCAAATTTAATTTATTGACTATTTATTCCTAATAAACTTTTTAAACTTTTAACTAAGTAATTAAATTTTCATTTAAAAAATGATGAATTCTGCACGACTAATTCATCAGTTGATATGTCGAGATAAAATGAATTTAAATTGAATTTATAAATATATAAAAATTCCCTGACAATTGCAGCTTTCCCTGATTTCTTTCGCATCGCCGGAACTTACCTTGTCCAGGAATTGCGAAAGCGTCTTCAGATTATCAAGGTGTTTGCGCAGTTCCTCCCGGATGTTGTCCAGTTCCGTCTGTCTGTCGGTCAACCTCACGCCCAATAAACCATACCGATTGTTAATTTCTGAGAGCTGCTGCTGCACCAGGGACGACTCTTCCAAGTGGAAACCGTCCTGACTGGATCGTCGGCTGCTAAATCCACTGCTACCACCTGGAGAGACCGGACTTTGAACTGCATATGACTTAGTAGGGGAAGGTGAGCGACCATCTTGTGACATTCGGCGTACTATAAAAAAAATTTTAAATAAAGTAACTACAGGGTGTCTACTCAAATCCTGGAGGAAAATTCCCTGACAAATCCAGGGTTTTCACAGGGTGGCGATTTGGCGGACGATTCCAACTTCCCGGTCAAGTTTTTCAATTTTTTCCGGTCAATTAAAAGTGAAATATTCATATTTGGCGAAAAATTCAACCATGGATTTTAATTTTTCGCATTCATTCTAAACATCTTTTAACACAAAATGGATAAGTTAAACTTTCAGTTAGAAAAAAAATACTTTAATTTTCTACCACAATTATCAATTTTCTAGCAAGATTAGTTTTCTACAAAAAAAAAATTAAAGAAAAAAAACGAATTTTTTAACGAAGTAGTTGAATTTTAAGTCAAAAAGATAAATCTTCAACTAAAATGATGAATATTTAACTGAAATGTTGGAAATTGATTAATTATCTAAAAAAAAATAATAATTTTTTAACGAAATGGTTGAATTTTAATCCAAAAAGTTGAATTTTCAAGCACAAAGATGAATTTTTAAACAACAAGATTAATTTTCTACACAAAAAGGGAAAAAACTTTAAAAAATGTTTTTTTTTTTAACGAAATAGTTGAATTTTAAGCCAAAAAAGGTGAATTATCAAATAAAATTATGAATATTTAACTGAAATACTTGAATTTTCAAGCACAAAGATATTTTTTTTAAATAAAAAGATTAATTTTCTACAAATAATTTTTTTTTAAAGAATTTTTGAACGAAATAGTTAAATTTTAAGCAAAAAAGGTGAATTTTCAACTAAAATTAGGAATATTTAACTGAACTACTTGAATTTTCAAGCAAAATATGAAT
>JAWWLR010000158.1:40121316-40133352 GCA_035041075.1 Acraspis erinacei | reverse complement strand
AATCAATTTAAAGAAATTGAAGCCACTGAAAATTAAAACAGTGTCAAAATATCTGAAAATTAGTAATACTAATATATTATACTGAATACGCTAAAAAGGAAGATGGCTATGAAGATTCTTAAAAAATTGACTAATATGAATAGTTATGGAGACCAAAAAGGAAACGAAAAAGAAACAAGTCTCGACATCTTTATGCTGAAATTTATGTTCTGACCCTGGAGATAAATTGAGCCGCTCTCCGGAAAACACCACGTAAGTCGACTTAGATTTCGGCACGGAATTTTAAAAACATTTGAAGCCCCATACCATTTCCTTAATTTTTGTTTTGGGCTGCTTAAAACATATTTTGGATTGCGCAAACTTTTTAAACCCCGTACGATGTCCCTTTTGGTTTGTGAAAAAAAAAACACTTTGAGAAGTTTCTTCGGTGCCAAAATCGAAAGGAGAATTACCTGTGTAACGATCCTCTTCTCCGAGGTTTTCATTGTGCTTTTTTCACTCGCATTATTTTTCCAGTACAACTATATTCCGGATATTAATTCCTAATCGATTTTATCGGTTGACCTGCGATAAAATTATCCAAGACCGAACATCATGTCACTCAAACAACAAATTTTAAAGCACTTTAGTTGAGAAGAAGCCAGATAAGATTCTTTATTGTTTCGGGCAACATTTTGAGTATCCTCTTTTCAAAACAACATCCTTTTGATATAAAAAGAACTTCACTTTCTGTCAAATCACGCAACTTTCACTTTCTTGAACTAGAGTTTAATAATTAATTTGAAGTAACCCTTTTCGATTATTTAAAACTTCTCCGATTTCAAGTTAAAATCCACTTCAAACAATACATTATTTAAAAAATTAATAAACAAAATCGAAATAATAAGAATTCTCGTTCCGAATATGAAAGTACGATGTTGTCCGAACGAAGTGAGCCGGTAAACTGGCAAAACGATACTAAAGACACATACTACAAATGAAATGACGTGCGTGACGCTCGAACGTTTGCTGAATTTATGAATGAAATCTTGGAGATTCCAACCTTTTTTAGATAATAAATACAAAATGAACACGCGCGCGATTATTATTTTTGCGTCTCGCGCAATATTTAAATTAAAATATAAAATTAATACTAATATATCATTTTTTATTTCATGTCATTTAATATCTTAAATAATAGAACAGAAAAGCAAGGACATTATTTTTCATGATTGTTGAAAATTACTATTTAAATGTTGAATCTTCAACAAATCGAATACATTTTTTTTTTAATGGTTCAACTTTCAACCAAGTAGTTGTATTTTCAGTAAAAAAAGATCACTTCTCAACAGAAAATGTAATAGTTGATACCTTAAAAAAATTCAATTTCTAATCAAAAACAGTTTAATTTAACCAAAAAAGTCGAATTTTCAAACAAATGGTTTCATTTTTAAACGAAAAACGTGAAATTTCTACCAAGAAGATTAATTTTCAACTAAAAGAGATGAACTTTTAATAACATACATAAATTTTCTACCACATAGTTGAACTGTCCACTAATAAAAATTAATCTGTATGTAATCTGTATGTTTAATTTTCACGTAAAAAATTAATTTCCGACTAAAACCCAGGCAGGAAAAATTATGCGTATTGTGAAATATATATAATTATTTCCACTATTTATCTATAACTAATATATAATTTTTTCGTCTGATGAAAAATAATTCAATAAAATAAATAATTTTGTAGCCAAAAATATGAATTTTCAAAAAAAAAAAAAGTTTAATTTTGAATCAAATTTCCTATTTATTTTCAACTCGGAAATTTTAATTTTCTACTAAACTAGTTAAATTTTCAACTCACTAAGACGATATTTCATGCAAGAAATAAAAGGAAGGTCAATATTTTGCAATTTTTTTCAAAACTATAAATTTTCAAAGACATTTTCAAAAGAATTTTTTTTTAAATTGTAAATCTTCCTTCATATCTGATATTTTTGTAAAGGATAACCGATTTCTGGTGTAAAATACTTCTTCAAGGAAATCCAATTTTTCAATTTTTGTTTAATAGAACAGATTTCCTGTGATTTGTTTTTAAATACTAATTTTTTGTGCAAACCACAAACGTAGCCTATAATTGTCAAAGACTTATGAAACTTTAAAATATAATAATTTTTGTTTAAAAATTCCAATTTCAGGTAGAACCGCTAACAAGCCTAGAGAAAAATGTTAATAGTTGTTTAAAAATTGTAATCCCCATATTATAATAATTTTTGGATTTAAAATACAAGTTTAAGAGTTTTTCAACAACAATGATTTCCTCTGATAATATGTCTTCTTAGGTAAAGGCCTTGTGACCATTTTTACTTTTTTCTTTACCGTTGGCAACAGAATTTGCAATTTTAAATGTTGAACGAGTTCTTATTATCCTTTCCGATAAACCTTATCTGCCACGATTATAGTTATGAACAGAAAGTATGCTCAGGTAAAACAGTAGAGTACGACACTTCTATCCCGTCAATAGTTTGTACACTGTAGTTAAAAATAAAATGTATTTACTGTGCATATAAAACATTAAACATTTAATGAAAATTCCTTGACGTCTTTTTTATTACTATTACTATTTACTCTTCTTATTAAAATTCATTGGAGGCCTTATTGTTAAATTAGCAATAATAATTATCCTTCAATTATTTTTTAATAAATTATTTACGAATCGATTATTTTAAGACAATTAATCATTTTTATAAATCCGATTAATCTAAAGAATATATTCATATTTTCTGATTTTAAGAGGTTCCAAAGGAGATTAGAAAGGATTAGAAAAGATTTCCAAGTATTTTAAAGTATTTTAAGGGATTTGAAGGGCTTCCAATTTTGCTGAAAAGGGTTAACCGGGATTATAGAAGATTTAAATTTATTTAACAACATTTGAAAGGATTTCGAGTTTTAGATTTTTTTAATTAAAAATAATTTCAAGAGATTCCAAAGAATTTCTAAGGCTTTCAATCAAGAAACTTTAATTATTTTTCAGGAATTATTTAACTTTCAAAGAATTTAAAGTTGGTTTTCAAACTATTTGAAAGAATTGTGCCTGATTTTAAAAATTTTGTAAGATATCATATTCATTATAGTTCAAGGAATCGAAAAGTTTAGCAAATAATTTCTCACTATCGGTTCAAAATACTTATTATTTTTAAAAATTCCACTCAAATTGTAATTTTATGCTAATAAAATTGAAAAATTTTGAATTTTTAAACGAACTCAGATGTGTTTACAAAATGATAAGTTTCAAAATTGGAATAGTTATGAATTTTACGAAACACAAAACAAATATAAATAAATAATAAAAAAATAATATAATCTTTTTAAAAATCCTGAAATTCTTGAAAATCTTTGAATATCTTTGAAATCCTAAGATTCTTGTGAATAAATTACATGAATTCTGATGATAGGTGTTCTAAATTTTTTATTAATTTTGTAATCTTCGTATTTAGCTGCTCTCTCTTCAAATAATTATTCTTATCCACTTGAAATCTGTGTCTCAATCGGTATATGCAAAACAGGAGAACATTTATATCAGTACCTTTCGGATAATAACGAGGTCTGACATCAGAAATGTGTGTTTTTCCCTGCCCACGTTTTTCTCCGGTACATTTATGGAAAGCCGGTAAACGTCTAAGTCGCTCCGAGCAAGGACAAAAGCGAACGCCCACGAGATTGCTTTTCACAAACTAAACTGCAGCAGCAGTAGCAACTAGCACCCGATACCCCACCTACAACCTTTCTTATTGATTTTGCATCTCACACTGAGAAAAAATTTTAAACTCCAATTTTTATAAACAAAAACCCATTTTAAAAATCTTCTCTCTTAAATTTCCTTCATTTATTTACCCTTAACCCAGAGTGGCTGCAAAATTAATTTTTTAATATAGTATCTTTAATCGATGAAATAAAAGAATTTTTAATTTTTAATTCTTAATTCCTTTTTCTAAAAGGGACCAAAATTGAAAAAATTCGATTCAAAATAATTTAAATTACTTGGAACAAATTTAAAAAATCCAAACAATATCAAAGGTTTGAGTAAAATTGGAGAAAATTTTAAAAAATTCGATAAAGGAGGAGAATTCGATAAAATTCTGAAAAATCTCAATTCAATGAAACAAAAATTCATGTTAATTTTTCTTTTTAAAGTTGTTGAACTAGGTAGAATTGAAATTAATTTAGAAGAATTCAATAAAATTCTAAAGGATTCAAAAGTATTAAAAATAATTCATATTGAAATAATAAGAATCCGAGTTAAATTTCAAATTAATTCAAACAAGCTAAAAAAAATCTTTCCTGAAATGCTGGAAAACTTATAAAAATATGTTGGGAGATTATTAAATCTTTAAAAAGTATTAAAAGAAATGCTCAGAAATCGTATTAAATCCTTTGGAATCTTTTAGAATATTCTGTCACTACAAAATTATATAATGAAAAAAATAAATAAAATAAGTTTAGATGACTTAAAAAAATACTTTACATTTTTTTTAAATACAATGAGTTGAGTAGACTTCAGAGAATTCCGAGGAATTCAAAATAATTGAGAAAATAAATTCATACGAATTCAGGGGTGAATTCCAAATGGATTTAAATAAATCGCAAAAAATATTTAAAAATTTCTTCAAATATATAAAGCCCTACGAAATCATTCAATTCTTGGGAATATATTTGTTGAAATCCATTACAATATCATAAAATCCTGTTAAATTCGATGAAATGTGACATTTTCTGAAATCCTGAATAATTGTATAAAATTGAAATCGAATGCTCATAAAATTGAAAACTTTCAATGATATAAAAATAAAATTCGTTTAAAATCTTTTAAAACATTTTGAAACCTTATGGGGCCAGTAAAATCCTTCCATATCTTCAGAAATTTTATGAAATTATTTACAAACACACGTAAATTTGTTTTAAATCCCTTAAAATTATTAGCGTCCTTGGAAATATATACAAAATTTAAATTTCTTAATAATAACTGGGAATTTTTTTAAATTCCGCGAAATATTTCAAATCATTTAAAATATTTTTAAATACTTTAGAACCTCTTAAAGCTCATTAAAATTCCTTGGCATCTTTTTAAAACTCCTAAAGTATTTGAAATCCTTGAAAATTCAAATATATTTAAAATGTCTTAGAATATTTCAAATCCTTTAGCATTTTTTTTATTAACTGACATTTTTTTTTAAACTTGAAAGTTTCTTTAAATTTTCGAAAATACACTGAATTTATTAAAATTATTTGAAATTTGCTTGGAATGAAAAAAACCTAAAACATTTTAAATCCTTCCAAATCTTTAACAATTCCTTGAATTTTTTAGAAGCCTTGAACATTCTTTGGAATTTTTTAAAATACCCTCAAATCTGTAAAATTCTCTGAAATCTCTTTAAATTATTGTGATCAATTGAAAATTTCTTGGAATCTTTTAAAAAATCATAATGAATTGAAAAATTTTTTAAATCGTTTGAAATTTTTTAGATTTTGAAAATTTTTTGGATTTAAACAAAAAACCATGAAATATTTCATGACCGTTAAAACCGTTGGAAATGTTCAAAGGGTCTTGAAAATTCCTTGGAATTTTAAAAAATACGCTAACATCTTTAAATATTATAAAATCCGATAAAATTACATGAAATCTTATTTTTCCTGAAATTTTTTTAATTTACCTATTTAAACATAAAAATTTATTTTTTTAAACTATTTAAATCCCGTAAGATCACTCAAATCCTTGAAAATTCGTTGAAAATGTTTAAATCGCTTAAAAATCCTTAGAAACTTTTAAAACATCCTGAAAATTTTCAAATCTTTTCAAATAATTCAAAATCCCTTAAACATTAATTTATTAAGAGTTTTAAAGCCCTTAAAAATTTCTTGCAATTTTCAAAAATACCATTAAATCGTTGAAACTCATTGGAATCCCTTCCAATTGTTAAAAATTATTACAAATTTCTTGGACGTTTTAAAAATGCCCCAAATTCTCCAAAATCCTTTGAAACGTCTTCAGATTATTGAAATTTCTTAAAAATTTCTTGTCATCTTTTAAACGACCTCAATATATTTGAAATATATATTTAAATATATTTAAATAAATGAATACATATTAAATATATTTAAAAAAGTGACTATACTGACTTGCGGCACCCGGTCCAAGCTGGTTAAAAAATTAATAAAAAAACTTTCCAAAATTTTTGGAAATTTCTGACAATCTAATAATATTTTACCATAAAAGAATTCAATTTAAAAAATAAATTGTTCATTTAAATCTTGCCTTAGACAAAATTACTTCTTAGAAATAATCAATCCAAATCGTTTCCTTCCCAGCTGATTATCGAAATTACCTGCGAAATTATTATGGCTCGGCCTACATTAAAGGCAAAATCGATCAACGAGATTATTTTGCAGGGCAATTTAAATTTAACGAGCTGATATATCAATCTTGTCTCGAGTAAATATCGCCATTGAGCGAAGTAAATACAGAATGCTGCAGAGGGCTCGTAACCATCACGTCATTTCTGAGCGACAAATGTTGACGCATTTTCTCGAGAATGGCTTTTTCACACAAAAGTGTGAAAGTGACATTTTAGGATTTTTTTCTATTTTTTTTTTTAAATAAGCTGTGCTCTTCAGCTTGAAATTTACATCTCTAAATGACCTGTTGATTCCTTCGAAAAATTAATTTTAATTTTCAACTCTGCTCGAGAATTATGCAATATTTCAATTCTCAAAATATAAATCTTAGGAATAAATTAGATTTCAAACAAACTAATTGGTAAGAAAATTTATTCGCACCCTAGTTCGCAACATCAGAGGTTAAATTATACTAAAATACCACAGACGATTACGCAAAATAGGCTAGGATTTTAGGAATCTGTTCTCGTGTCCCACTAATTTCTGGACAGTCGCCAAATATTATAACACGTGATTTAAGCACGATTTTTCGTATTTAAATGGGGTTCACTTTGCATTTTTAAATGGAAATTTACAATTAAAACTACAGATCTGCCAAAATTGTCCAGAAAACCGGAACCAAGCTGTTTTTCCTTGATTTACTTTACAAATTATTGGTTGTATTAAAAAATTATTTAATTGAAAGTATTAAATTTCTATTTTCTTTATTCTATTCCTTTTTTATTGAAACGCTTTAAGTTAATCTGCTTTTATCATAAAAAAAAATCAAAAAAAGTACAAAATTCTTTCAAATATTACAAAAAATTGATAATTTAATGAATCTTTGGTTGTGATTTAGAGCCTTTTTCGCATTTATTTGTGTAAACAATTTCACTAGGGATTACAAACATTAATTTTTGCTGTAATTAATTGCATTTATTGGTATTTTTATGAATTGTATTTTCAATTAAAAATGGTTCCAGTTTTTCGTATTTATTCATAAAAAATATCAGCAGTGATTTAGAAACACAATTTGAATTTGATTTTTTTAATCAACTAGTAAGTAAAATAAAAAAGCCCACTATTTTTAGAAATTTCAACAAATTGTTTACCCTTTCTTGTCTGTATTTTTCGCGAGAAGTTTCTTTTCGATGAAAATTAAATCATTTTGTTACAAATTCAACAATTATGTTAAAAAGTCATATATTTTTGTTATAAATTCAACTGTTTTTCTGAAACTTGATATTTTTGGCTCAAAAATTCAACAATCTGATTCAAAATTTGTATATTTCTTGAATAACAATTTCTTTTTTATTCAAAATTTTACACGTTTTTGAAAACCTTATCTGGTTAAAAATTAATGTTTCGATTGAAACTTAATTTTATGGTTCAAATCTTACATTCGCTGAATGAAAATGCAACTGTTTTGTAGAAAATCCGTAGTTTCGGCTAAAAAATGTAACGATTTGGTAAAAAATAAAACTATTTATTTCAAAATATATGTATTTTGTTGAAAGTTCGATTTTTTTGGTACAAAATTATTATTTTTTTTGCTAAAAATCCAGTTTGATTAAAATATTTTTTTTATATATCAAGTATTACATTTTTTCGTTGAAAATTGTTTCTTTTAGGTTGAAAATTAAACTCCTTGTTTGAAAGTTAAATTAATTACTTAAAATTTCATTTTTTTTTTTTGAAGATTTCACATATTAGTTGAAAATAACTTTTTTTTCGTTAGAAAGTAAGTTTTTTTAAACTGAAAATCTAAATATTATCTTGAAAATTCATATTCCCGTATTGAAAATTTTACAATTTGGTATAAAATATAACAATTTGGTATAAAATTAAGTAAAAATATACTTTTTTAAATTGTAACTAAAATTATGAATCTTAAACAAAAATGTTTTGTATTATTTATTCCTAAGTAAATTATTATTCGCGGATTGAAAATTAAAAAATTTAGTATAAAATAAGACTACATGGTACAAAATTAAACACAAAATTAAAAAACAACTTTTTGACTACAATTATGAATCTTCAAAAAATGTTTTGGTTGAATTATTTCCAAAATTAGTTGAAAATTAAATTTTTTTGTTTGTTAAAAATAATTTTCTTTACAGAAAAGCTAAAGATTTTTTTGAAAATGCACATTCTCCGATTAAAAATTCAACAAGTTTGGTGTAACATTAAACTGTTTGGTACGTAATTAAACAGAAATTTAAAAAAATCAACTTTTCAACTAAAATTATGACAAAAAAACCGTTGATTGAATTATTTCTAAATGTAGTTGGAAATTTCATGTCGTTGTGGTAAAAAGTCATTTTCTTTACAGAAAATTTAACCATTTGATAGAAAAGTTAACTATTTGGCTCAAAATTGATATATGTACTTTGTTAAAAATTCATCTTTTCAATGGGAAATTAATCGTCTGCTGGAAAATCGATATTTTTGGTTGAAAATTCATATTCTCGGGTTGAAAATTAAACTGTTTTATAAAAAATTCGTAGTTACGGTTCGAAAATTCATTAATTAGGTAGAAAATGTAAATATTTGGTTAAAAATGTACGTATTATGTTATTTTGTATGTATTATGTTATTTTGTATGTATTTTGGTAGAAAATCAATTCGCTTTTTTTCTTGTTTAAAAATAACTTTTCTAACTACAAATTTAATTATTCCGTTGAAAATCCAACGGATTGGTTGCAAATAAACTGTTTCGTTGAAAAATCGTACTCGCGTGTTAAAAATTCAACAATTTAAAATAAAATGTATCTTTTCGCCATTTTTTAAAAGTATTCAGTTTAAAAAAATGCAACTTGTTCAAAGTTTGTCTTTTTTTTATTAGAAAATTAATCTTCTGGAATTAAAATTCAACTACTTGAGTTAACCAAAAAAATATTTAAGGCTGTTTGGAAAATTCTTTCTTTTCTAAAGCCCCATTGTCTAATATTTGCCAATTTGCGATATAAATAACGCTTTGAAAAAAGCAGAGAAAAAGAAAGTTCCTTGACTTACCTGAAGCGAGATGTCTTTAGAGACGGCTCCAGGAGATTTTCTAACTCGATCCTGAAGAAGACTGACGAGGGTGGTGTATCTCCTGTTGAGGGTGTCGAGATCGCGTGCGATATTATCCACCGTCGTACTGGAATCTCTTCTTGGTCTCTTGACGGAGGCGTCCAGTGACGGGCAGACCTCCTCCAACTGTTCCTTGAAAGCTCTGAGCCTCTGCCCGTAGATCTAAAGGTTTCGGTTAGTCCGTTACGGTTAGTGAATTAGACTGGTGGATCACTACCTTTTAGCCGCAGGAAGCAAGAGTGAAAAGCAAACCTCGATTGAGGGACGAATCTCTTTGCATTCGGTAACTCAATGTGGTACAAACGTTAATAAAAGTTAAAAATAATCACGACGAGCTGCTATTAATACTAAGAAAGAAGAAAAAAAAACAGTAGAAGCGATCAATTATAATCTAAGCTGTTACTTGAAATACCACAGTGAGTTATCCTAAGATTCGAGCTGCAAACTGAAAGCCGCCAAGCGTCTTGAGATTTCAATCTATCCTCTGAAGAGTCCCCCATCTTTAATGTTCACTCAACAAAACTACGTGTTAAACTTTGCTAATCGAATGATTAAGACGCAGAGGTGAGTCTCCTAATCAGTTTCTTGTTGGATTATTGCTTCCGATTATTTGCTTTTCATTTTAATCTCTTTCGTGTCACGTAAAATCAAAGAGCCGTTAATTGCATTTATATAGTCCGGGTCTGGTTGGTTACGGAAAAGAAGAAAAAGTGTAAATTACCAGTGAAACTTTGTATCGTACAATTCCTGGTACGATACGCTTCAATAATTCTTACTGACGACCGCTGAAATATTGCTTATTGCAAAATAAATTCGTGTACAAGATCATTTCATGATGGATGATTTGTATGTACAGTGTCCACTACCTAAGACTAAGTTTCACTCACGCAAGATTCACACCAAGAGCTAGAAGCTACGTATTTCGCTCCAAGTTGGACTCTTCATCTTACCTTGCCCTCGCGAATTAATCTTCCTCCCGTCAAATTCACCGACTCGATCGCTGGCGCGCGTTCTGTTACCTTCTGCAGCAGGTTCTACAATTTTTAAGTTTTTTTATACAAAATGTATCAAATTGCGTAGCTATACGGTGCGCAAAAGTGTAGGGCGCAGCTATTAGATGCGCGGAGATTTTCTGCGCATCTATAAAATGCGCAGAAGTGTTGTGCGCAGTGTAAAGATTCGCATAAATATTCCACGGATTTATAACAGGGTGGTGGTTTTATTCGAGGAGTTAGTTTTTTAGGAAGTATTATAACATTTTATTTAAAATTATATTTTTTATTGGTTGAAAATGCAACTGTTTCGTTAAAAAATCGTTCGTTTTTCGTTCAAACTTAATTTTTTTTACTGAAAATTTAAGTATTCCATTTTTTAGTTCAAATAGATTTATTTAGATTGAGAATTCAAATAATTTGTTGAAAATTCTTCGCTTTGGAAGTATAATACTATAGTTACATTTTTAACAAAACAGATGAATTTTCTATCGAGAAAATTAATTTTTCTTACTAAAGGAGACGAATTTTTGTCATAAAAGTTTATTCCTTTAACCTGCAAACATAAATTTTCAACGAAAATATTACATTTAACAAAATAGTTAAGATTTTAACAAAACAGATAAATTTTCGACTATCAAAATTAATTTTTTATCAAAAGAGACGAATTTTCTACAAAATAATTTAACTTTTCAACCCGAAAACTTTTAATTTTTGACGAAAATGTTAATTTTAAATTAAATAGTTAAATTTTTAATCAAAAAGGTGAATTTTCTACCGAAAAAATTAATTTTTTAGCAAAAAAGACGAATTTTGTTCAAAGCAGTTCAGTTTTTTAACCCGAAAATTCATAAACATTTTGTAAAATCAAATTAATATTCAATTTTTAATATTAGAATTACAGAATTACACCTAAAATTCTTCTTTTCTTTAAGTTTAAATTTCAAACGCTTTTTTTCTCTATAACTTTGTAAAATACCGTGTCAAAAAATGAAATACACTCTCATTTCCCGGTTTTGCCCGGTGTCAAAAAATATCAGTTCATTTTCCGATTTTTCGGTTCAGCGGCCACCCTGTTTAAGGTGCGTAGAAATCTTTTGCGCAGTCATAAGATGCGCAGAACTATTCCACGCAGTTATGAAGTGCGCAGAAATGTATTAACTTTGCTTTGGTTGACTATCAACTCAACTTCAAAATACAAATAATAATAAAATACTACCTCTAGTTCTCCAGATTTGCAGTCGAGTTTGCTATAGCCATCATCCACGAAATCGGCCTCATTCTGGTACGCGTTCTGATATTGTTGAGCGAGACCATAGGCGCTTTCCGCACTACGAAGTCTGTCAACCAGCTGACCACAGATGTTCGTCCACCTAGCATTCAATCTATTAACTTCAGCATCAAGTCTGTCCATATCCCCATGAGGTCCACGATGATTAGGCCTAGATTTCTCGACCAGACGTCTCGCATTATGCGCGTCATCGTTCAATTGATCCATGCTAAGTTGCTGCTGTGCTATCGCATTCTGCAGATTCATCAAGTCCTCGAGAACGATCTGA
>JAWWLR010000158.1:40085152-40095556 GCA_035041075.1 Acraspis erinacei | reverse complement strand
CTTTCTTATTGAAATTTACATTCAGGGAGCGGGTCGACTAGAAGGCTTTAGAAAAGTCACATCAAATTTTTAGGATACGAAAAAAAAACCAGTATCAGACTCTGAATGACCGAAATAATAACGTTCTTTCTTTAGGAATATAGAGTAAATAATTCTCATTCATTTTCAAATATTATGTTCAAACTCAAAATAAACTTTAATGTTGAAACAATTTTTTAATAATACGCATTCAGCTTGAAGGATTCTGAATATGGGTTTGAAACCTTTTTTTCAGAGCTTTTAAAATTGTCAGCCTGGATTATTTTCAAATGAGAGAAGTTTAGAATTAACAATAATTTTGAACTTCAGCAACAATCGTTTTTAACATTTTAAACTTGCAATTATTCAACAATTAAAAGTTTAAATTTGAGACTGTAATTTGAATATGAAATTTTCATTTTTTAATCAATTATGCTTCGTTCTTTTAAATTAAATGTTCAACCCAACGATGAATTTTCAACAAAATAATTAAATTTTCAAGCCAATAGTCAAATCTTAACCAAGAAGAATGTACTCTCAAACAAAAATAGTTGCATTTTCTTCTGGGTTCTATTAATTTAGTTTGTATTGAAGTGAAAAAACGAAAAAAAGGGGAACTTTTTTGAAAAGTGGAAAAAAGCGGAATTCTTCAAAGAAGGGGAAAAGGGAGAAATAGAGGAAAGTGTGAAGATTGTAATTGAAGGAACTGGATGTATTTAAACGTCGATTTCTCCTATTCTTTTATTTTGATGAAACACAACCCTGACAATTCGGTCACCTGACCAAAGGAATTAAGGATACAGGAGAAATCGTATATAAACTGATCTCCAGTTGATTTTTGCGATTGCTAAACCACTTGGTAGTGAGATCGATGACTGTGGTTTGTAAGATAAGATAGCGAGGTAATTTTCGAAAAAAAAAAATAATCCCAAAAACCATTTTTCTAAACTAAAATAATCTATGTTTCAGATTTAATTTTTAGCCGCAGAGATGAGTTTAACATAAATAGTTAAATTTTCAACCGAAGAGCTGAAGTTGGAACTAAAATGACGAATCTTCGTAAAAAATGACTTTTTGCAAACTTGTTAAATTATCTACAAAGTAGAATAATATTCAACTAAAACAGATGAATTCTCAACGAAAAATGTAATAGTTGAAGTCAATCAAATAAGACGAATTTTCAACAAAATAGTTGAGTTTTCAACAATAAAAAGATAGTTTTTACAAAATTCTTTATTTTCCAACAAATTAGATTAATTTTGAACAACAAAAATCAAGTTTTTATCAAGAAGATTAATTTTCTACGGAAAAATACACATTTTTTAACCAATCGTTGAATTTTCAACTAAAGAGAATAATTCTTAGATGAATTTTTAACAAAGTAATTGAATTTTCAAACCAAAAGAAGATTCATTTTTTACCAAAAGACAATTTTTGTAAAAAAATGCACAATTTATTTCTCTATTAAACATGAAAGGTCTTTGATTTATATAGCTAATTTTTTTATTACAGAAAGTTTAAGGAATTGGAAGGAAGAATTTACTTCCTGGTTCGAGGGATTCTAGAGAAATGTTCTCTGAAGAGATAATTCGTGCCGTTTTCTAGGAGGCCATGACTCGAAAGCGAAACATGTAATCTTGAGGGAAGCCCCATGATCATTCACATTTAATTCTTCCGCCAATTGGAGAATTGCATTCCAACTTCAAAATATCGAGGGATATACCGAAGAGATAAAATAAAACAAATATGCTTCAATCTTCAACGTTTTTTTAAATGTTTTTACTGAACTAGCGTCTTCAAGATATTATGCACCAAAAATGGTTTGGAGAAGAAAATTAATTCTAAGATGGAATTTTTCACATTCACTCTCCCTTTTGAGTAGGTGGCCAAAAAAAAACTTTCTCATTGTTCACCACGGATTCAAGAAGATGAAAGTGATACAACCCACGCCTGCGAAGAAGAAGGTTGGATCAAGAATTAATTACGAGAAATAAAAATATAAGTTGACATTGATCTCGATCAGGTTTATATGGTGGCTTATATTTTATAGTAAGAGGGTTACAAGTGGGTGCGTCAAATGTCGAGATTGTCCCACGCGAATCCTTCGGATTAAAAATCGTCCTTCACAGGACGAATGATACCACCTGGCAAAGATTAAGAATGGAAAAATAAATAAATAAAAATAGAGGTGGCCGCAAAACTTTGATTTTAAAATTTCCTGACTTTTTTTTATTTTTCTGCTCACCAAAAAGGACATTTTTTAACAAATTTGCTTAATTTTCAACCAAAAACATGAAATTTTTACCCAAAAAAAAACTTGAACCCAATAGTTAATTTTTTCATGAAAATAGTTTTTAAACAAAAAGATGAATTTTCATATTAAAATTATACTACGTGAGAAAGATTAAGAATAAAAAAAAATTAAAAAACAGGTGCCCGCAAGACTTATTATTACAATTTCCTGACATTTCCCAGATTTTGCCCGGACTAATTTCTCATTTTCCCTGAAATAATTATTTAACAGCATTGACAACATAAGTAACGATCTTTAGAATTTAAAAGAATTCAAAAGAATTCGATGAAATTTATAAGAATTCCAGGTGAATTAGAACAAATTCAGAAGAAATTATCTAAGAAAATTTTATACAAAATCAAGTTACATTCCGAAGAATTCAAATGAATGAAAAAAAAAACGAATAGATTTCAGTAAAATAATTGAATTTATTAAGTTTGAAAGCAGTTTAGAAAAATTCGAGGAATTTAAAAGAATTTGATGAAATGCCTAAGAATTGACAAAAACCAAGAGAATTCCAAATAATTTAAAAGAATTCAGGGTATTTTAAAAAAAGACAGTTCAAATAAATTCACAAAAATATTTGACAATCTCTTCAACTATTTTAAATACATCAAAATATTATACAACTCCGTAAAATCTTTTTGAATATCTTAAAACATTTCATATCTTTCGAAATTCTAGGAAATTATTTTAAACTGCATAACCCTTCGAAATTGTATAAATCTCTTAAAATACTTTAAAGTACCCTAAAATATTTCATATCCTTTTAAATCTTTTGGAAACCCTAGAGATGTTTTACATTTTCATGTAAAGGCTAAAAATTTTAACAGTTTCGAATACAAAATTTTTTCTATTGATTTTTGCTTGTTTCTCAGGTCAGTCTTGACCGATTAACCTATATGTGTGGACGTGCGGTATCACAGACCGCACCAAGTTTCTTATACGTGGGACCCCTCCTCACCGACGTAAAAGATTATTAATAAAAAAATGGATTAATTTCTTACTTATAATTTTAACCAAGTTTAATGTTTTCGACGATAATTTACCTCAAGTGCAAAGAAAACTTTTTTGCAAAAATAATTAACTACGGGGCATCTGCGTAACGGTCAGGGCTACAAATTGCAAATAATTGCTCAACCCGTTACAAAAGTACACTTAATAAATTGTACTGTAAAATAAAGTCGCACAAAATTCACATAAATAACCCACTAAAGATTTGCACATTGTCTTATTTTTTGCGCGCAGAGAATTATTACGACGTGAAATGGTAATGTATGGTAACGAGTAAAAAGTTACAGAGATCCTATCGTAAAAATTGTTCTTGAAAGCCTGAAGCTTTATTAACCAATTATATCCTCATATGGCTCGAAAAATTCAAAGAAGGCTACAAAGGTAAAGTCTTCCGAGTGTTTTGCTCTATGTGGGTAACTGGGTCTGCAGTTTATTACATAATGTAATTAAATCTAAATGACAAACCTTACTGCTCTATTTTTTACTTTCACACGATTTTACTTTTCAAATAACACTCATTTATTTAACGATTTTTAAACATTTGAGTTCACAGTTTTTTTAGCGCAACACAAAAGTTATAATTAAAATTGTCTAGACGTAAATGACAACGTATTACTCTGAATTTTACTATCTATGAATATCATCATAGTATGTAAATGACTACCATATATGTAAGTTTGCAAAGTGAAACCCAATTGGTCTTTTACGAGAACAAGCATTAAATTTTTATTTTTAACGATTTTTTTTATTCGAAAATTGAATTTTTCCATATAGTTTATAAATATTAATTCCTATATTAATTTCAAGGTATGTTGCGTAAGATGCTTAAAAGTAAGATTCTTTACGTCACTTTTTTAACTGCACGCATTTGACCTTGCCTTGGAGCGTCTCAATCAATTTATTACCCACATGTTGGCGATTTTATTGCAATTTTATCAGAAAATTGTGAAGGCGAAACGTCATAGTACAGCTGGAAAACATGGAAATTCGGAAAAAGTAAGGGAATTTGGTTGGCTAGGGAAGTCAGGATTTAAAAAAAATTCAAAGGTCAAGGAATTTCTGTAAGAAGCTCCTTCCACTAACTTTTTCTGAAATTACTTCTTTATGAAAAAGCAACTATAGTCGCTTTTTATAATTCAAAGATCAATTCAGTCACTTTTCTTTCAATAAATTAACCCCTGTTTAAATAATCACTATTAAATTCAGGTCTACACCTATTTCTGAATTTTCTTGAATTCTTTTTTATTACTTTACGGTTTAAGGTTGTAAGAAATTTTTAATAAATTTAAATAATTAGAAGGATTTTATAATATTTTAATGACCTTCCAATAGTTTAATCACATTACAATAATTTGAAAGGATTACAAAATATTTTTAAGATTTTAGAGTACATTTTTAATTTTTAAAGAATTTTCAAGGAATTTCCAAAGCTTTAAAAATTTTCAAGGCATTTCAAAACATTTGAAATATATTAGGATATTTTAAAACATTATTAGGAACTTTGAATAAATTGTAATAATTTGAATGAATTGCAAAAGATTTTAAAGAATTTATTTCTTTTTTAATTCCAAGGAATTATCTAGAGCATTGACAAATTTTAAAGGATTTCAAATAGTGAAGTTTTCTCATTTTTAATTTAAATATGTTTCGAATTCATTTAGATGTAAGTATTGAAAACAACAGATTTATTATCATGTTTGAATTCCTAAATTTCATTTGTTGAAATATCAACTATTATTACATTTTTCAATCAATTTCTGATGTTATAGATTTTGTCGATTTCTGGTAAAATGATTTTTCTGGAGAAACGATAAAAAATCTGTCAGTGATCGGCAAAATATAACATCAGAAATTAATTAATTACCCTGTTGAACAAAATAACATCAATACTCTATGCTATATCTTGCTTTGAAAATGCACTTATTTAAGTTGAAAATTAAACCCCTTGGTTGAAAGTTGAACTGCTTTTTTAAAAGTTGATTTTTTTCGTTTCCGGATTCATAATTTTAATTGAAAATTGTTTTTTTTTTTAAATTAGAAATTTTCTTTAATGGATATTTAACTATTTTGTTGAAAATTTAACTGATTTATCGAAAATTAACTTTTTTGTTGCAAATTCAAATTCTCGGGTTGAAATTTCAACTTTTTAGTAGAAAACTTGTCTTGTTCTCTTGAAGATTCAATTATTTCATATAAAATTCAATTGTTTTTTATTTAAAATTAACATCTTTTCTTAGTTTAAATATCAGCCAATTTTAAGACATTTTTCAAGAAGGAAATATTTTTTGAACATATTTTTCCAGGAAAAGTACAGAAATCGTGCCATTGGCGGAGAATTGGGATAAAATAGTATCTTTAGTGTCATTTTTTCGGAAAAGTGTTAAAATAGTATCAAAATAAAATTGCATTTCTAAATTAACTGTTATCAAAGCAAAAGTTTCTCAATTAATTGTGAGATCTTTTTTTCTCTTTCGCGACATTGTTGACTCGATGTTAGATTTCCTATTATTTAGTAATTAATTGATTTATTTTTCAATTCTTTATAAATTATTTCCAATAACTTTCTTTAGTATTTTTTCCTTAGACCGCAGTTTCTATAAGCTAAACATACTTTCTTTATTAAAGACCGCGAGCTTCTTGTATTTCTTGAAAAATTAATTGCAGCTTAAAGAAAAAGGGGTCAGACCGGATTCTGATTATTCATAAAAGGAGAAGTAAAGTATTTGAGTTGGGGAGAGAAGAAGAGGGAAAGTAAAAAGTGTAAAAGGGTGAAGGGGTAAAAAAAAAGTTGACTCGCGAGGACGCGGTTGTTTGGTTGTTTCGTAGTAAAAAGCGCCCCTAGTGATCTGCCTGAACAGTTAGTCATGGTGTGAGTGTGCCGAGTAAGTTGCCAGGATCACCTTGGCCATTTATAGAAGCGAGTTTAAGTCGCCAAGGAACTGGTCCCGTACTGGCCGGAACAGGGCGAAGAAAACGCGAGGAATGCGAATTGAGACTTGCTCGAAAGTGAGATCGTCAAGTTTTTACCCTCTCGAAGCTTTCACCGGAACGGCTTCGAGGAAAGATTTTTTTATTCGAATTTTCAGAAATAATTGTATCATTAAATAAAAATATAGCTCAATTTTTTAAAATTTAGACTCGAGTTAACTGTGCCAAAAAACAAATCTCTGGAAAAATGGTTCTTCTACTGTTTTAAGAACAAAACATTATTTTGAATGAGGATATTTTAAAAAATTACAAAAGAAAAATGATTAAAAGGATGTTTTCTTTAGGCAAATTTTTTCTTACTATCGCTTCTTATCAATTAAAAAAAATAGAATTTTAATAAATAATGGCTTATATGTTCGTTCCAATATTTAAATATATGTTTCTATGGCTAAAAGCGGTCAATTTTTTAAAAAGAAAACATAGTATTAAACTAATATATTTAAAAAATAAGCTATTATATTGTCAAAATTCAAACATTCTTAAAAAGTTCGTAAGAATCGACAGTATGAAAGAATTCAATTACAGAAACTAATGTTAAAATAATTATTTTATCGTAAGTTTCAAAAGTTTTAAATAAAAATTGATCTTTTTCATAAAACAGGACTGATGATATATGATTTCAGTTCTTAAAACCATGACACTTTTTTTCAAGGGGCCATGTTGAATTTATGTATTTTTTCACAAATTTAATTTTGTGACAAACAGATTTTATTTTTTAAGCTAGAATTTCGAATGTTTTAGAAAACAGTTGACTTTTAATCTCGAAAAGATTACTTTTTAAACAAAAAAAAAAGATGTTTCAACACAAAAAAAATAGAATCTTTATCAAAACAGTTGAATCCTCAACCGAAAAAGATAAAATGTTTACAAAAACAGATGAATTTTCATCTACAAATATACACGTTCAACCAAAAAAACTTAATTCTAAACCAAAAATGTAATAATAAAAATTTCAATACACAAGAGTAAAATACCAAATAGTAAAATTTTTAACCAAAAAAGATTAATTCTGGACCAAAAATATAATAGATTTTTCGATTCAGGGTGGGCGCTTAATTTAATTCTAGAAAGCCCCTGACTATCCCTCTTTTTTTCCTGGTCGATTTTTTATTTTCCCTGACAATTAGAACGATTACTTTTCAATCAAAGAAAAACAAATTTTTGCGAAAATATTTAATAAATATAAATATTTAATATTTAATGAAAAATAATTCAACAAAAAAAAGAATTTTCAGGAATACAGTATACTTTTCAAACAAAGAGATAACTTTTTAACTGAAATGATGAATCTTCAACCAATTTTTCCAAGAAGTTGAATGTTTTAGAAAAAACTTTGCTTTAAAACTAAAAAAGATGAATTTTCCACCGAACAGTTGAATTCTTAAAGAAAAAAAATATTCTTTATCTGAATCGTTAAATTTACAACCCAATAGTTAAAATAGCAAACAAAAGAGACGCATTTCCATAAATATAGTTGAATTTTTAAACAAGAAATACTAAACTTTAACCAAAAATTAAACAGGCCCTGCCTGTTTACGTTTGAAATCCTTCCATTTAGGATCAAGGCCGCTGCAAGTCATGCTCCAAACCGCTCTTATAACAGGAGTTGAGTGTATGTGTTTAGTAGCAATATTTTGAGTTATAGGAAAATATTCTAAACAGTCCGAATTTCCGGTTTTTTTTATTTCGGCCATAAACCTGCAAATTTATTCGTTTTACTCTTACCCGAACAGTCTTGGTCGTCTTCGTCGGGGTTTGGCGACCCGAACTTGTGCTGCTATAGCGGGTGGCTTGCAAAGACTTTTGATAAGCGTGTTTCGTTAAATCTTCAGCGACTCTGTTTTCTTCGCCTCGAGTCAGCGTCGTCGTCTTCCTGACAATCCTCGTCACAATTCGTCTAGCACCATTTTCGCCTCGCTTCGAGGTCTTCGTCGACTCGATCGACGAGCCTATTTTTCACAATTTTATTTATCCATTTGCACTTCAAAATTTTCTTCATTCCGTGAAGTCGAAAGGATTCGCTTTAATTCTCCATAAATTATTTTGTAAACCACATCAATACCAGGGTTTCTACTCGACAGATGTTTTTTTTTTATTTAGCACAACTAACTAACTTACGCCTAAAAGGGAAAAAAGTGACTACTGTTCACACAAAAAAGCTCGGAACTATTCATTAAAAAAAATAATTATTAACAAAATTTTCAAATCAAGAGATTGATTTTCAATTAAAAGCATAAATCTTGAACCAAAAAAAATCATTTCTAAACAGAGTAGCTCAACCTTCAACCGAGTAGTTGAATATTCAACCAGAAAGATGAATCTTCGACGAAAAATATAATAGTCGATATTTCAATCAGAAATGACAGATTTTCAACAAAATAGTTGAATCCTTAACCAAAACAAATTAATGTTTAGGCTAACAGTCTAATTTTCAAGGAAAAAAGATTGATTCTCAACAAAAAATATAATATTTGATAGTCCAAACAAAAAAATTTTAATTTTGAATAAAACAAAGTTGAATTCAATCCAAAAAGAGGAGAATAAATTTTTAACAACGTAGTTCAAATTTCAACCAAGTAGTTGAACATTATTAACTAACTAAATAGCTGAATTTTCAACTAAAAAATAATTATGTTCAGTTTTGAAGACATACAGTTGAATCAAAAGATTCTTTAGGTTTCGAAATGCTAAATTTTTTAATAATTTAACATTTCTAAAATTTGTAATTTCAAATTGTAATCTACGTATATAAATCTGATCGATAATAGTTACTAAGAAAAGAAAGGAAGCAGTTAAAGTTAGAATTACTGACCAAAATAACTGAAGTGACTTTCGATGTAAATTTTTAACACAAAAAATTAATTTGAGAAACCAAATCAAGTTTGTTGATAATTTCCCAGCTTCTAAATTTGAACACATTTAAATTAGATAATTAGAATTTCAAATGCTTTTACATTTAAAATGCATCCCACTAACTGTTATGAAAAAAGTGATTAATAAAGATAAATTATTAATAAATTAAAAAATATTTAAATTAAAATTTTTTTAGACCTTGAAACTTTTAAGTTTGAAAATTTAAAGTTTAAAACATGCAAATTTAATATTGTTTATTTCAAACACGTTTATTTAATAATCTCCTTTCATTCACTAAAATGTATAAATGCCTACTTGGAAGGCTTCTGATTGAAGATTGTCGGCTCTATTGTACCTTTCCAATCTAAAACTGTTCTATTACATTCTTATCATAATGAGAAGGTATTAGTTTTATTTTTAATTTACATATAGTTCTAATTTTTGTTGTAACTTAGAAAACTGAACATTTGTTTGCTGATTTCTAAATGAATTAATTATTGAATTGATTGAACCTGAATTGATAAATCAATTTTTAAATCTTTAAAATATCAAATTATAAATTATTTAAAATATAATTTAAACATTCTAAATGACGGATAATCAGAAATACCTTTATTAATTAATAAATTATCTGTTTATTCTTTATTTTGTCTAAACGGTTGCCTTTTTCATAGAAGCAGTCTTTTTAAAAGAGCGAGACCATATCCAAATACAAAACTTTCAATACTATCAGGTGTTTTTGTGAGAAGGTGACAATATAATAACCCAATTAAGTGATTCACTTGCTTAAACTGACAATGCTCACGCCTTTCTCAAACAAATACACGATAAGGAAATAAGAGGATCTAGAAGATATCTTTGAATAATAGTACGTAGTATGTACTTCTTCAATGTTTCCTTGTCTAATAATTTTCGTACCAATTTAATTAAAAAATCAAGATCTAAAGAGGAAATTGAAATAAGAGTAGAGCAAGGTCGATCGAGTAGGTGGTTATTTAATCAATCTTCGGATTGGAGTGAAAATGGTAACAGATAACGAGACCTCGACATCCTCAGTGGGAGGATTTGTCCCGAAGGACTTATGCCAATAAGGCATCCTCTAGGGATAGGCAATCGTTGCATATCATTTTGATCGCGCAATCTAAATTGAGAAACTAATGATTATTACAAACCTCATGCGAGAAAACATTTTGCAACTAATTGTCCCTTACAAATTCATAATTTCCTCTGCCCTCTTT
>JAWWLR010000158.1:40045764-40057907 GCA_035041075.1 Acraspis erinacei | reverse complement strand
ATTCTAGGAGGTAGGTATTTGAATTTTCAACCAATAAAGATTACTTAAAAAAAAATCTAATAGTTATTAATTCAAATAAAAAAAATTGAATTCAATCTAAAAAGACGAAATGTCAAACAAATAATTGAATCATCCACCATAACAGAAATTAATTTTTAACCAACCTGTTACATTTTTAACAAAAAGAGATCAATTTTCAAACTAAAAAGACAAATTTGCAACTAATAAACATTTTTAAGTCAAGAAATACAATTTTTTTAAACAAATTGTAGAGTTTTTAAGCCAAAATGTGAATTTTCAATCAAAAGACATAAATTCTGAACAAAAAATATACAAGTAGGCGTTTCAATTATATATAATTAACTTTCAACCAAAAATAGTTGGATTTCCTTATAGGATTTTATTAATTCAGTTCGCATTTAGGCAAAAAGCAACAAAAAAGGGAAAAAGAGAAATTCTTTGAAAAATGAAGAAAGAGGAGAACAGGAGAAAAACTGTAAAGTCTGAAGCCTTCTTTTGAAATGCAAAGCAATTCTAATTTCTACATGTATTTCATGATTCTTTTCAGTGAGGATATAAAGAATCTAAAAAGAAAATAGATAAAACAAAGTAAAGCCCCGAAAAGGAAAATCTTAATAGAGAATTGATGAATGTTATCCAGTCTTGAAGTTAATGAGAAAAGAGTGTGAGTTTAAAAAAATGTAAAACGATGAACGTATCACCGGATATAGATAGAGAGATAAGAATGTCAATGGAATGAAATCATGACAACTGGTGACTAAAATCCGAGGAATTTTCAACAAAATAGATGAATTTTCAATAAAAAAACTTAGTTTTTAACCAAACAGTTGGCATTTATTACCAAATTAATTTTTAAAACTGAAAGACAAATTTTTAACAAAAAATTCAAACAAATAAAAATAACTATAAATCATCTATTTTCAGGCAAATAGTTGAATTTTCAACAAAAAATGAATTGTTACATTCTTAACTGATACAAATTTTAGCTTTCAAAAAATAAATTTTCAACAAAATAGTTAAATGTTTAAATAAAATGATGCATCTCTAGCCGAAAAATAAATATTTAACTAAGCAGTGCAACTTTCAATCAAGCGGTTGAACTGTCAACCAAGAAAATTAATTTTACAATCAAAAATTCAATAGTTTAATTTTCAAAAGAGAAGATTTATTTTCTTACAAAAAAGACGAAATTTTAATAAAATACATACATTTTCAACAAAACAAAATTTTCAACTAAAAAGATGATTGAAAAAAAATATATAAGAAGTTAAATTTTTTGATTAAAAAATTAACTTTTAACGATAAAAAAAACTAAATTTCAACCATTTTCAAATAAAGTCAAAAATTTTAAACAAGAATTATGAATATAAAACAAACTAGTTCCGTTTTTGAATGAAAAAAATTCCATCTAAGATGATACTCAAAATTTCAGTCTAAAAAATGTTTTCTCGACCAAATCCAAAAACAAATTTTTAACAATATAGTTTTCGTGGAAAGTAGACTACAGAATTGAAAAAAAATAGATTGATTATCATCCTAAAGATATAAATCAAACAATTCTTAATTAAATGCAGGTAACCTGTCAAATTCAAAATTTGAAGCCTTTATAAATTTAGATTCAGTTGCAAAAATATAAATCCAAGTTATTACTTTCAGCGCATTAAATTGAAGAACCAAACAATGCATTAACATTTTTCGAATGTATACAATTTTAAGCATTTTTAAGCTAGAAACATTCAAAATTGTTTTTAATTTTAATTTATTAAATTATTTTTATTTTTAATGATTTAAAGCATCTTACGATGCTTCGAAGTTTTATTTCCAAATCTTGAAACACTTACATGTCGTTTTACATTTTTTCAAATTTCAAATTATTTTTTCAGAACTTCTAAAAATCTTTTAAAATGATTCGAATTTTTCCTAAAGTTTTGTCTAATTTTTTTTAATAACCTGCAAAATAGAAAAACCATAAAATCTTCCGCATTAATTTTGGATAATTTTTAAATCTTTCTAAATCTTTTTAAATATTTTCTCAAAATAAATTTAAAAAAAGAATCATTTTCTATTATCCTATGCAATTTTCTTTTTCATCTTCTAAATAAAAAAATCTGCGAAAATCTATATTTAGTTTCAAAATAGGCCGTGGACTATTTGGATTTAAATTTTTGTACGAATAGCCGGATTTTGTCGGTACACGTAGATACTTCGTTTAATTTATTTTTTTTTTTTAAAGAACAATTAAAATTGTAACGTTCAAAGTTTAGTTTTGAAAATTGAATTGATAATTACTGATTTTGAATGAAGTCAGAAATTTCTTAATATAAAGTAAATGCCCTTTTTCTTAATTAAAAAATTTCCAATTGAATGGTTTAAAAATGGAGTATTTTAGACTAAAATAATATTTCAAATTTAATAAAAACCTTAGATAATGAGTATATTATTTTGCAATTATTTTAAAATTAAAAATAGTTTATAAAGTTTTAATTGGGCGTTTACATTTCTTGAACTAATAAGACTTTCCAACCGAAACAGTTTAATTTTTAACGCTAAAATCTGGAAATGATAAAATTGTGAACTGATTATTATTCACTTTTTAAATTTTGAAATTCAATTCAATTTTAAAAATAATTAATTTATATTTACAGTTGATCAACCAAAAATGTTTTTTTATCCGAAACCTTCGATTTTAAACGTTTATAATTTTTAATTGTTAGCATTAGAATGTATGCTTAAAAATAAAAATGGAAAATCTTTAACTATATATTTAAAAAACGGCTGAAATGTAACTTGGACAGATTTTTTTGTCTAAAAATTTGTAAAATTCCCGGACAAAAAATAAATTCACTGTCATTTCCCGGTTTTTGGATTACATACTCCGCGTTACAAGTGGATTAACCCGGCTTAAAAATGGATTACTCTGGCTTAAAGTGGAATACGGAGAGTACTCAGGATTACATTAATTACTCAGTGTGAAATCGGAATATAAAATTTCATCTATTCTGATTTAAACTAAATTTATAAATAAATTTCTGGATTCTGGAGGACTTCCGCTTTCGAATAGAGAACAAGCCGTCAGCCGACAGGCTTGATTGAATTATTTGATAATCGCGAATTCCTTGGAGAACCTTGTCAAGTTGGATGATCAGATAATTACACGACGACCTGGCTTGAACACTGGTTGCCTTCATAGACACGTAACTCGGTTAGTCGGCTGACTTTTTTGTACTTCTCCTGTAAAGTGCTCGCAATTCTGCTTTCTGTTGTGAGATCAAACTTACGGGTCGTTGAATTTTCAACAAATAAAAAAATTATTTCAGACCTAATACTTCCGTTTACAATAAATAGTTGCATTTACAAACAACCGAGATAAATTTCAAAAACAAAATAATTAATTTTTTACAAAATAGTTAAATGTCCAACTAAAACGATGAATATTTAACAATAAAAAATGAATTTTTAAGAAGTAACTTAAAATTTGAAGCAAGTAGTTGAATTTGAAAAAATATATATTCGCAACGAAAAATAAAATAGATTATTTATAAACTACAGAAAAAATTATTTTTAATCATCAACAGCTGAATTTAACCACAAAATTCGAATTATCAAGAAAATAGTTGAAAATGCTCAAACAGACCAGATTCATTTTTAACCAAGGAAATTTGTCATTCGAGATAGAAAAAAATTAATTTTACACCAAAATAATAAAATTTTTAACACAGAAAGACAAATTTTTAACAAAACAGTTAAATTTACAAGCGAAAAGAACGAATTTTCTACAAAGTAGTTGAATTTTCAACCCGCAAATGCGAATTTTCAACAAAAAATTAATTTAAAACAAACTTTTATATAAAAACGGTATAAATTAATTTGCAATTCAACAAATTTATTTTGAAATAAAAGAAATAAATTGTAATAAAATAGGTTAAATTTTCAAACAAAGAGGCGCGCATCTTAAACTAATTATGAACAATTCTAAATAGTTGAATCCTAAACTAAAAAGGATCAATTTTTAATCAACATGGAATATTTACATATGCAGTTGAAAAAAATTATTTTTCAACAAGAAGAAAAACAACTTTTCCGCGAAACTGTTCATTCATAAATGAATCAAATAAATGTTTAATAAAGTAGTTATACTTTCAACCAAGGAGTTGAGTTTTCAACCAAGAAAGATACAACTAAATGGATTAGTTAGATTTTTAAGTAAAAAAATTAATATACAAACTAAAAAATGAATTTTTAACAAAATAATCATTAACTTTCAACGAAAAATAGTTGGATTTTCTTAGCGGGTTCTATTAATGCATTTCACATTTAAGCTAAAAAAACGAGGAAAAGGGGGAAATTCTTGAAAACAAGAATTCTTTTAAAAAAAGGGATAAAGAAGGGAATAGGGGAAAGAATTTGAACTTTTTTTTAGACTTTGCTTCAAAGATTACAGCGATTTTTTTCAAATTGTGCAATTAGAAGAATTTCACAATTCTTTGCGGTAGTTAAGAGAAAAAAGCTAAAGAAATGCAGGGTGACCACTTTTATTACCGGAAAAATTCCCAGTTATTTACTGGCTATTTTCCCTTAAAACCAAAAAGAGAACTTTTTCTGATACTCCCCTGAACGCTGAGCGTTTACCATTCAATAAAGCTGAACACCCTAAGAATACTATCACCTAAAAATCGTTCCAGAAAACTGGAAGCTTCTAGGAATTTTTTTGAAGTCACTCTCCTTATTTGATAATCTCTCTAATAATTTTTTACCGTATTATTGAAAATTTTGATGAAAAGGGGACTTACCTGGAAGTGGAGGATGATGGTCCAGATTAAACCAAGAGTGAGTTTAGGATTGCCGTCGACGATATCTTCCGCTCGAATGTTGACCAACTTGATTTTCTTGTATCGAAGAAAATCAAGTGCCATTTGCACATTTTGCAGCATGTGGAAACGCATTCGACCCCTTTCCCGAGGCTGAAAAAAAAGAAAATATAATTATTGCTGCCTATAAAAATAAATAAAAATAAACCGGCGGCGGTAGCCGGGTGGTGATGTTTGACTCATCTAGATCTCGAATGTTAAGCACAGACAGGCGCGGTTAACACTTGGATGGGTAACCGTTTAATGATTATCGCTTAGTCGTGATTTTATTGCGTTGAACTACTTTCGAGAGGTAGTGTTGACGCCGAGGATGCATTTGTGGACGCTCAATCTGTCGAAGGTCTACATTCAAACTCGTCTGTCAATAACCGGATGTGCTCAGGAGTTTGAGATTTACGTAGTTTTCCACTCCTCTGACCAAATGTTCAGGCGAATGCGGAACATTCCTAGTAACCCGAAAACGATATATGTGGAATAAAAACGAATCTAATCTGATCTATAAATATAAATTCGAATCGAATTTGTTCAGTCAAACTCTTAACTTCATTAGCAAAAATTCTGACGTAATAGTGGATGCATTTAAGTTAGAAGCTAAATAGTGTGCAAAATTGATCAAAACCATGAATTTAGACATCTAGTTATTAAAAGCAATCTAGATACCTGCAAAGGGAATTAATTCGTGCTAAAAGCTCGCGTGCTTGGAAAGACATGGAGGCTTCGAGGCTAATTGGTTTATCAATTTATTTTTGTAATGAACCAGGGAAACCAGGGCAACCAAATACGTCATTTTCAAAATTTCCTGACATTTTCATAATTTTTCCCTGACTGTTATTATCCAAAGATGAACATTTTAATCTTGTAACATTTTTAACATAGACATTTATTTATTTCAAACCAAAAGGATCACTTTTATTCCATAAAAGATTAATTTTAAATCCAAAAGGAAGAATTTGCAACAAAGCATTTTAATCTTTGTAACAAAACACTAGAATTTTCAATAAAATAGCTAAACCAAAAGAGATCCCAATTAATCAACTATTATTGAATATACGAACTTTGAACAAAACAACTTAAATTTAAACCAAACTCTTGCATTTCAAACCAAAAAACAGAGACTTTCGTACCAATAAGAAGAATAGTTTTTTATCAAAAAGACGAATCTTCAACAAAAGAAATTGATTTTCGACTAAAATATTAAATCTTAAAGACAAAAATATTTCTTTTTAAAAAAGTGGTTCAACCTTCAACCAAGGAGTTCTATCTTTTACAAATAAAAAGATGACCTTTCAACGAATAACCATAAAAGATTTGTTTTCAGTCAAAAAGTTGCATTTTTAGGTAAAAAAGAGAGAAAAAATGTATACTTACACAGATGAAATTGCCCAAAAGAAGAATTTAAAAAAATTGTTAAAATTTAAACTAAGAAAGATTTCACTTGAATTTTAAACATGAAAATATGAAATTCCGAGGAAATGTTAATTTGATATCAGACTAGTTGAATTTTGAACCCAAAAACACAAACCTTAAAAAACCAGATGAATTTTCATACGAAAAGGATGACTATAATCATCAGGGGAAAGAACTTGCAAACAATAGAGGAATATAAATACAAAGTAAATAAATTACTGACAACAGGGGTTTTCGCAAAACTTCATTTTCGAAATTCCTTACTTTGGCTCTGACCATTTTTTCATTTTTTTTACGGTTAGTATTCAAAACCCAGAACCTGAATCTTAAAAAAATTTTAAGATAGATTATTTTATAAACGAAATAAATAAAATTCAAATTTGGGTTTGAAAATTATCCTTGAAAATTACAGAAATTTCCTGACTTTTCCTAGATTCCTTGCAAAATATCTGAATTTTTCTGACTAATAAAATACCCACATTTTTTCTTGATTTTCAGGTTTTCCCTGACCTAAGACCACCTTGTCATTATTTCACATAACAATTAAGATTTATTTATACACTGATACGAAATTGTCATCCATTAGAGATAACGAATAATTTCGCATGAATGATTCAAAGTTTTCTGACTATCTATAGGCTCTTTAGTCTTTATTCCAAAGGAAAAGGAAATTATGAATCCTGATCGTTTACCAATAAACATTGAACAGACATTGGAGACAATTAAATTTTGCTTTATACGGAGAGGCTTATGGTTACGTTCATTACCTGCAATTTAACGGCTTGTACGTTTGTTTCCAATGATTCTGGGGCAATTTCAAAACCTTATCGTCTCAGTAATTTGTGTTCATTGATGTGAATAATGTTTGATAAATTTGTGCGATTTACTTATTTGAAGTTTTGAATACTTTTAAAAAGACCGAATGCATTATACGTTTTTATTCTGTTTCTAGATTAAACAATCATTTTAATGAACCTTTAAGAGGGAGCAAGGAATTTAGCAATACATTTGGCTTATGCAGGCGCACTTTTGAATGAATATTTTTAACACATACATTTTTTTAAATTATAAAAACGTTGTTTTGTAGTTTTTTGTTAATAAATCCTTTCCTTAAACGTCTGAGAGAGAACGATGAGCTTAGCAATCAATTTTAATTAATTATTTAACATTACGAAAAATTAAAAAAATGTAATTATATTTTGTTGTTTTTACATTGAACAGCAATTTTCATAAATATTCAAGAGGTAGCTTGAAATTCAAAAATTAGTGTTCATTAATTAGAGAATTAATTAGAGTATAAATGTACTACATACATTTTAGCCGTCACCCCCGAGCAAACAAATAAAATGCATTGTTGAAGTCCTTACTCTCTTTCAAATGTTTACGGAAATTATTGCAAAATTTCGAAAGAACAAAACAACATCCGAATTTTTTTTCAAGATGTTAGAAACATTAATTAAAGAGTGCAATTTCATAAACTTGACATTCAGACTGATTAAAACAAATCAAAGTTATTGCTAATGTCGTTCTTTCTTCTGTAATATTTATAAAAATGATTATTTAATCTTTAATGAACAAAGTAAAATTGATTTTATAATTTAAAAAAATTTGCTTTATGCTAAAAACATTAGTTAAAGAGCGCAAGTGGCCACCCCCACTCTTACACAAATACAATTTATTTTTAAAAACCTTGCTTCCTCTCAAATGTTTCTGAAAATAAGTGTTCAATTTAAAAAGAACACAATAACATAATTAATTTGTTTGAGAATGTTCATGATGGTTAAAACATTAATTAAAGAGTGCAAGTGAATACACTTGGCCATCATCCGCGTTAAAAAAAATGATTGTTAAGAATCTGGTTCGCTCTAAAATCTTTATAATAATTTCAGGATGCCGGGGAAAATAATAATTTTCAACCCCTAAGCTCAAAAATCGATTAAAACTTTTTTTAAATGTGTTCGAAATTTCTTACTTAAAATCTGAGATATGATTATATTAGGTTTTAATGGTAAATAATTGAAAATGATGGTAACTAATTAAAAAAAGTTTCATTCATCTAAAACGAGTTTCATGTCTCCTGCCGAAAATATAAGGAATGAATGTTGTAGATTTTGATGGTAAATAATTGCAAGAAAAGTTTCATCCCCAAACTGTCGGGGAAAGTAGTCGTTTTTCAAACCGTAAATCTCAAAGATGAAAAAATAATTTTCAAATGCGTTCCATGTTTCGAACTGAAAATACAAGGAATGGATGTTTTAGATTTTGAAGTTGAATAATTGCAAGAAAAGTTTCATCTCTCCAGCTGCCGGAGAACGTAGTTTTGGGTTTGAAAACAACTGCTTTCGATTGCAGTTAAATGGATTAAACTTTTTATACAGCACATTTTAGAATTTTTTTATCGATTCTTTAGACTTAGGGGTTGAAACCGACGGCTTTCCCCGGTAGCTAGAAGGATGAAACTTTTGTTTAAAAATATATGGCATCCAATGCTACACAATTTACACAAACGTTGGAAACTTTAGTTCCATTGTTAAACACGTTAATTAAATAGCGGAACTTCATAACCTTGGGAATCATACCAACTAAAACTAATAATGCGTATTGTTGGTTTTCTTGCCCCCTCTCAAATCTTTATGGAAATTATTATTTAATCTAAACACACAAAAAAACAATCAGAATTATTAGTACCGTCAAATAAAGTAATTTCGGGCATGTGGGGTAAATTCGGACATTCCTAAATTGATAGTTTAAATTACTCAAGGTGGACGGTTTTAACAATAATCTGATCTCAGATTCTCGGAACAGTTTTGAGCAATTTATCTTACCAATTTAGGGAATTTAGGGATGTCCGAATTTACCCCACATGTCCGAAATTACCCCGATTGGCGTTATTTCAAATAAAAAGTGTGAGCCTAATCTTCATCTCTATTTGAGCTTCGATTCTGTCTTCACTCTCATTCAATGAATGAAATTCATCTTAATCGATTTCCAGGATCCTCGAACCGATCAGATAAAGAAATATCGATTCATTCATGAGGAAATGGTTCATCACTTGTCGGATAAAAAAATGATGGCTGTCACATTATGTAAATATGTAAGAATCGTTTTCTCGGATTGAGACATTCATGCTGAGAGGAATGTAAAAAAAAAATAAATGAAAAAGAAGGTGTAACTTACAAGGTGCTCGCCTGAGAGTACTTCCAGCAGGGAAATGAGGTTGTGCCCGTCCCGCAGGTCCTCGAATAGGTCCCCAACATGTCTGCTTGCCTGAAACAGATCCCATAAGCACATTAAACGCATGCCATTCCATAAGGATGTTACACAAGAAACGCGCCACACCACGCCATAAAGTGCCATAAATGTATATCTAGGTCTCGCGTAACGATCAGCAGTTTCTACGATGATGGCTGGCAACGCCACAAGAAAAATTCCCCCATATTCAACGCCATTAAAGCATGTAAACAAATGATGGAGAGAAACTTTAATCCATTGACGACTGCAATTATGACCTTTATGGCACGCTCGGGAGAAATTACCATTCTAACGATAAGCCGGCTTTCAGCGGGAGAATAATTAAGTGGGGACAACAAAAATTCATTATTGCGTACATACTAATTACACGCTGAAATCGCTCAAATTAAGAGGTGTGAGTTATTCGGCTGAAATTTGCATGCTGGGAGACATTTTTGGGATTGGGTGAAAAAATAAATTTTTTTTTTTTTAATTAACTCATAGAATTTTCAACTGTAGAAAAGTTAATTCGGTTAAACTTTCCATTGTTCAAAACTTTATTTTTTTTTAAAGCTAATTTCATATACTTTAGTTTTCAGGTTAATAATTTAATATTCAAAACAAAATATATAATTTCATATAATTTGAGACCAACTGAAGCAGGGCTTAAAGTGTTTCAAATTTCGGAATATATAAGAAATAGTTGAATTTTCAAATAAAGATTATTTTTGCACAAAAAAAATTTTGAAAACAGTAAAAGTCGTGCATTAAAACTGAATAATTGTAATGAGACAGTTGCATTTTAAAGCAAAAAAGATGAAATTTCGATCAAAAGAAATCAATTTACAAACCAAAAACATTAACTTTTAACAACTTATTTCAGCTTTCAAACACGTAGTTGAATTTTAAACCAAAAACGGTAAATTTTCAACTAAAAATATTAATCTTCAATCAGTAAAAGAAGAAAATCTAAAAAAAATAGTTAAATTTTCAACTAAAGAGATGAATCTTCAACAAAAAAACTTAATTTTTAATAAGGAAGTTCGGATTTTAACCAAGTAATTACATTTTGAACCAAAAAGATTTATTTTTAACCAGCAAGAGAAGGATTTTTATTAACTTTTTATTTATTTAAAATAAAAAACAGCTGAGTTCAATGAAAAAAAAATTCAACCGAATAGTTGAATCCTCAACCAAAAACAATTAAATTTAAATTAAAAATTGCATTTTTTATGAAAAACATAAAAATTCGACCGAAAGAGATGAATTTTTAAACCAAAAAGGTGCACTTTCAACAAAAAAATATTAACATTCTACCAAAACTGGAATAGTTAAATTTTCATTCAAAAAAGCTAATGTCCAACAAACAAAACAAAAAACGAAGCCAGAGATAAAATTTCAACTAAACTGGTGAATTTTCAACCAAAAAAATTGTGTCATAACAAAGCAGTTGAACTTTAAACGAAGTAGTTAAAATATCAACTAAAAAATATAACTTTTCAGCCCAACAGATTAATTTTCAATACAATAGTTGAATTTTCAACTAAATAGATACATTTTTAACTAAAATAGTGAATCATTAACCAAACAAATCCATCTTCAACAAATTATGTAAAAAATTAACCAAATAGTCGAATTTTCAACTAAAGAAAATTGTATCAAAAACAGTAAATTAAAATTTTTAACAAACGAAAATTCTCTTTTCAACCAAATAGTTTAATCCTTAACCAAAACAGATTCATTCTAAAGAAAGCAAGATTCATTTTTTAAACAAAAAAGATCAAATGTCTACCGAAAGAGATGAATTTTCAACAAAAGAGTTGAATTTTCAAACATGCAATATTATTCAGCCAATAAAGAAAGTTTTAACCAAATTGTTGAATTTTTAACAACAAATTTAAGTTATAATCAAATAGTTGAATTTGCAACCCAAAAATACGAATTTTTATCAGAAGATTTGAATTTTCAACATAAAAGTACAACTTCTGAACAAAATTGTTGAATTTTAATCAAAATAATTAAATTTTCAATCACATAATAAATGTTTTAATCAAAAAAAGATAGCTTCTCCACCAAAATATAATAATAGATTATTCAACCAAAAAGAATTAGCTCAAAAAAAATTTGATTTTCTTCTTGGTTTCTATTATTTATAGACGCGAGTAGAGAGAAGATTGTGAAGCCTGCGATAATTTAATAAAAAATTTTATAATTCGTACTATAAGGAATAATAGCTTTAAAAAACATTAAAGTTAATTTTTAGTACTTTTACAATATTTTGTTAAAAAACTGAAGACCTTGATGAGAAAATAAAGTTAATTATCCACTTTACTTTTTGATTTTGGACTACGAAAAATTGTAGGCCCTGAACTGCAGGTATTTAAAATTTTTAAATATTGGAATTAATGAGAAGTTTATCCGAATGAACTTTTTTACAGGTTAAATATCTAAACGGTTAAACGTAAAAATTATTTAAATTGTTTCAACGTTTAACCGGTCAAGCGTGAAGCACTAACTTTGGCGTCTCTAGAATCTAGATCAGCGTTTCCCAAACTAGTGCCGCCGGCAGATGAGGCTGCCGCCGGCAGGGGGAAGTGACTCGGGCCGGGCAGCTTG
>JAWWLR010000158.1:40009072-40022126 GCA_035041075.1 Acraspis erinacei | reverse complement strand
TTTTGTATGTCGACTTATCCCCCACCCACAAAAAACACTTACTAGAGGGCAAAAAATAATTTTCGAAATTATATTAAATTCAAGTTAAAACGAATTTTTAACTAAATAATTGAATTTTCAACAAAAAAGACGAATAATCAAAATGAAAGATAATGCTTGTACTAAAAATGTTCGTTTTTAAAAAGTAGTTCCACTTTAAATCAAAAACAGATTATTTCTGAAACAAACAATGGAATTTTTAACCAAACAAGATAAAATTTATACCAAACGAGATGAATTATTACAAGAAAAAGATGAATTCTCAACAAAATACTTGAATTTTCTAACAAGACAAATTTTTCAGCAAAGAAAAAAAATTAAACAAATAGTTTTATTTTCAACCAACTGCCTAAATTTTAAATCCAATTGTGTAATTTTTCCGCAAAAGAACGAATTCTCGATGAAATAGTTGATTTTTCAACCAAAAAATATTTTTCACTCAAGAAAGAAAAAAATCGCATTAAAATTTTTAAATTTTCAAAATAGAAAAGCGAATATTTTACAAAACAGTTAAAATTCAATCAAAAATATCAAGACCCATTGATTTTTGAAAAAGACGCGTTTTCCAAAAAAATTTGAATTTTCAGCCGAGAGAGTTTTGTCAGTGAAGAAAGAAAAATATCTTAACCAAATTTCATACAAAAATAGTTGAATTTTAAACCTGAAAAAACGAATTTTCAACAGAACACTTTTGAACCAGAAGGATGACTTTTTCACAAAATTTCTACATTTTTTACAAAACAATTAAATTTTCGACCAAATAATAAAAGGTGTCATTTACTGCATTCTTTATATCCGAAAAAATTCAAGAAGACTCTGCATGGTCAAACAGGGTGTCTATTAGAATGGTCTATAAATTATAGCAAAAATATCAAATTAGAAGAATTGAAGTTTTGTTATAAAAAATGTTAATTTGTTCCTTTTGCAGTAAAAATGATGTACATTATAGTATAAATGTGAGCTAAAAACAACAATACCTAGTACTCCCTCAGCGGCCTTAAAGCTTTCAAAGCTTAATATATTCCTTATTTTCCACTGTAGACAAAAATATTAAAGGGATCATTTTCTTGAATTTTTACAGCGAATTCATCGATGAAATGAGATTTTTTGGAACATTTCTCTTAATAGGTGTTTCCACGATAATATTAGTTTGTATACAGTAATTCTAGGACATCAAAAAGGACTTTATTATAGGTTAATGAATTCGTCCATAAATTCTCCACCTGAAGGAAGACTCAAATGCATTCAATAATGTATAAAAAATTATACTTTTGCGGCAAATACCCATTAAGATAAGTGTTCCAAAAAATCTAATTTCACCGTTGAATTCGCGGTAAAGACTCAAGAAAATAATCCCTTTGATAATATTTGTTTACTTGAATATAAAGAAGATATTAAGCTTCAAAAGCTTAAAGGTTGATGAGGGAGTACTAGGATTTTGTTTTTGACAAGGAGAAAATATTTTTGAGAACACATTGAATTTTTTTAATTTGATGCTTTTGCTAATATTTGTAGACCACCCTAATATAGGAATTGAAGAAACTTCTAGAGAAATTTTAATGATTTCAAAATGCATTAAAGGATATCAAGTGCCTTACCAAGGTTATGACGTCACTTTCGCTTTTAACATTACCTACTTCTTGTTGATTACGATTCGAACAAAAAACCGCAATGGACACATCGCATCGCTGATCACAGACGTAACGGTCTTTTCCTTATATATTGTTCAGGTTTAGTCCCTGCACTCGAGTCAGTAAAAAACATCATGATGAAGGAGTATTTCTATTTTGGTATAAATATCAGGTGGTTGACAATTTTCAAAATTACATCACATTTTTCGATACATGATTGCAGGAGAATGTATCTGACACAAAGTTTAGCTTTTTTTAAACAATTTTAAATTGCGAAATTCGAAAGTTTTAAAATTAAATAAAATGTTCTTTACTGAAATTGGAGGTGTCCCAATGACAAGGTTCTACCTCGGAGAGGCCAAATGAAAAGGTGCTAACTCACGTGGCAAACTCTCGAAGCTACAAAATCCCATCTATATTGTATTGGGAACATCAGTATCCTCAACTTTTGAGAAAAACCACCTGAGTCAACTTAGTTTTTGGCACGGACTTTCCAAAGAATCTTAAAAAAATGTCATTATACAAACGAAAAAATAAATAATTTATATTTTCAAACATTCGAAGTCTCACAGAATGTACCTTTTGGTTTGTAATAAGATATTTGAAAGATTCTTCGGTAATGTGGAGCCAAACCCTACCTCCAATTTATGGCTTTTCTAGAGAACCGTTCACTTGATATCTGCGAGATGGAACTTTTTCATTTGCCAATGTGGAATCATAAATAAGAAACTTTCAATTAATCACCCAAATAGAAACATTAGCGAAACCGAAAATTTGTACTCATGCGCAGAACCGACGCCCTAATTTATCAGAGATTGCAATCATAATGTCATTAGAATTGATTTTTAACCTCCATTAAATCAAGATAGGGTGGAGCGTTCCCATGTTTTTCTTTTCTTTTTTAAATGAATGAATGAGACGAACTGGTAATAATTCATGACTACTCAAGCGTCTTCTATGCAGTTACAGTTGCAGTATGCGTAGGAGTTGGAAAGAGTTCCAAGATTAATGCATCTCCTTTCCAACGTCCTGGTTGTTCGGCGGAACCGATTTGATTCGTCACGCATAGGTAAGATCGCAACCAGAACCACTCAATGTGCATGTACTCTTGTTTTTCACTTTACTTATGAAACAGTTATACTTTCTCACTGGCAGAAGTATATTTTTATTACAGATCTCTTATCTATTCTCTCCAAAGTCACTAGAAAAGGATCCTCAAGCAGAATAAGGATCCTCAAGCAGAAAAAGGTTCATCACGCAGTAAAAGGATCCTAATACAGAAAAAGGATCCTCATGCAGCAAAGGGACCCTCAAGCAGCAAGAAAATCCTCACTCCCAAAAAATATCCATAAAATTTACAACGTGTTTTTCACTTCACTTGTAACATAGTTATACTTTTTGACGAGCAGAAGTGCACTTTCATTACAGGCCCCTAACGCAGCAAAAGGATCCTCACTCAAGAGAAAAAAACTCCTATAGGAAAAGGATCCTCACTCAAAAAAACCCGTAAAATTAACATCATTGCTAAAAATATGGACAAAATTAGTTTTAAGTAGATTTGAGAATAAGTTCAGTCAAATCTACTAAACTCGGATTTTTTCACAAGTTTGTTGATTTTACTTTAAATTAAGTGAATTTAAAAAAAATCAGTAAATTGAATCGAACTTTTTGTAAAATCTACTGAAAAGCTTGCGTCAATGGAGTTGTAAATCTTATGGATTATTTTTCTTGCGTGATATATGCCCACCTGCTCCTTTCCATAAGTCCTTTTTTATGGAAAAATCATGGTCTTCAACCATTTTTTTAATAGCTAATATTAATTATTTTAAATTAAAAATAAAAACCTAGTTATGAAAATTGTAGGAATAAACTGAATTCAATTTTAGGTAAAAAAGGACATTAAAATTGAACAAAAGTGCCCTCTAGAAGTTTTATCTACTGATAAAAATACATCACCAAAAAATGTTAAGAAGATAAGAAACTGAGAAATAGATCAAGTACATTTTATTATTTGGTTGAAATTTTCTTTCTTTCTTTACAGAAAAATCAGTTTTTAATAAAATTCAACTATTTTGTTGAAAATTCGTGTTTTTAGTTTGAAATTTTTATTCTTTTTTTGTTAGAAATGTCATATTTTTGGTTAAAAAGTTAATTGAGCAACAATTCACATTTTTTGTAGAAAATTCAAGTTTTTGGTTGCAAATTCTTCTTTCATGAATTAATTCAACTGTTTTTAATTCCAAATAGATATATTTTTTGGTTGAAATAACTCTGAGATTTATTTTCAAGAATTAATTGTTTTTAGTTCAAAATTCAACTACTTGGTAAAAACTTGAACTACCTTGTTGTAAATATATATCTGTTGTGAAAGACTCATTAATTTAGTTGCATTTATGACTATTTGGCTACAAGCTGAACTAACTTGTTATAAAATAATTTTTTTGTTTTGAAGATTTATATTTTTAGTTTAAAATTCTACTATTTTGGTAGAAAATGTACCTATTTTTGAAAAAGCATCTTTTTATGTTCAAAATAAACTTTTTTGTTTAAAATTCAACTATTTTGAATAAAATTGGTCGTTTTAGCTAGAAAATTCAACAACTCGGGTGAAAAATCTACTTCTTTGTTAGAAAGTCGTGTTTTATGAATTCAACGATTTTTTCATTTAAAATAAAAACATTTTTCGATTGAAATAACAAGTATAACTATTTGGTTTAAAATTTCAAAATATTGCTGAAAAACTACTTCGTTAAAAAGTTGAAAGCTGTGTTTAAAATACGTTTTTTCGGGGGATGTGAATTCATCATTTTACTTGTAAATGCATCACCTTGATTCAAAATATAACTATTTCGTTGAAAACTGATCTTTTTATAATGATCGGTTTTTTCTAGACAATTTGCTTTTTTGCCTTGCAAATTAAACAATTTGGTTGAAAAGACACTATTTTCTTGAAAAGCCGTATTTTTTTTAATTTAAAATCTTTTTGTTTGTTTTTTTTAAAATACTAACTATTACATTTTTCGTTGCAAATGGATAATTCTTGGTTGAAAATTCAAACATTACATTTTTTGTGACGAATTGATCTTTTTTTTGATGCAAACACTTGATTAAAAGTAAAAATACTTGGTTATAAATTCATATTTTTAATGTGAAGATTCATTATTTTACTTGAAATTCGTCCTTTATGGTAGAAAATTAATATTATTTGTGAAAAATTCATCTAATTTATGAAAATGCAATATTTTTACTTGAAAAATGAGGATTTTGAAGCATTTCAATTTGAATTTAATATTACTACATACATTTATTTTATTATGAATAAACAATTGCCCTATTTTATTAGACTATAATAACATACAAAATAATATAGCATATTTGAAATTATCAACATAAAAAAAATCTCTTTCTAAGCGCCTTGGTTTCTAGTGTCTTGAATTTTTGTTTCTGATTCCTAAGAATGAAACGAAATCTTGCAAAAAAGTGGAAAATTGGGTCAAATTTCTCCACTTTAGGTGTTTTAAGGAATTTTTCAAATGTAAGGCGGAAAAAAGTATAAAATGTAACCGAAAATAGTTAGCAATGAACATTGAAGAATGGTGGGAAATTTTAGTTTGGCTTTGGGCGATCTGAGACCTAAATCCGTCTCTGGTGATATGTTTAGCTAGTATTAGCATCAGCATCTATTAAACCCTCTGGTCGAGGCTCCTGACCATATCAGGCGAATAAATACCAGCTACGATAAAACCACACTTGCTTTTGCAGGATCGTCGAACTCTGTCGAAGAAAAGCAGTTTTGAAATTTGCCTCGATCCAATTAGTTCTTTGCATAGACAGGCCCACTTTAAATATGATAGAGAGAGACTATTGCTCTTGACCCTCGAACATGAAAGATTATGCAAAATTTCACTAATCCTGCTTCTATTCTCTTCAACCAGGGACTTTGACAGACTATTATTAATCATATCAATGCTAGAGATTTAACTTAGATGTATTTTGGATTATATGAAAATAGATAACTAAGGCCGGTTCTACGCCTAAATTCCTGTTACCGACATGTTACCTACATCGATACCATTCCATAGCTGAAGTGGTTCATGGCCGTGCTTAATTCACTCACTCTTGATGAAGTTATCAAGAATGTTCTAGAAACTTAGAACGGACACGAACCACTTCAGCTATGTAATGTTCTCAATATCGGTAAAATGTTGGTCACAGGAATCTAGGATCAGATACTTCCTTACTAGTCTAGTCATGAATAAAATATACTCACTTCCTTCATTTTTTTACCTACAAACTCATTGATTGTTTCCAAGCAAAGAATAAATCTACAAAGGATATAATCCCAGATGCACGTGCATCGATCAACCTACGCGTCAAGAAACAAGACATCGTAGGATTAAATCAATTGAATCATACAAGTCGACAGGAGATATAAGACAATAAGCTCCTGGGACTTCCTGTCGACCGATAATTCCGAGTCGGGAATACCCAATTAGGGGCAGTGCATAAATTACGCAAGATTTTTTTTCTGAATTTTTAAACTACGCCCCCCCCCCCCCACATTGTGATGGTCCGTAAGTTTTGTTCCCATCGCCTGTGTTACTTAATTTTTTGCGACTAAATTTTGTTCATGAATTTATTTAGGGGCCATCCAAAAATATCGTAAGACAATTTGACAGTTGACAGACAAAGAAAATGTTCAAATATCAAGCCAACAAGACGAGCTTTCAACAAAAACAGGGAAAATGTAAGCAACTAGTTTAATTTTCAACCAAAAAGATTAATTTTCGAAAAAACGATTAAATTTCAACTCAAATTATGAATCTTCAAACGAAAAATCCAGAGTTTTTAATACCTCCGCTTTCAATCAAGGATTCGAATTTTCGATCCAAAAAGATGCCGAAAATGTAATATTTGATATTTCAACAAAAAAAAAGATTTTAATGTGAAATCAAGACCAGTTGAATTAATCCAAAAAAGATGAATTTTTAAGAACAACACAAATTTGAATCCTACAATAAAACCGATTAAATTTCAACCACGCCGTTGTATTCTTAACAAAAAAAAAAAACTTGTCAACAAAAAAAAGTTGATTTTCAACAAAAAATGGAATAGCTAGATTTTTAATAGAAAACATTATTTTTCAACCAAAGAGACTAACTTTGAACTAAAATGATCAATCTTCAAATAAGAAAAATGTACTTTTGACAAAGTATTTCAACTTTCGATCAAATAGTTAAATTTCAAGAATGAGATTAATTTTTAACCAGACAGTAAAATTTTTATCAAAAAAAAAAAAATTTCTAATAGAACAGATGAATTTTCGAAACAAAAAGACCAATTTTTAACAAAATAGTTGAGTTTTTAAACAAAACAAAATTTTTTAGTCAAGAAAGAACATTTTTCCCCTAAAATTGCTCAACTTTCAACTCGAAAAAGGAGCATTTTCAACCAAATAAATTAATTTTACTCTAAAAGAGATAAATATTCAGGAAAAAATTGAATAGTTTTATTTCTAGTTAAAAAATTATTTTCAACTAAAAAGAAAACGAATTTTTAACGAAATGGTCCATTTATTTACTAAAGTGATTAACCAGAAAAATGATTTTTTAAAACAAATAGTTGAATTTTCTATACAAAAAGTTAAATATTCAACCAGAAATAGAATAATTAATCTTTAAGTTGAAAATATAAATGTTCAACAAAAATAAAGAAACGAATTTTTAACAATTCCTAAAAGTTTCAACCGAATACGTTTAAACAAAAAAAGTTGAATTGTCAACCCCAAAATATGAATTTTCTACCAAAATAATTGAATTTTCAATCCGAAAAAGACCAGTTTTAAACGAATTAAATGAATTTTTGAATAAAAAAGATAACTTTTTTTTTCAAAAATGTAATAGTTAAATTTTCAGTTACGAAATTAATTTTCAATAAAAGAAACTAATTTTCAGCCACAGGCATGAATTTTCAAATCCAAAATACAAATATTCAAGAAAAAATAGAATAGATTTTTGTTATAGTTTAATTATTAATTTTCAACTAAAAAACAAATTTTCAACAAAATAGTAAAATTTGTAACTAAAATGATTAACCTCCAACAACAAAAAAAAAACTTTTTCTACCAAATAGTTGAATTTTATACAAAAAAGATAAATATTCTACCAGAAATAGAATAATTCAAGTTTCAATTAGAAAACAAAATTTTCAACAACAAAAAACACAGAAAAGAATGGTTAATAATTCCTCAAAGTTTCCACCTAAAAGATGAAATAACAACCAAGAAAATCAAGTTTCAGTAAAAAAATACCAATTTTCAACTAAGAATGCAATAGTTGAGTTTTCAGTTGAAAAATTTAATTTTCTACAAAAAGATACTATTTTTAATAAAAAGCACGAATTTTCAACAAAAGAAATGAATTTTCAACAAGAAAGATGACATTAAAAAAAAATAAAGTTGAATTGTAAACCCAAAAAACATGAATTTTCTACCAAAATAATTGAATTCAATCCGTAAAAGACAAGTTTTAAACGAATTAAAGGAATTGTCGACTAAAAAAGGATATATTATGATTAAAATTATAATAGTTAAATTTTCAGTTACGAAATTAATTGTCAATAAACAAAACTAATTTTCAACCAAGAAGATTCGTTTTGTTCCAAACAAGATTAAATTGTTATAAAGTGCCTGAACTCCCTCAAAAAAAAAATAAAATACAAAATTTCAACAAAATATTTTTATTAAAAAAAATATATTTCTAACATAAATGATGATTCATCAAATAAAAAAAGAATTTTTAACAAAGTACCCCTCATATAATTACATAATTTGTGCAAGGTCCGATTATCCATTTTACGAAAAAAACTCTGAAAATTGAAGGATACTTAGAAAATTATCGATTTTACCAGTGTTATGTTCCCTCGGCCTTTTTCCTGCAATAATAAATATTTTGTCTTAAAAATTTGGAAAATGTTAGCGAACATGCTAACGGACGTCCCCGAACTTTTTGTTTGTGAGTTAATTAAAAAAAATTATTCTCCGAAATTTGATTAATGTGTGCGATCCATAGGAAATTGTATCGATTTTAGTAGTGTTATATTCCCTCGGACTTTTTCCTATAATAATAAAGATTTTCTCTTTAAAATTCGGGGAATGATAGAGAACATGCTGACGGAGGTCCCCGAACTCTTCGTTTGTAAAATAATTAAAAAATATTAATTTTGCTAAATTTGATGTGTGTGTATTTTGAGGTTATGTGTGTTAAAATTCTCTCCCATAATTATCTTCAAGTGCTACCTGCAACATCGGTACGACAGAGACCTGCATTATCGGAATGTTCGAGAACTGCAAAACGATCCTAACCTCACAATAGTGCACACGCTTATTTAGCGCGCTAAATTTTGGTTTGTTATTATCAATAAAAAAGAGTCCGGGGACTCCGCTATAATATTTTCTGGCATCTCTGAATTCAATTTTTTTTAATTTTCATTTTTGTGCAAAAAGGCCGAGGGAACTGAACCCGATTTACCACACGACGAAATATCACATGCACTTAATTTTCATTAAAATCAATTTTTCGGCTTAAAAATTCGACCTTTTGGATGTTTTTCTTATTGACTGAAAAATCCATTTTGGTGGGAAATTTGAATTTTTTTAAAATCATCTGTTATCGTAGAAATTTAATCCTTTTTGCTGATAATACTATTGTTCAATTAAAAATAATCTGAAAAAATCCGCTTTGATACATTCTCAAATATTTTGTTGAAAATGTATTCATTTTGTAAAACAAACATCTTTTTTGGTAGCAAAATAATTTTCTTGTTAAAAATTAATTTCGCTGGTTGAAAATTGAACTACCGTTGAAATTTTTTTATACAATTTTTTTTAGTAAAACTTTTTTTTTATTCTCTTTTTTTTACAGAAATTTAATCCTCTCTGTTCAAAATGTAACCATTCTGCTCCCAATTTATTTTAATTTATTTACAACAATTTTTTTCACTGAAATTTTAACTAATCCATTTTATGTTGAAAAATTACCATTTTTCGATGGAAGTTCATGTATTGTCTTAAAAATTACTTTTTTTTGGTAGAAAATTAATGTTTTTGCTCGAAAATTGAACTGTTTAGTTAAAATTTACTTCTTTGGTTAAGAATTTAAATGCCTTGTTAAAAATTCGTGTATTTTAATGTAAAATTCTTTTTTTTTTTAGTAGAAAATTAATATTGTTGATTGAAAATTTATTTCGTTCGTTAAAAAAATCTAACTATTTTGTTCAAATGTCTTCTTTTTTAGTTGAAAATTTATATTTCTTAGTAGAAAGCTCACGCATTTTATTAAGAATGCATCTTTGTTGGTAGTTAATTAATATTTTTGTTTCAAAATTCGTCTTTTTTGTGGTAGAAATTTAGTCTCGTTTCTGAAACTGGATAATCGGATTCTCGGTTTCTTACATTCCCAAGAATTTCCTAGTTCAGCTTAACTCTTAAGCATTTTTTTTATTGCAAACATGCATTTACTGTTAGCCTGAAAAAAATTACAAAGCAAGTTCGCTATTGGTCTTTAATAATTTAACTTTTTTTGCAAAATTTGTTTAAATTAAATTTCTGGTATTCTACCTGAGACAAAGATGTAAGTTAAATACAAGTATAAAACTTCCAGCAAATGATATTTCAAAGTTCTTTCCAATAATTCAACATGATAAATGATCCTGAAAAACAATTGAAAATTTAAACAATTAATGCAGTTATGTAAATATCTGTTAAGTTCTATAGAGTTTCAATACTTCACTCTTTATTGCTTTATTTAATCTTATTCGCTTGCTCCAGATAAACATTTCAGGGAAATGTTTCAAATTACTAAAGTTGCATTATCCAACAATTGTTTCACTTTAATCGATGAATAAGATAATAATTAGTAATACGCATAAATGCGTGAACTGGGTGAGTTGTTCCAAATAAGACAAAAAAATTCCAAATTTTTTTTAAACTTTTATTTATCTTCGAATTAAAAATAATACCTTGGAATTTAGTGTGTATTAAACAGCCATGAAATAAATTAGCATACAACTTTCAACTAAAAATCCACTTTTACCTAAATAGTAGAATTTTTAACTAAAAAATACATTTTTAGACACAAAAATAAATTTGCAACTAAGAAATCAAAAATATAAATAAAAAATGAGTTTTTAACAAAATACATGAGCATTTGGTTAAAAAATATAAATTTTAAACTCAAAATAGAAAATTGATATTTTTATTTGAAAATTAATTTCCAACCAAATAAAATGAATTTTTAAGAATGTAGTTTAATTTTTAACGAAGCAAATGAATCTTCAATCAATAAAAATAAATCTTTACCAAAAAGGCGAACTTTCAACAAAAAGTTGAATTATCTAATTTTTGTTAAAGCTACTCATTTTTAATAAAATAAAATAAAAACCAATTTTTAACGCAATGGTTTAATTTTTAACCAACTAAATGAATTTTCAACCAAGCAAAGTAATATTATACCAAGAAGATGGATTTTTAACAAAATCCATGAATTTGCAATCCAATAGTTGAAGAAAATAATTTTCAACTAAAAATGTCAATTTTCATCTAAAAAGATTATATTTTTACCAAAAAAGGTCAATTGTTAACAAAATGCGTTAATTTTCAGCTAAAATGATAAATTTCCAATCCAGAAAATTAATTTTTTTATCAAAATGATGAATCTTTATTAAAGCAGATCATTTTTCAAGAAAATAGTTAAAATTTTAATGAAATAATTTAATTTTCGAGCAAAAAGGTGAATTTTTTACGAAAAAAAGATAATTTCTCAACAAAATTCATGAACTTTTAACTATAAAATATAAATTTGTATCCAAAAATAGAATAGGTTAATTTTCAGTGAAGAAATTAATTTTTAAACAAATAAAATATATTGTCCAACAATACAGTTAATTTTTTAATCAAGCAGATTAATTTTCTACAAAAAGAAGAATTGTTAACAAAATACATGAATAATTAACTAAATATTTGCATTTTTATCAAAAAATATTACATTATACAATAACAGATAAATTTGCAGTAAAATAATACAAATTTCAACCACAAGCAGATTTTTTTTCCATATTTTTAACTTTATTTTGTATATTAAATTGTTATATTATATTAAATTTTTAATTAAAATAAAATGATATAAAATTCAGTAATAATTTATTAATTATTTTATTGATAATTCGTCTATTTCTGATTAAAATTTAAATTTCTTGATTAAAGAATTAAGTTTTCAGTATAAATGTCACTATCTTGCTGGAATAAAATTTCAACTATTTGGTCGTAAATTAACTTATTTGTTAAACCTTTACATTTTCGGGTTGAAAGTTCCCCTGTTTCTCACAAAAATTCGCCTTTTTGGCTATAAAATTCCACATTTTGGTACAAAATTGGACTATTTTTTGGAAATTACCTTTTGATTTATGAAAATTTATATTTTTTGGAAGAAAATGAAATTATTTGTTTGAAAATTAAACTATTTTCTTGAATTTTTTTGCTGTAAATTAAATTTTTTCTCTGAAATGTTAACTTTACTTTTCTGGTATAAAGGTTATTCAAAATTATCTTTCTTGTTGATTCTTATTTTTTAGTGCAAGAGACAAATTTCTTCTGAAACATTCGATTTTTTATTTTGAAAACTGAACTATTTTGTTGAAAAATTTCAGTTATTTGGTTGAGGATAAAATTATTTTGTTACAAATTCCTCTTTTTCGTTGGATTCAAAAACTTGAAAGTTTTAGTTCATGTATTATAGTCCATGTATTTTATTGAAAAACAATTTTTTGATAGAAAATTAACATTTTTTGTTAAAAATTCGTCTTTCCTTGTTAGATTGAACCGTTTGATAATTCTTTGGTATTTAAAATTAATTTCTTAAATTGCAAATTGAAGTACTGCATTTTTGATTAAAATCTTATCTTATCTAACCCAACTTATCAAGAAAACTTGGTATTACTTAAATATTGATCCTAATGAGACTATTTTTTTTCACTCGGGAGTGCTTCAATTGTCCGAAAAAGTAAATCCCTTTTTGAACTGGATGTAAAATAATTATCGTGATTAGATGGGAAAATGAGAATCAGGCACTCAAAAAAAATACTGGTTGGATCAACCAGAGTTCTAGTTAATTCAACTAGAATAGAGTGTTAAATATGCCCTTACAAGAAATTCGGGTAAATGTAACCAGAACTTCTGGTAAGGTTGACCAGAAATATTAACTAGACAGTTTTTTGGTAGCTTAAGAATACAACGTTCTGGTCAACATAACTAGATATTCTGGTAAACTTAACTAGATGTTCTGGTAAACGCAACCCGATATTCTGGTAGACATCGATTTTCGACTATT
>JAWWLR010000158.1:39984044-39994231 GCA_035041075.1 Acraspis erinacei | reverse complement strand
CCGCACATAATATTTTACTATAAAATAAATGAGTACCTATTTCAATTCATAATCATTCTAGTTAAAATATAAAAAATACCTTTCACAGAGCTCAAAAAGTAAGAAATCTATCAAATACCATTTTCCGCAGTTTACCTCTTCCCTGGCCAAACAGCTAGGCAAATGCGAGTACTTCTAATAAAAAATTCGGATATAGCCGCCAGTCTAACAAGATAATATAATAATAACTATAATAATAGTACTAATAATGGCTTAACATTTTTTTTAATTATTAGTAATTTCTGTCAAGTTTTCCTTCCCAAGCAAGTTAGATTTGTTCACACTTTACGGCCTTTACGCGATACTAAATAGTTGTTCACAAATAAAATGTATATTTGCGCGTAGCCCCATTTTACGGTATTCAGAGAAAAGCTTATAAGGATAAACAATCGATCCTGGATCACGATTCATACCTATTGCATTTGGCATTTGATGAATGCAAGAATGGATTTATTATAAAACGATTTTGAATATAAAAATGAAAAATTGTAGATGATTACACTGAATTATAGGCTAATTTGACGCTATTAGAGTGTGGAAAATGCATTTTCTGAATGGTTCTTGAGCGAGCTATTCATCTGATCCTGAAGCTGGGAGAATTCCATCCTATAATTCACGACTAATCGGATTTTAAGATGTGCAGGAGATAACATTGAATCCTAATTCCCCACACATATCTTGAACCGCGTTGACTTTCCCAGTACTTATCGAACCATTTGCCTTCTCACGACGTTAAAGATAACGATTCCCAACCACGGATCTCGATTAAGTCGTAAAGCCTTTTGAATATCGACCACAATTCTTCAGTTCGCGATGATCCCAGGAGGCAGTAAATACCCTGGAAAGTTTAAAGGTATTCGATTCTCTGATCGAAGCTTATAAATAAATCATGCACTTCCTTCTTAGTTTTGCATTCTATATCCAGGCCTCGGACTCTTCTGACAAATCTCAAATATGCAATTTTTTCTCTGATGACTTTTCCAAACTTTCGATTAAATTTTTTGAAACAAGGGTTGATTTTAGAATACCTAAGGTACTTTGAATTGCATATGATTACTATGGAGTAGGCAGATTTCTGTTTAACAAAATATTTGAACTTTTAACCAAATAGTTGAAGGTTCTGCCAAAAACATCAATTTTATACCAAAAATATGAATTATTTTCAAACATAAAAGACGAATTTTCAACAAAACAAATAAAATTACAATCAAGAAGTTGAATTTTAAACAAAAAGATACATTTTTCTCCAAACTGTTAAATAGTATAATTTTTAGTTAAAAAATTAATTTTCAAACAAAAAAAACGAACATTAAGAAAAGAATGAATTTTAAACCAAAGAGATCAACTTTCAACGCAAATGATAAAGCTTCAGCTGGAATAGTTAAACTTTTGCTCAAAAAATCCATTTTCGACCAAAAATAATGATTTTTCCAAATAATGATTGAATTTTTAACCCAAAGATGAATTTTCAGTTAAAATAAAGAATCTGGTTTTAAAAGAAATCAATTATTACGAAAAATGTAATATTTGATAGTTCAACGAAAAAGGATACGTTGTAACGAAATTGTTTAATTTTCGACAGAGTACATCAGTTCTAAAAAAAACATAAATTATTAACTCAGAAGAAGAATTTTCTACTAGCAAATATGAATTTAAAAAAAATTAATTTTCAACTAAATTGTAAAATTTTCAACTAAAAAATATCATTTTGCAACCGAAAAGCTAAATAGTGAATTTTTAGTTAAAACATTCATTTTCAACCAAAATAAATAAAATTTCAAGAAAATGGTGAAATTTTCAAACAAAAAGATGAATTTTTAGCTAAAAAGATCAACTTTTAACTGGAAAAGTTAAATTTTCTGTTAAAAAAATCAATTTTCGAGAAAAAAGAACGATTTTCCAAAACAATAGTTAAAGTTTTAACAAAAAACAAAATTTCAACTAAAGTGAAAAATATGGTTCCAAAAGAAATCAATTATCAACGAAAAACGTAACAATTGATATTTTAATGAAAAAGAATACTTTAAACGAATTTTCAAGTAAAATGATAAATATTCAACTAAAATAGTTACATTTTTAGTTAAAAAATCAATTTTAGACGACAAAAAAACCATTTTTCAAAACAATAGTTAAATTTTCAATCCAAAAAGACGAATTTTCAACAACAAAAATAAGTTTTTTACAAAATTGTTAAATTTTCTACAAACAAGATTAATATTTCACAAATAGTTAAATTTCCAACAAAAAATATAAACTTTCGACGAAAAAGGTGTTTTAAATCTCGTGACATTTTTAAAAATCTCTTGAAATGTTTCGAAAATTGATTAAGCCTTTGTAATCTCTTGAAGTCTTTTGAAATTTGAGTTTTGAGATCGCTGATTTTATTTTCACCAATCTAAAGAAGAAGTTTGAAAATATGTTTAAAGACAAAGTGAAAAAATAGTTGCATTAGCGAGAAATTTATAAAAATAGGAGGACTAGCGTAAAAAAGTGTTAAAAACGTGTCAACAAGTGTGCAAAAAAGAATTTAAGAAGCATATGAAATTAAACTACAACATAAAGAATTAAAAAACCTTTTCTAAATGCAAAGAATTTTAAAATCAAAATCAAGTCTTCAACACTTTACAAAATGTATATTTTTTAATTTGTAAGATTCCGGTTTGAACATACAAAACCGGATGCTTGAAAACTAATATTTTCAAATTTCAGATGGCTAAAGTTAACAATTTTTAATTTAAGGCCTCAAAAATTAATTAAATCGATCAAAAATTAATTAACTAATTTACATTGGCATCATAAAATTAAGATTGAAAAAGTTGAAAATGAAATAATTCGTTAATTGTGAAGAGATTTAAAGGTCTTCATCCTTGAATTCTTTCTCAGTCAAATATTGAAATAGTTGAGAGTTACATTCTTAATATCTTCAATTAAAAATAATAGTTCATGTTGAAACTAAATAATTAAAAATTTGAAAACAACAATACAAATATGTATAAAAAATATATTGTAATCTCCCGGTTTCATCCGAGTCTCAAAATATTCCCGGTTGTTTCCCGATTCTTATCAGTGCCCGCACGTTTTTATTTAATAATGTTATTCGCTCAAATCCTAAGGAAAATATAACAAAGAATAAAGAAATCTGAATAGCAGAAGTAAAGTGGGACGATGGTCGTGGGGGCTTTGGACCCACTCCGTCGGCATGCGGGTTCGATTCTCGCCTTGCACTCTGGAAGAGCCTCGGCAGCCCACGCGCAGAGTGTGGCGCCGGTACTTCTAGATAGAAAGGTTCTATAAGTATTTAAATCCGTTGTACTTGGTAGTTCGGAACCCACCATAATCTGTAGGTCCTCATCTCATCACCAAGTAATGGGGTGTGTTTATGTGTGGCAGGGGGGGGGGGGGTGTAAAGGAATGGGAGAGAGGTAAAAATAAACTATAAACCCTTAGGAGACACATTAGAAACTTAAATTCCAGAGAATAGCAGTAGTGTAAAGACAAAAAATAACTACTTGATATTAAATTACAAACAAATAGTAATTCTTGGATGAAAAGAGTCTACTCAACATTGTCACGTAAACCGCGTAATGAAAGACGTCGTACATACTTCCTCATCAGCGACGGGACTATAATGTCAGTATTTTCAACACATACGATTAGACGCACACTTTATTAGCGAATTTCCTACGTTTTGTGTAATTTTTTTAAATATGCATCAAAATTTGCATCAAAATAGAAAAGTTGCACGTAGTTTCTTAGAAAATTATAAATAAGGCTTGTTTACCTAAAGTCTACGGCCCATGAATATGTAAAAGATTTAAAAGTGCGTACAGATGTAAATCATCTGTTTGAATGTATATTTGAAGTAGAATGGGAAGTATAACTAGTGTTACTGTAACCAGTAAATTTTCTTGATAAGGATAGTGATAAAGAAGTTGTTTTTGTAAATAAGTAACGAAACAGTTAGGAAAAATCTGAAAAAATCTCAGATTATTATAGATTTTTCAAAATTCTGAAATATTCAATAATCCAAATGTGCAGTTTTTTTATGTGAGTGCAGTTAAATCATTAAATTCTTGATAAAATGATTCTTACGCAAGAAATATTATTTTGAATAGTAATTTTTTTAGTGTAATCAGAGCTGGCGCGTGGGCGGTACAGAGGGACAACTGGTAGAAAAATACACCCCGTCGATGACAATAGTAACTCTGCTGTGAAAACTATTCAGGGGAGTCAGTTTGCTTCTGGAGTTATTATTGTCATCGAAAGAGTACTTTTTTCTACTGAAATATTCAGCATTATATTTCGCGCGAAAGAAAGATTTGATCAATTTTAATTTTTGAACTGCACTCGCATCACAAAACTGCACATTTCTGCAGAATGGTTATGTTTTGTCCTCTAATTATTGATAGTAATTTTTTTGAACAAAAGTGACCATATCGATAAATTCGGTAGACTTTAATCTTTGAAATTCTTTTTATTAAATAATTCAAAGATTTTTTAAAGCGAGATGCAAACAAAAGAAAACTTTTACTTTCAACCGTGGATTGTCAAATTTTCTAAAATCTATAAAAGCACTTCTTTAGAAAGAAAAAATATTAATTTCAGATTTGAAAACCCTCCATTTCTTGATTAATAATTAATTTGTTAATGATTTGCATAGCAAATTATTCTATTCAGTTGAAAAATCAACTGTTTTGTCAAGAATTTTCCTTTTGGATTAAAAATTTTACTTTTTTGGCAAAAAATTGAAATACTTGGATAAAAAATAACATTGTGGAAATTTACAACTGTTTTATAGAAAATTCGCATTTATTTATTCAAATTTAAATAATTTTTTTTTTCTCTCTGTTGACCGAAAAATCTTTCTTGCTTGAACATTTAATTCTTTAGTTTCCAATTAATATTTTTTTGTTAAAATTTAATTTTTTTAATTGAAAATTTAACTATTCCACTTTTCGCTGAAAATATAAATTTTCCACTTTTTTCTGAAAATTTACGTATATTTGTTATTGAAAAGCTGTCTATTTTTGATAAAAAAATATTTATCTTCTTGGTTAAAAATTCAATTATGTGGTTTAAAATTGAATTATTTTAATGAAAATTCGTCTTTATTGGATGAGTTAAACTATTTTTTATTGAAATTTAAAACCTTTTTTTATCTTTTTATTTGAAAATTCATCTCTTTCGTTTAAAATTTAACTATTTTGTTGAAAATTCGATTTTTGGGCTTAAATAATAATTTGTGAATTGAAAATTTAATTAATCCATTTTTGGATGGAAATTGCCCTTTTTGGGCTGCAAACCCCACCGCTCTGTTTTTAAAATTTTCTTTTTTAGAAGAAAACTCGTTTGTTCTATAAACATTAATTTCTTAACTGAAAATTTTATTATGCCACTTTTTGTTAAAAATGTATATTTTTTGGTATTCAACTGTTATTAGAAAAAAATCATATTTTTTATTTTCAAATTAAAATACTTGATTAAAAATTCTTTTTTCATTGAAAATGAATTTTTAAAGAAAATTTTCACTATTCTACTTTTGGTTGAAAATTGGTCTTTTTTGCTTTAAAATTCATCATTTTATATAAAATCGATGTATACATTGATGCAAATTATATGTTTTCTAAAAAAAATTCTGCTAGTCTGCGAATGTGGTAAATATTTCTGAAATCCAGATATTCCCACCCTGAAATTTATAATTTTCTAAAACATTTCTTGTATAAGAAATATTATCTCGGTCATGGCTAGCCTAGAACTTTCAATAAAAATTACGTACAAGTGTTACTCGACAGATTAGAATGAGGTGGTTAAAAATTTCAATTATTTCTAAAATACAAAAGTAACTATATAATTTTTTTGCAAAAGTAACAAAGAAAAAGTTACTTCTAAAGAAACGTAGCTATTACTAGAATTAAAATTAATGAGGACATATTCCTACATGTTTCGTTCTTTTCAATTCTAATTAATAATCATTGCATCTTACCTTTTTCAAGTGCTTGTTCACCCATTTCGTAAAGGTCTTCTTTTGTATGGCATCTCGTTCGTCTGCAAATAAAAAACGTAATAATTTTAATATGCATCTTCAGTAAAAAAATATTTTGATAAAATCGGAAAATACGGGTTCTTTTTTTTAATGAGAAAGGGTCATCAATTACTCGTAATCAATCCTGGTTCAGTGGCGTTCCGGGGTCGAACCGGTTAACCTCATAAACTTTTAAAAGGGCTGACACGCACGAGTTGATATTAAGTGAGATCCACACCCCCTGACCTCTGAGATTTAGCAGAAAAATTCATATGCAATTTACCAATATTCAGGATAATTTATTTTCCAATTCCATTTCCTACTACTTGAAGTGGATTGTAATAAGCAACATCATAAAAAAAAATGTTCCTATTTTTATGTCTTCACTTTGCATATAGAAAAGGTTTTGAAATGGTAAAAAATGTTTCTAAGAGATAAAATCTCAACGAGCTTATAATAATTATCCAAAAATCATTAACTTATAGTTAATAATCTATTATAAATCATTTGAAAGTTACTATTAAATGGCTTTTCTTGCATTAGTCTAAGGCTCTTGGCTAATATAATTACATGTTGTGATCAGTTAGCAGTGAAGGGAACTTAAACATTTTATGACATAGAATTGAGAGTATAATTTTGTATACAATTACGATATTGACAAACAAATTGAACCGCCGCATCGTATAACGGGATATAAAATATTTCTTGAGGTCCCCGAACGTCATTCAAACTCGGGCGACTGCCCCCCCCCCCGTCACCTGAAGAAATATTCTATATCCCGTTCTATGATGCGGCAGTATAATTGTTAATTGGAAAAAGATGTATGTTCAACATAACAGTTAAACGTTCTCCGAAAGGTGATAAATCTTTTACAAAGTAGATAAATTCTTAATAGCATAATTACATTTTTAACCAAAACTGATGTGTTTTTAACAAAAAATATAACAGTAGACTATAGTGCTATTTTAAACATCTCCAAGGTAATCAGAAGAATTTTTGAAGACATTTTAATTATCAAGGAAAAAGTTCCTTTTGAATCAAGAAAGATAACTTGTCTGCCGAACAAGTTGTCTTTCTATCAAAATAGTTTAATTTTCAACCAAATAGTTAAATTTCAATAAAACAAAGAACAAGTAGTCGAATTTTTAACCACAAACAATTGACTCAAATGTAAATTTTGGTTAGATTTTCCAATGGCTTGATCTTTAAATAAAGGGCTGAATCAGTGTATCAATAACCTGAGCATTCACTTTACTTCTCATAAGAATTTGAGAATAATTCTTCCATGATCTTATAAAAATCGAATCCCTACAAGTCACATTAATTTTCAACCAAATAGTTGAATTTTCAACCAAATAGTTCAGTTTTCAACCAAATAAGTTAATTTTTTACAAAATAGACGCATTTTCAACCAAGAAGATGAATTTTAAAGAAAGATCTTAACTTTTTAACAATGAAAAAAATATATTGCAACCAAAAGCATGAATTTTTATCTGAGAAAGATACATTTTTATAAAAAAATGTAATAGTTTAATTTTCAGTTAAAAAAGTTTGTTTTCAAGTAAAGAAAAGAATTTTCTACAATAATAGTTGAATTTTCAACACAAACATTATACCAGATCAGAAGTGCATTACAGTGGATTAGGCCAGATTACAACTGGATTAATTTCGAATTAGAACTGGATTAATCCAGATTAAAACTGAGTTAATCCTAATTACAAATCGATTAGAATGGATTACCAGTTTGGATAACCGAGCAGTCCACGGATTACTAGAGGTATTTCCCTCTCGGGTCCGATACTATACGGCAGGATGAATAGTATCGGACAACTAATCGGGTGACTCATCAAAAATTAGCTTTGACTCTAAAAGGTGATAGCATCGTCCAGAAGGTAACTAAAAATATTGATAAAACACCGCTAGGAAGCCTACTAAATTCTGTGTAAGTGAGCCTTAGTAGATGCAATTTGGTCTTACAGGTATTAAGTAATCAAAACAGACAGAGAAAAATAAAATTCCCATTCTTAAGGAATTTTTTACTTTAACTTGAACTATTTGCAGGAGCAAGGTGCGGTAACGGATTTCAAATTTAGCACGAGCACACATCAAAATTATTATTTCATGAACCTGTTAAGGTTTTTCAATGTTTAGTGGCTCAAGTGAAAATTAAAATCCTAAAGATTGTTTTCGTAAAATATAAAATTGATAAATTTATTTTTCTAGATCTTGTCAAGGCTTGAAGTTGAAGTACAGATTAGTCTCATTTTTTCAAGAAAGTAAAAAAGAGTTGGAAAAAGTCGCACAAAGAAAAAACTGGGGTTTTTATCAGAACCAATTTATGGTTCTTAAGGAGATGCAATAAAAAGGAACCCCCTTTCTCAAAATTAACCCAAAATGATAAATTAGTTCCAAAGGAGACACCAGTTGCAATTTCAAAGGAACCCAACCATTTGCAAAGTAGGGTTGTTAAGTAAGGGATTTACAGCATTTTTTGGTAAAATCTCAATCAAGTCTTCTCCAAAGGAACCCTTTTGGGTCTCCAACGGTTTCCATTGGAGTTCAAGTTACAAAAGCTACCTAATTTTATTTAAGCCGCAACTCTAGTAAATGCCCAGTTATTTCTGTGCATAAGAAATTTTTCGTCTTAAGTCATCGGTCGATAGCTATAAATCGATGTCTATCCATAACTTACCAACCCTACTTTGCAAACGGTTGGTTTATGATTGCGCCTTTGTGTTGTTATTAAAGTGTCCACCAAAGGAACCCTTTTGAGTCTCCAAAAGAACCCTTTTAAATTCTCTAAAGGAAACCTTTTGGGTCTCAAAAGGAAACCTTCTGGGTCTCTACAGGTTCCAAATGCAGTTCAACTTCTAATAGAAACCAAATTTTATTCAAGTCGCGACTTTAGTTGCTTCTAAAACTGTGTTTGAATTTTCCAATGAGTTGATCTCTCAAGAAAGGGTCGAATCAATGTTGAAACCTGAGCATTCACTTTGCTTCTCAGAAGACTTTCAAATTAATTTTTCCAAGTTCTTGTGACAAGATCGAGTCTCTACAAGTCGCAAGAAGCCAGGGGCTTCGTTTTCTCTAGCGTCTAAAGACACCGTGCGAAAGTAGTAAGCCGTATGCGCTTATCGAAAGCCGTATTCTGACTTCCGCGACTTGACAGCGTGTCCCACGTGGAAAAAACGTGTAACTGAGACCCTCTCTAAGGAGGTGGATATAGATAGAGGGAATTTCTCGTAAGAATCCTCGCACGTCATAAACGTCAAGATGGTAATGGACCATGCGCAATATTCACAAATACAATCATATAGTACGCAAGTAACAACTATACACTTTGAAGTTTATAGTAGAGTTACACTATGAAAATGAAGTTCGTGCCAGAGCCCAGGGTAATGTAAATTGGCGAAAAAAATTCCTATGACGAATCACGATATCGCACCGACCAAATCCCAGCTATAAAACGTTCCACAGCCATAACCATGTCAATGACATCCACGGAATATAAAATTAATGATATTCTATATGCCATTTTTCCGAATTATATCGAATTATTCTTGATTGTCTCTATAAAAAGAATTACTTAGGATTAAAATAAAATTACTCTGAATTCCATATGATTATCAAGGATTGCAAAGGATTATTCTGGATTAATTCACACCCAGACGATTTATTATCCATTCCAAAACACGTCTTTTCGACGTAGTAGTTAAATTTTCAACTAAAAAGATCAATTTTCCAACAAAAATAGAATTCTTTAATTTTTAGTTAAAAACTTAATTTACAATAACAAAATTTCAAGAAAATACTTAAATTCTCAACCACAAATATGAATTTTCAACTTAAATGGTAAATCTTCAAATGGAAATTATAATTTAAGTTAAAAAATTCGTTTTCAATTAAAAAAAATAATTGCAACAAAATAGATGAATTTTTAAGTAAAATGAAGAATCTTCAACATAAAAAACGACTTTTCGACAAAAATGTTGAATTTAAAAATTAAAAAAAAAAACATTAAATTCCAACCGAATAATTGAATTTTCAACCACAAAGATGCATGTTTATTAAAGAAGAAGAATTTTCAACAAAATACATTAATTTTTCAATCACATGGTGTTTTCCA
>JAWWLR010000158.1:39971221-39983599 GCA_035041075.1 Acraspis erinacei | reverse complement strand
TTAAAAAAATAGTGGACTTTTCGACCAAAGTAGTTGAATTTTTAACCCAAAAATACAAATTTTCAATAAAAAAAAATACTTAAAATGGTGTTGAATTTTTTCATACGTAAGAGTTTTTAACCAAATAATTGCTTTCTCTACCAAAATCACTATTTTTCAACAAAAAACATTAATTTTCAATCGAAATTATTCACTTTCTGGAAAAAAACAATAATTATCAACAATGTACTACAACAATGTAATTTTGAACTAAAACTACCTAATAATGTAATATTTTACAAAATATATGAATTTATAACCGAATATTTCATTTTCAACTAAAAAGGGTAAATTTTGACTTAAAAAGGAAATGTTTAAATTTTCAGTTAAAATTAATTTGTAAACAGAATAAAAAAAGAATTTTCAAACAAAAACGTTACATTTTTCACCGAATTATTTTAATCTTCCACCAAAAAGATTAATTTTCAAGTATAGAGATGACATTTCTACCACAATTTTAAACTAAATAGTTTGATTTTAAACAAAATAGTTCAATTTTTAGCCAAAAGACAAATTTTGAAGCATCAATCTTAATTTCCTCAATATAGCCAATAAAAAAAAACGAAATTTTAACAAATCGCATTTGAACTAAAAAAGACAAATTTAAAAAAAAATAGTTGAATCTTCAAACATGTAAGATTACAGTTGAATTTTCAAAAAAAAAGTTAATTTTTACCAAAATAGTTACAGTTTATGCTCCGAAAACAAAAGAAATTCCAACCAAAAAAGTTTAAACTAAAAAAGGGAAAATTTTTTAAAACAGGGTAAAAGAGGAGTTCTTTAAAAAGCGAGAAAAGAGGGGAAAGGATTTGAAGTTGTTTTTCGTAATATTCTTATTGTACAATCATTCAGAAAGTTTTTCTTTTAAGTATGCCCCCTGCAGATGAAACAGTTTCCGATTTCGAAACTAAAATGTTCTCAAATTAAACCACTTTCAGTCAGATAATAAGCAATTACACCATTTCTTAATAATTTAAATTTATTAAATAGAAATTTAATGTATTAATAATTGTGCAATTTCAAATTGTAACTCATTGCACTATCACAAATCTAAGAAATAAAAAATGTTGTAGTCCACATATAAAAGAAATACAAATTAAACAATTAAATAAGAAACTTGTGAAAATCAAGTTGAAACTGAAATAATGTACAATGTAACAATGCCATAAAAATTAAATAATGAGCAAATTTAAAAAAATACACATTAAGGTCTTGGTAAGCCTGGAAAAATATGAAATTATTATTATTAAATAAGTTAGAAAGCTCATTTTTCGTTCAGGGTTTAGATGCTTTTATCCGAATATGTGCAAAGCCTGTTTTTTACCTTATCATCCACGGTCTGGGTTGCAGCTAAGCGCATTTAGAGGGTACCTACAGCTTAAAGTGGGCTCCGAACCATCATAACATCGATGAAAACAGATAGAAAAATTTAACGGCTCAGGGATCGAACCCCGGACCTCTAACGTGATGTCCCAGCGCCTAACCGCCTGAGCCACCCAGGCTCTTTATTATATTTTTTTAAATTTTATTATTATTGTTTATTGTTTATTATTTATATATTGCTATTATAGGTATAGCTATGAAGCTTGAAAAAAATTAGACCTATTTTTTGTAAAGTTGGCACTACATTTTTATTTTATTTAAATTTGCATGGTGAACTATGTTAGCATTGGCATAGTCTTGACAGGACTTGTCTTTAGTAGTTGCGCTTTACTCCTTTTTTCTCTTTACCCTTCACTCTCAAATGGCATGTTAGCGCTGGGATAAAATGTCGCTCGATCACGACGAGATCTATGGCGATGTCGAGAAATAAAGTCATAGAAAGTACAAAGCTTCTAGGAAAACCGTACATTATCCTTGACCAAGCAACACTTCCTACTATCCATCAAGATTGTACCATTAATAAAATGGTACTTAACTTAAAAAAATACAAAATATATAATTTTAGTCAAAGATGTAAAGCAATTATTGCAAAAAAAATGAAATTAGATTGAAAGGATATTGAAGAATCAAGGGAATATCAAAAAGGAATTCATTTATAACTTAATGGAACGTAATTACATCGAAAAAAAATAACAGAAAAATAAAGGAGCAGGAGGATTCGAACCCCAACTAAAGTATAAAAAGTTCTAGATCAAACAGTTACATTTACCAATAAGTAGTTCAACTTTCAAGGAAGCGAAGGATTTTTCTATAAAATAGTTGAATTTCCAACAAGAAAAGATTTTAATTTAAAATAAACGGCATTTGAATTCAACTGACAAAGACGAAAGTACCAAATGCTCAGCCAAAACATATTAATGATTAAACAAAAATATGCATTTTTAACCAAAACCATAACCTTTCTACTTAAACAGATGAACTTACAAATTAAAATGAAAAATTAAACAAAAAATTGTCTTCAAAAACAGTTCGATATTCACCAAAAAAGTTCATTTTCATGCAAACAGAAATTTACAAAAAAAAATAGGAAACGAGGAAAATTTGGGAAAGAGTGTGAAACCATGGAGAAATTAAAATAGCCTGAAACAAAAAATGCCCTAAAAATTACTATATTAAAAATCGAAATGTCAACTATGTAAGAATTTTCCAAAAGATTAACCCATTTCACTGACCCATTTAAAAAACCAGTTTGTGAGAGAGAAAGGGATATCGAAAAGGAGTCTTTAGAGCAATTGCAAATCGCCGCACAAAAGGAAGACACGCATAGAGAGAGAAGGTTTGGACAAAGTATACTTATAAGAAAGAGACAAAAATATATCCGTTCGAGTGGTCGCTCGTTTTTTTTCACTCCAGCACCAAAAGAAGTTTTACCTAAAAAAAACTGAGGAGTAAATAATTATATCTTAATTTTTTTTCTCTTCTTGTCCAAATTCCTAACAGACATAAAAAAATGTGTGACCATGAGACCACAAAAGAGGACACAATTACAGAATTAAAATGCACGAAAGCGTCATCACTTAGTGGCCAATTGTCATTCGAATCTTTTTAAAAAAACAAAATCTTCGGGCCATTGATCTTCCTGAAATAGTGACTGACATCACGAGGGTGGCGCCTTTCAATCACTTCGTTTTATTTGATTTTTTAGTCTTTGGCCAAAGGTCTCAATGGCAAATAAAGCCACGATTCCCAAAGCGAAAGCAAGGCAAAGACACTTTAACTACCCACACACATACTTGACGCCCACCATAAAAGGTGGAAAAAGCTTTTTGCACGTCGAGAGCTCAATGCTTACGAAACTGTTTCTCGTAATTTTTGGCAGGTGCCACATAATTTCGATTCCGTCTTTTATTTATTTATACTTTACATTTTTACATTTTTTTAACGTTCAGTAAAACCGCTAATAAAATTACGCCTTCGCAACACTTTCGCGTGATTTTCGAAATTTAAGGAAGTTTTGAGAGAAAGGTGAATTATTTTCACTGCATCATCAATATTTGCTCATATTTCCCCAAAAAAATCCGCAAGAAAAGGAAAAATTATTTACAAAACAGTTGACTTTTTAACAAAAACAGTTCATTTTCATCAAGATAGTTGAATTTCCAACCACAAAGGATCAATTTTAAACCAAAAACAGAAAAGTTAAAATTTAGGGTCAAAAAATAATTTTCAAACAAAAACATCAACTCTCAACTAAAACTCGACTTGTCAACTTTTCCGTTTAAAGGAGTATTTTTTAAAAAACAAAAAAAAAACGAATTTTCAAATAAAAACAATCAATTTCAAAACAAAAATGGAATAGTTACATTTTCATTTTTTTAAATTAATATTCAACAATAAAAATAAAAAAGTCGACAAAATAATTCAATATTCAAAACATAAAATAAATGTTTAACTAAGCAGTTCAAATTTCAACTAAACAGTTTAATGTTCGGCCGAAATCACACTATGGATTTTTCAAGCCAAAAAGGCTAATTTTCTACAAAACAGTTGAATTTTCAAAAAAAAGTTAATTTTCATCCAGATAGTTGAGTTTTCAACTAAAAAATATCAATTTTCAATCAAAAATAGAATCGATACATTTTAAATTCCAAAAATTATTTCTGAACAAAAAGGACGAATTTTCAATGAAAAAGATGAATTTATAACCAAATAGTTAAATTTTTAACTCAAAAATATAAATTTCCAACCAAAATAAAATAGTACCATTGTCATTAAAAAAAAAGAAACTTAAACAAAATAGTTAAATCTTCAACAAATGAAATGAATTTTTGACAAAAATGTTCATTTTCATACAAATAGTTAAATATTTAAATATTTATAATATTGAAATTTATAAGAAAATAGTTAGACTTAGAAACTGAGATTTTTTTGTAAATTTCCTTTTAAAAAATCGGAATAAAAATTATTACTAATATTTTTTATATTTCATTTATTGATGCCCCAACTAAACACAGAATTATCATTGTTTCTGGAAATTGACTGCCCTAAAGTAAAAATTATAATTTTTTGCGGAAATTCCCTGTACCAAAGTCACAATTATAATTATTTATAGAATTCCCTGTTTCTGAGCCAAAAATATAATTTTTTATATAGTTCTCTGTCCCAATTGTAAAAATTATCATTCTTTTTTTAAATTCCCTGTCCTGAATACAAAATTAAAATTCTCTACTGACACCTTATTTTCAATCACAGAAATCCAATTCTTTAAAAAAAACACTGTTCCACGTGAGAATTAGAGTAATAAAATATATGAAAACATTTTTCAAATAATTGTTGAAGCCACAAGTCAACAATCAATTTGACATCGCAATGCACTCTGGCAGCCAACTCTTGACTCTTTTTAGATTTGGAAAAATTGATGAACAGGTTTCAAGTGCATTCTCAGACTTGCACTTGATTTTTCGAAAAAGTTCAAACACTCAGTTTCTGTCCGCCTACGAGTTTGTGCGTTCCAGTGGGGCGCCCCCCCCCCCCCCCACCAGGTACTATTTGTCGCGGAGTTCAACGCCGAAGGTTCGTATACCTCGAGTACGCTTGCAATTGCAGTCTCATTGCTAAAGGTCATTACCACTTCTAATATTAGTCATTTGCCGAAGACCAGAACAAGTGACAGTTGTACTACTGACGTAAATAGTTGGTTCTGTGAAGAGTATGATGTACGAGATTCAAATAGAAATTAAAGTTGGCATGCAGTGAAGGTCTAGTCCATATTTTCACAATTTTACCGGAGACAAAAAAAGTCATCGAAAATCGAATTGTTAATTAATCAAAAATATATAAAGCACTTTTGAGAAAAAGGAGTGCCGATGTTCTGAGAAAATTTAGATACAAAGTTTCTCTTTCGCTCGGGGAGCACGTTTTTTCAACTATGGTCAGTAATAAATAATACAATTTTAATTTAAAAAAATAAGAAATCACTAGTTAGCTATTGAGGTGCTGAATCAATATAAAAAATTGGATTAAGCATAAAAATTAGGTTTTGAGAAAGTTGAAGGGCAGGTTTTCATTTTGCCCGAGAAGATCGTTTACTCAACTTTGGACGGTGAGAAAAAATGAAAATTTCAATTAAAAAAAATGGTATGTTTTACTTTCTAGCTATCGAGATGGTGAATCAATATAAAAAATATGGATTAAGTTTAAGAATTAGGTTTTGACAAAATGGAGAGGCAAGTTTTCTTTTTGCTTGAGAGGCATATTTTCTATTTGGCTGGTGATAAAAAAAAATATTCAAATTTTAAAAAAGCAGTGTAAATTTATTTTCTAGCTATCGAGGTGCTGAATTAATACAAAAAAGTTAGATGACAAAATATTATTAGATTTCGAGAAAATGGAAGTGAGAATTTAAAATTTTGTGAAAATTTTTTTTTTAATTTAATTTTTTCAACTGAAAATTCGGCTATTCTATTTTTGATTGTAATTTAATCTTCTTCAGTTGAAAATTCCACTTTATTGTTAAAATTTAATTTTTTTGCTGAAAATTATTAATTTTTTAATCGAAAATTTAACGTTTCGGTTAAAAATTTAGACTCTTTAGTTGAAAATGCAACTAGTTGGTTTAAAATTCATGTATATAGTTTAAATTTGGTCATAAAAAATCCGCAAATTTGTTAAAAAGTAATTTTTTGGTAGAAAATTAATATTCTTAATCAAAAATTCATTTTTTTAAATATTACTATTTGGTTGAAAGTTTAACTACTTCGTTGAAATTTTTTGTGTGGATATGAATAATTTTAATTCAAAATTCAATGATCTGGTTAATAGTTCAACTATGTAGTTTGAAAAATTGTCTTTTCTGGTAAAAAATTAAATTTTAAAAATTGAAAATGTAAATATTCCATTTCTTGTTGAGAATTTATCTTTTTTCTTGAAAATTCAACTGTTTTGTTGAGAATTCAACATTTCGGTTAAAAATTAAAATATTTAGTTGAAAATACGTCTTTTAAGCTTGAATTAAATTGTTTTTTATTTAAAATTAAAATCTCTTATGGTTGAAATATCAACTATTATATTTTTCTTTAAGAATGTATCTCTTTTCATTAAAAATTAGTTTCTTTGTAGAAAATTTAAACATTTGAAAAAAATTCAATTTTTTTGGTTAAAGATTAATCATTTTAGTTGAAAATTTCTCTCCTTGGTTGAACATTTTTATGTATTGTTGAAAAATTGCTCATTTTTTTTAAATTGGAATTTATTTTGCAACATAAAATTAACTCATTCTAGTTGAATGATTTATCATTTTCATTAAAAAATCATATCTTTGATTGAGAATTAAAATGTTTTATTAAAAAATGTTTTTTTTATGAATTTCTTTTTCAACTGAAAATGAAAATATTGCAGTTAAAGATTCATCATTTTAGTTAAAAATTCAGCTCCTCGGTTGGCAATTCAAATATTTAGTTGGGAAATAGTTCTTTTTGGGTTGAATCCGGAGTAATTTGACATATAAAAGTAACCTGGAGTAATCCGTGTAATCCGCAGTAATCTAACTCCGTTCTACCTCATTTCTAGTTAATTTCCTTTTTGAAAAAAAAACCTATTCTTAAGCTTTAAATAGCCATGCAAAATGAAGCTATTTTAATGAAGGCGAAGAAAGTGCAAAAAAAGTCGAGGAAAGCTATAAAGGTCATCTTCAAAGGTGCTTTTGATGAATTATTATACCATCATGGGATATTATGGGCGTCGAGCTGCAGTTTGTTGTTTCAGCAAATCCCTTTCGCGGTCAAGTGAATGGCCAATGATCTCTTAGGACAAATGAAACAAACGCAAGAGTCTATTTATGTGAACACTTAGAGCACTTATTTTCAGAGTGAAATCTTTAATTAGCTTCACGTCGACATGCAGTCGCACTTTAGCGTCTACCGTGGTTCTTCATTCTCGCGGCCGGCCAATCATGCATTCACGCCCCCTAAACCGCATCCCACAATTTTTAATCAAGTGATAAATGCGTCACAAAAAAATAATGTAGATGAAACGACATTTTCTATCCGGAATTGAATGTTTAATTGTAATTGTTTTTTATTGTGTTTTAATTCAATTCAATTCAACCCTGTTGAATCTAATTTTAATTCCGCTTCCTTTAGTCAAATACAATTGTACTTACTAACATTCAATTTGAATTAATTCAAATCACTGAAGTTTACATGAATTTACGAGATAAGATTGCAATTTATTATATTTTAACTGGATGGATAATTTGAATGACCACAATTCAATTAAAATTCAGAGTAGCATTCATTTTAATCAAGTAGAATTTACTACTTGAACTACATTTGAATTGGTAGGAGTCAGCTTGAATTGCTAGAAGTCAATCCGAATTTCTAGAAGTCAATTGGTGTTCTTCATTTAAATTTCTTAGAAATAATTTTAAATGTATTTGTATTAAATTCAAATTTAGTCTAATTCAATTTATATAACAAAATTTGAATTGGAACTAATTAAATTTACTATAATTTCAACTTAAATTGCATTTTAAATTCCATTTGAAATTATATAGAGTTCATTTAAATTAATATAAGTCAATTTCAATTTCTAGAAGTCACTTTAAATTTCTGGAGTCAATTTTAATTTCTAGAAGTCAGTTTCAATTCCTAAAAGCCAAATAGAATTCTCAGATTTCAATCTTTACAATTTAAAGTTGACTCCATTTACTAGAATATACTAGATTTTATTTAAATTGATTTTAAATTTCCAAAGTGAATTTAAATTTCTAAAAGTCAATTTGAATCTAGATGTCAATTTAAATTGCTACAAGTAAATTTGAATTACTGGACTTACTTAAATTCAAATTTATAGTTGAATTACTTTAAATTTTCTAGACCTTACTAACATTTATTTGAAATAAATTTGAATTTGTAGAAGTAAATTTGAATTACTGGAGTCAATATTGTTTGAAATCAGTTTGAATTGCTAGAAGTCAATTGGAATTGATACAATCAGTTTGACTTAATTTAAATTGCGAAAAGTCAATTTGAGTTTCTAGAAGTCGAATTTGAATTACTAGAGTAAATTTAAATTTCTAGAGTGCTTTTTAATTCCAATAAGTCAACTTGAATAGCTTAAATTTATTTAAGTTCAATTTGAATTTTTGGAAGTCAATTTAAATTACTTAAAAAATGTCAATCATTAAAGTTAAATCCAATTAAAATTTATCTACAGTTAAATTAATTTACCAGAATTTATATAAACACAATTTAAATTTCTGTAAGTAATTTTGAATAGCTAGACAGCATCTGAATTACCAGAATTTAATAGAATTCCTAGACTTCAATTAAATTAAATTTTTGACTTGAATTCATTTACTATAATTGCGTAAAATTTATTAGAATTCAATTCAAATGTTTAGAAGTCAATTTAAATAGTTAGAGAAAACTTTAATTATTAAAGATCAATTCAATTAAAATTCAGAGTTGAATTAATTTACTAGAATTATATGAATTCAATTTGAATGTCCAGAAGTCAATTTATATTGCTAGAGTCCATTTTAATGGTTATTTGACTTAATTTACTAGAGTTTACTCAAATTTATTCGTATATAATTTTTAATTGCTAGAAGTCAATTTGAATTTTTAGAGTAAATTGGAAATGCTAAAAGTTAGTTTGAATTTCTGGAAGTTAATTACAATTGCTAGAGTTTAAGAATTCAATTGTATTAAAATTCAACTTAAATTTAGTTCAGTTAAATTTGAAATAAGAGAATTAAAGTTAACAATCATTAAATTTACTATAATTCCATCCTGAATGGTCAGAATTTAATTAAACGTGTTACAAGTCAACTTGCATTACTATAGTTAAATTCAATTAAAATTTAGAGTAGAATTCATTGACTAGAATATACTAGAATTTATTTGAATTCGATTTCTAGAAGTTAATTGGAATTTTTCATGTAAATTTAAATTTCCAGAGTCCATTGGAATTACGAGAAGTCAATTTGAATGGCTAGAACTAATTTTAATTCCTAGAAGTCAATTCGAATTTCTACAATTCAAATGGAATTTAGCTGAATTGATGTTGTCTTTGAGAATGCAGAAAATAATATAATAGTAGACACATTCTTATACACAAGTGGTAATCGACGAGATTTCTACCCCAAGGGCGAAAAGTAATACGGGTGATTACAGTTCAAGTACTGTTTCGGTAGTTACGCTGTTTATGGGACCCCTCTGGTCCGTATTATCAACTATCTAATACAAGTACAAGTACAAGTGCAAGTGCAAGTATAAGTACAAGTAATGAAATGGCAGCCCTAATAATTTAATAGGAGTTAATATATCTCACGAGATATTTCACGCCCTGATTTGCAGTAATGATCGCCCATTCTCAGATTAATCCCCCTACTGAGAAATCGAGGGGAAAAACATCATTCGATAACAAGCAACTTGTCTCGATCAACGCCCGAGGATCGATCCATTCTCGACTTTTTGCAATAAGTTTCTTCCTCGAGAGAAAATTCTATAACTATCCGTCATCAGCTTCTATTTTTCAAGCAGGGTAAAACGGGGCAAAACCGGCCTGTTAACATTCATTACTCTATAAAAAGTTATAGAATATGTAATTCATCCACTTTTTTTCAATTTTGTGTCCCACATTATTCGATATCAAATTTCCATATGCAAAAATTATCTTGATGAAATAATGATTTGATATTTTAATTATTTCTAACAAGCTGTTTTTCGACAGTCTTACCCCGCCTGTCGGGGCACGAACACTTCGGTTTTTTTAAAATAAATATTCTTAAATATATAGTAATCACTTGATAATAGTAATTACTAAATGAAATAATGTTTAAACTACTTGTAGATCAAATTTTCACGTTGTAATTATTTAAAGTGTCTTATTCGAAACTTCTCACACGACCAAAAATATGATTTTATGGTTAAGCAACCGTTTTTTGGTGATTATTCAGTTTATTTCAAACCGGATATATTATTTTTCTACGAAAATAATTAATTTTTAACGAAATAATTGAATTTTAATCCAAAGAGAGAAAAATTTAAAAAATTTAAATTAGATTAAAATCCAAATTAAAAATCTTATTTATCGTCCAATTATCAAATGAATGAAAACTCCTGTAAAAAACAAGAAGTCAACGACCAAATTTGGACCAAACCAAACCAACAGCAAATGCTCCAAGTTACAATTGTCTAAACAAAAATAAGAATTTGCAACAAATAGACTTTTCAGTCTATATCCAGAGTCTTAATCTTGTAACTTTTTTTTTTTTTTTTTTTTTTTTTTTTTTTTTTTTTTTTTTTTTTTTGTTTTTTAATGAAATCGTTAATAAAGTTAAAAAAAAATCTGGAAAAATGAGAAACTTTAACAGTTTGTTTTCCACTTCCAAACAAAAGTAATAATTATAAATTAAATAAAACTGCCAAAAAAAGATTCAGCAGACTTTTTTCGCTCAGCAAAGAGCAAGTTTAAAAGCCCATTTTTTCTTTAGGGGAATCAAAATCCCAGGACTGTGAGCAAAATTTCAGGACTTATCCTGGTTTTAAATGATATTCAGGGCACCATACGCCCTGGTTTATAGCACAATTTCTCCAATAAAATAGACTCTTTTGCAGAAAGAAGAATTGAAATATTTAAGCAATAGCAATTTTATTTGCAAAGAATATTGCCACTGACTTAAGCAACACAATTGAATTCTATCTTTGATTGACAACCCCTTCGAGTTATTGGGAGCAATGAAATAAATTTCTTAAGTGATCGTCTTGTAAAAATGCCACTGACTCAGTGCATCACACCACTTATCGATTAAAATATGCCTGCAATTGAAAGCAACCCAAGTGGTTTTCTTGATAATTGGATGGTTGAAAATATTAATTTTATTTGCGTGGGAAAAAATTTATAAACTAGTTTTCTTATTCTTACAATTTTAATTATTTATTTATATTTATTTATCTTCGCAGTAAAATATTACTTTTAAACCTGATCAATAGTAATACTTACCAATAAAATCCTCCGAAATTATGAAACTTAGGGGCCCTCCATGAACTACTACCATGAACTTATTGTTAGATAACATTAAGTATGTTGCCGGATGATAAATTTTACAGAAATTTTTTTCCCTGTTTCAACCACTTTTGGATGAAAAGTCTACTATTATATTTTTGGTTCGGAATTCATCTCGTTTGGTTAACAATTTTATTATTTTGTTTAAAATGCGACTATTTTGTTAGAAAGTCATCTTTTTTGGTCAGAAATTCAGCTCCTTGGTTGAAAGTGAAACTAATTTGTTAAGAATGCATCTTTTTGGTTGAAGATTCAGCTCCTTGGTTGAAAACTTAACTATTCCATTTTTGAAAAATTAATCTTCTAGGCTCAAAAATCATCTTTTGGGTTTAACCCGTTTGTTGAAAATTGATTTTTTTTATTGAAAATTAATCTTTTCTATTTGAAGATGCAAGTCATTTGTTGAAAATTCGTCCTTTTTGATAAAAAATTGAACTTTTTGAGTGAATATGCATCCTCTTTTATTAAAAAAGTAATCAATTACGTTTAAATTAATATGGCTTGGTCGAGGATTCAATAATTTGGTAGAAAATTGAACTATTTGGTAGAAAATTAAAATATTAGTTAAAGATTAAACTATTTTCATGAAGATTCAAATTTTTGAGTATAAAATTAGTTTTTTTTGTTAAAAAATCATATTTTGTGTTGAAAATTCAACCGTTTTATAGATAATAATATATTTTATTGAAATTTCATGTTTTTTTTGTTAATTTTTTTTAGCGATCTTTTTGTTTTAAAATTTAACTATTTGGTTAAAAATCCATATGTTTTAGTTGAAAATTCTACAACTACCCGTGTAGAAATGTCCCCATCTTTCCCTACTTGACGTTGGGTTCTAATGGGGCCCCTATCAGAATATCTAGTCTGGAAAAAACTGATGGGGGC
>JAWWLR010000158.1:39895518-39913795 GCA_035041075.1 Acraspis erinacei | reverse complement strand
TATTCCTAGGTTTTACCATTATGTATTATAACCCATTCTGAAATTTTACCTTTCTTAATTTTTATCCGTTCCGAAAATTGAACGGCACCCGCATTAAATTAATAGATTAGGGGCCATCCGTAAACTCTTTTCTCCTTTCTAGCGAGTTCTTATTTTTTCCCTGTTTTCAAAAAAATTAATTATTTTGTTAAAAATACAACTATTATGTTAAAAAGTCATATTTTTAGACAAAAATGTAACTATTTCGCTTAAAATCAAACTACATTATTAAAAATTCAATTTTTCATTGAAGATTCATTATTTTTGTTTAAAATTGACTTTTTCAGTTTCAAATTCAACTATTTGGTTAAAAATGCATATTTTTTAATAGAAAAATAACCATTGTTAGTTAAATAAATCAGCTTTTTGGTTGAATTTCTAATTTTTCGTTGAAGATTCATCATTCTAGTTACGAATTCAACTATTCAGTCGCAAATTATCCTTTTACTTGAAAATTAACTTTTGTAACTAAGATATTTTACTATTCCATTTTCGGTTGAAAAATTGTCATTTTAGTTAAAAATTCAAGTATTTTGTTGATAATTCATTTTTTCAGAAACATAAGTTTCTTAGTTAAAAAGTCAAATTTTAGGTTAAATGCTGAACTCTTTTATTAAAAACTCATTTTTTGTTGCAGGTTCAGCATTTTATTTGAAAATTCAATTATTTCGTCGTAAATTAACTTTTTTGTTGCATATTCAACTCTTTAATTGAAAATTTAGGCATGTAGCTGGAAATTATATTTTTATTTATTGATAGTTAATTTTCTTCACTGAAAATATAACTATTCAATTTTTTATTAAATATTGATATCCTTGAATGAAAATTATGATCTTTTCAAGTTGAAAACTCATGTATTTTGTTAAAAATTCGTTTTTTCCCCCTATAAAATTAACCTTCTTAGCTGAAAAATGATCCTTTTTTGTCAAAGATACAGTGGCTGGGTTGAAAATTAATCTTTTTTAGTCGAGGATTCAACTATTTAGTTGGTAATTCATATTTTGTGACTGCATATTCATTAATTTAGTTATGATATCAATTATGTGGTCATAAATTAACTTTTTGGTTTAAAATTCATATTTCCAGGTTGAAAACTCAACTGTTTGGTAGAAAATTCCTCTTTTTGGCTCGAAAATTCAACAATTTGTTAGAAAACTAAACAATTTAGTTGAAAATTAACTTTTTTGTTAAGAATGCGCCTATTTGGCTAAAAAATTAAGCTTTTTATTAAAAATTTAACCAATTTGTTAAAATTAACTTTTATTGTCGAAAATTAAACTGTTTTGTAGTACACTTTTTGTTTTGGATATAAAAATCCTCTTTTGTTGGAAATTCATCTTTCTTCGCTGGAAATGAACTTGTTTTGTTGAAAATTCAACTTTTCCGGTTGAACATTAAACTGACTTAAAAAAAACTCATATTTTTGGGTTGAAAATTCAAACCTTTGGTTGAAAAATTAACTATAATCATTTTTAATAGCCTAAAATATTGTAGAAACTTTGAAATCTTTTGAAATCCAACAGAACTTTTTTAAGATCTTGAAAATGGCTTGGGAACATTTAAAATATTCTAAAATATCTTAAATTCCTTGAGATATTTTAAAATACCGTGAAATGTTTCAAATATTTTGAAATCTCTGGAATTTTTTCAGAGCTTCTTAAAATTCCTGAGAATAAAAAAAACCTAACATCCCAAAAATCTTTTAGAATCACTTTAAATGATTGAAATCTATTAAAATATCCCAAAATATTTCAAATTCTTTAAAATCTATTGCAATCTCTGGAAAGTATTTAAAACCCTCAAATCTTTCGAATTCCTTGAAATCTTTTGAAAATATGGAAAAATAATTTAAAATTTTTGATAATGCCTTGAAATAATTTTAAATATTTTAAATCTTATGAAATCTGTCAATTCTTGCAAATCAATCCTTTGAAATACATTCAAATATTATAAAACCCTGTAAAAATACCTTGAGCTGATATTTTAAAATATCTTAAAACCTTATAGGTTACTATTATTATTATATTATTCCTTATTGTTCTATATCTTCCGAGATTATTTAAAACGCCATGCAAATTTATTTAAACACATTTATACGAATTTAAATATTTGAAAATTCCTTGACAAGTTTTTAATCTCTTTGTAATCTTTTTAAATATCCTAAAATAATTAAAATACTGTGAAACCGTTTGACATACCTTTAAACTTTTTGCAAATTTTAAAAATATCCTAAAATCTTTCAAATCCTTTGGAATCCCTTCAAATCATTGAGATTCATCATGACTTTTGCCATTTTCTTTTTAAAAATCTCTGACTTTTGCCCGACCTTCGACCATCCTGCACCAGGAATGATCTGCAGTTTGTGTAGCTTACCACATCTGGATTTATCAGAAGTAAAATGTTGAATTTGAATTTAAATTCACCATGGCGAATTTGAAAGTCAATTAAAATTGCTAGACATAAAAAATAAATTCAAGAATGGTGAATGAAGTGCAGAAGGTGGAAGAAAATTTTAATCAGTTTCACCATCTTAGCTATTAAAACAGAAATAACTGCAACCTTAAATACACAGTTATAGTCAAGAGTTGAACTCTTCACTCCCAACTCTCGTATAATAATCACTTAAACCCTAGTAGTGATGATTCCATAGAAATAAATCAGCAATAGAATTGTAAAAAGGTAATAAAACACTTTTCATTACTGCACTCTCTTACAATATTTGCAAATATGAGAATATCATCAGATTTTATACACCAATCGTGAGAACATTGTGCATTGCCAGATTGTTATCAAGAATTTACTACCAGCAATAAAGTTGCAAATTGAGGTACTTTGTCACACATGCCAGGTGGAAATATAGTACTATCATTAGGAACAATTTCGCTCACTGTACTGTATCTTCAAGACCAAGAATATGTCCATGTATAGGAAAATTTTTAGCATTTTAATTTGTCAGATAATTTTATAGTGAAAGATCTATTATACAGGAGGAATTTCAATGCAGCTGGACCTCTCGTTATCTTAATGGTTGTGGATATGTTTTCCTTGGTGGAATGCAAAGTCGATAACGAGGCAATTTGGAAGGTACTTTTTTGAAAAACGATCGAGATCAGGGGGTCAAACAACGTAAAGAGAAAATCGCCTTGGGCGATGCATTTATTCTTATCTATCATCGCTACACATTTTCTGCATTGACTCTTGAGTATTAAATACAGCAACCTATCACCAACTAACAGATCAAAATAATGCAAACCGGGAAACGTTTTTGTATTAATTTTGGTTTTAAAATTAGAAGAATTAAACAAACTGATGTATATTAAAGACCTTTACAATGTGAGGAAATTAAATTTGGGAAAGTTCTCAAATTTTCTCAACGCCTATCCTTGTCACTGTGCTATTTATAATTTTAATACACCATGCTAAACAAAATCTCAATATTTATTCCTTTAAAATTTGGATATGATGAATTCAAACTAACAATAAATTCCAATGTATCAAATGTTGATCTAAAAGTGGATCAAATAGTTGAACAATGAAGGAACAATCTGATTGTTTTGATGTGAATTTATAATGGAATATAGTGAAATAATGTTTCATTAATATATTACGAAACTTTTGCTTTCAAATTAAAATCGATAAACTTTTATCAATATCAAATTGAAAAATATAATGATGGTCACAACTTCGAAACAAAGTCGAAATATGTGTATGTTGCATTTTCAATAAAATAATTGAATTTTCAAATGAAAAAAAAACAATTTTTCAAACCGAAACGACGAATTTTCAAGAAACCGGTTGAATTTTCAACCAAGAAGGATTTTCCAACCATGAAAGAAAAAAATTACAAAATTCTTTTACAAAATTCTACTTTTCTATAAAACAACTGAATTTTCACCGAAAAAGTTAAATTAAAAAAAAAATAGTTCAATGCTAAACCAACAAAGATCACTTTTCAAACCGAAACGAAATAAATTTTCAACAAAAAAGTTAAATTTTCAACCAAGAAATATATTTTAATATCGAAAGAAAAAAAATCAACCAAATGGTTAACTTTTTAAGTGAAAAAGACGAATTTTTGACAAAAAGTTGCATTTTCAACTCCAAAATATGAAGTCTGAACGAAAAAGTTAGTTTTCAACGAAATAGTTGAAATTTCAACTTCAAACTATGATTTTTTAACAAAATACTTGGAATTGCTTGAGATTTCGAGTCATAAAGAGGAATTTTCTTTAAAACAGTTAAATTTTCAAATTTCAAATATGAATTTTTAACAAAAAAGATATATTCAAATAAAATAAATTAAACTTCTATACAAACGTTTGAGATGTAAAGCCAAAAAGACGATTTTTCTACAAAACAGTTAAATTGTGAACCCAAAGATATGAATTAAAAAATTTTTCATTTTGAAACAAGCAGTTGAATTTTTTAACAAACTGTTGAAATTAAAAGTGAAAATGACGAAATGTCTACCAAAGATGAGCGTTCAATCTAAAAGGACGAATTTTCAACAGAATCGTTTAATTTTCGAACAAAAATGATGACTTTTGAACAAAATAGTTTAATTTAAAAAAAATTACATTTTCAATCAAAAGAGAGCAATTCTAAACCAAAAAACATAATAGTATTAATTCTATGATTTTATTTTCAAATATCGGCTATTTAAAGAAAAAAAATTCGAAAAAAGGGAAGTCTTTTAAAAATAGGAGAAAAAGGGGTAATTAAAAAAAAGAAACATAGGAAAAAAAGGAAAAAAAGGGAGAGACTGTGATCCCCGCATTGAGTTTTTTTCGACACTATAATTATTATTAATAATGTTTTAAATTTGTCCTCGTGCGAACCCGGCTATTAAGCATTAATGAGATGAGGATGTTATAAACTAACTTATTTAATTCATAATAATGCGTTCATAAAAAAACAGTTTAATTGTCCACCAAAAACGATGAGTTTTTAACAAAATAGTTGAATTTTCCGCAAAATAATTCCATTTTCAACCAAAAGAGATATATTATGATGCAAAATTATAATAGTAGTAATTCAAATATTTTATTTTTAAATATCGTATATTTAAAGAGAAAAGGGGAAAACTTTTAAAAACATAGGAAAAGGGGAAAATAAAAAAAACACAGGGGAAGACTGATCCCTGCATTGAGTTCTTTTTTCCACACTCTAATTTTTATTAATATTATTTTAAACTTGTCCTCGGGTGAACCCGGATGTTAAGCATTATTGCGATGAGGATGTTATAAACTATTGTAATTCATAAAACGGCGACGAGCATTATCTTGCTTATTTAAGCAAAACTCTCGATCCTCAACAACACGCTGACACACGTAGCTGATCAATCTCTCTAGCAATCACCCCATGTGAAAAGCTTCCCAAACTAATGTCATAGATCAAACCAAAAAATCAATCTTTACTCTATTTGAAACGAATTTGATCTATTTTAAATCATCAAGACACTGGTATCAAAAAATAGCGAAAATATTATGGTTAGATAGCAATCTGTCCGAACTCTTGCGAACGTGCCATTACAGGTCGTTTCTCAAAGTGAACGCTAATCGACGCCTTAATGATAGCTTGGATACATACGAGTCTGGCGCATTTAAGGGAACAGATCGTTTCATCTGACACGGATCGTACCCTGTTCTGCTCGATTGATACGGTGAGACCCGATTGCTACCAAGACCTATTTGGAAAATCGCCTCAGAACATACGACAGGGTGGCCAAACTTATCTCAAGAAATGTCTCATTGAATTTAACAAGATTTTTAATTGGTGCTGCCTTAATTACAGCGAGAAAAAATTAAAAACCCCAGAGGGTATACATTATACACCATAGATGATGAAAATTGACGAAATTTGTCTTCGTAATTGCGGATTAAGCGAACAAAACAAGATAAATCCATTTTTTGAAGAAAAAAAAATGAGTTACGCATGATCTCAGCATTTTCAAAAAACGAGCAATTTGATTACTGGCCCTGAGTTTACAAAAAAATCTATCACAATAAAATCTCGCTTCAAGAATTTGGTTAAACTTCAAAATATATAAATTAAAATTAATGTATTTTGTAATAAAGTGTTCATTGTGCTATAAAAACCGCATAAATCCAATAATAATTATATAATATTTGATAACCAGTTAGATGGTTCCCTCTTTATAACCCCATTTGAATTTTTTTTCTATCTCTGATGTTTTTGAAATAGAGGATTTGTACAATTAATAAGGAATCATCTTGGATGGATTTATTATGTTTTGATAGCTTACTCTTCCAATTAGAGTCCGGAAACCGTAAGAAGTTAAAAAAAAAATTAATTCACAAATTATACTAATGTTCCCCCACTAAAATTCCGGTCTTCCCCAGCTTTTTCACGGTTGCAAAGATCAAATCCCCTTTTATTAGAGACTAGAAGCACGAATAAAACGCATTTAAGCCATCTACATTTTGGTTTACAGTCTTTGAAATACTTAAAAGTTCTAAATTATTTTGTATTCTTTCCAAAACATCTCCTAAATATCTCATAAACTTACTAAATTTTTTTATAAAATGTTGTAATCTTGCATAACTGAAAAATGTTTTTTTCAAATCTTTTATATTCCTTTTTGAAATTTTACGAAATCATTTGACCTTTAACAAAAAAATATTATTTTGCAGCGATTTGCATTTTTAACCAAAAAGAAGAAATTTATACCAAAAGAGACGAATTTTCCAAATGGTTGAGTTTTAAACTAAAGAACATAGATTATTAACGAAGAATGTGCAATAGTTGCTATTTCGACTAAGAATAAATTTTTTGATCAAACATTATTAAATTTGTCCAAAAAACAAACAATTTTCAACATAATAGTTTAATTTGTAACTAACCTGTTGAATTCTCAATCCGGCAACATGAATTGTCAACAAAAACAATTATTTTCAACCAAGTAATTAAATTTTCTGCCAAATTACCAAAAAGGTCAATTTTCCACCAAAAACTTAAATTTTCTACAAAAAAGACGAATTTTTAACAAAATACATTAATTTTCAAGTAAATAATTATATTTTAAAACACACAAAAATGAATTTCTACCAAAGTGTTATTTAATTCAAGAAGAAAAGCGCAATGTAAAAAAAATGGTTAAGTTTTTATCCAAAACAGATAATTTTCAATAAAACAATTGCATTCTTAACAAAAAGAGTGAAATTTCTACCAAAGAAAAACAGGTTCCAAACTTTTTTTAAAAATCCAAAAAATGCTTTAAAATCTTCCAGATTTTTCTCGATCTTTTTAGAAAACTTCTGAAACTTTCTTTAAATACAAAATCATTTATAATTTTTCGACGAATCTTAAGGAAGTTTTTTCATTTACTTGTTCATTTGAAACATTTCGAGACTCTTAAGAAGCTTTTAAACTTTTTTTCGAAATCTTCAAACTTCTAAATTTTTATAAGTTTATATTTATAAATCTTTAATATTTTTATTGACATTTTTTTAAAATGATTTTAAATTTGATATACAAATTAATATTTCCTTTGAAATAATTCAGTATTACTAGAAAAAAGTCTTATTCCAGCAAGACTATAAAAAATTGTCGTAAAATCTTTCAGATTCTTTTTCAACATATTTTGAAATCTTTAAACATAAAAATTAACCTTTTAAAATAAAAACTAGAGTACTTTAAGTTAATGTTTAGAAATATCAGTAAATACATTTTATCAAACATTTTCCACAACTTTAAATGTCATTCCCAGCTCGAATTTGTCTTATCGTTCAATTCTCGGTTTTTCTCAGTTTTATTATAATTCCTGGTTATTTCCGGTATAAATTGCAATCAAAGTATACTTTGATTCAAACTAATTTAATATTGAAACCCATCACGTTACTGACGAATTGTAAATAAACCAATTTAGTCGCAAATAAACCCATTAGCATCATCAAAGTCGAAGTGAAGAATCTCCTAATTCTTTAATCATTTTAACTTTCAAGTTTCAAATAGTCAATTAAAGCAATTCGGCTTCATTAAAATTCGGGACTCTAAAAAACACAAAAGGAGCCGTTCAAAAACAACGTCACACTGTCAGGCGGAGGGGGATAACATGATTCTTGACGATTTGCGATGCAGAATGTGATATTACAAATGGAAGATAAAAATTAGTGATTTTATTTTACAAGTAACGCATCTAAATCGAGAATTCACATTCACATTTTTATTAAAAATTCTACTATTTGGTTGAATATTGTATTTTGTTGTTTGGTTGAAATTTCGTTTTTTTTTAAAAATTAATTTTCGTCATGGAAAATTTAACTATTCCATTTTTGGTTGAAAATGGGATTTTTAGTTAAAAATTCAAATAAATAGTTTTGCATTCATAATTAATCTTTTTTTGGTTAAAAATGCAACTACTTGATTGAATGATGATTTGATGAACATTTATTATATTGGTTGAAAGTGATTGGTTAAATACCATTTCTTTGAAAGTTGAAATTGGTTAAAAATTTATTTTATGACTTTAAAGATTCACCTCTTGCGTTGAAAATTCGTTCCCTTTGGGTGGAGGGGGCATGTTTTCAACTAAAATGTGACTTTTCCATTTTTTGTTTAAAAAATCATATTTTTTAGTTTAAAACTCAACTGTTTGGTTCAAAATGAATTTTTGGGCAGAAAATGAATGTATTTTGTTGAAAATTCGGCTTTTTGGCTTAAAAACTGAACCTTTTTGTTGAAAATTCATCTTTTCGGGTTGAAAAGTCAATTATTTTGGTAGAAAATTACAAAATTTGGTTGAAAATTTAACCTTCTAGAAAAATCTTTCTTGGTGGAAAATTCAACTCCTTTGATGAACATTAGTCTTAGGTTTAAAAATTAATCTCTTTTGATAGAAAAACCTTTTTTCCTTCAAAATTAATATACTTTGCTTGAGGATTCTAATATTTCGGTAAAAATTCGTCTTGTTGATTTATTGAAAATTCAACTGCTTGGTTGAAATTCTTGGTTAAAAACGCATTTTTTTGTTGAGCATTCATCATTTAATAGTAAAAAGTTCAACCATGTTGTTAAAAAATAAATTAATTTGCTCAAACCTGAACTAATTTGCTAAAAATTTATTTATTTCATGGAAAATTGAACTATTTTGTTAAGACTTTTTTTCAAAAATTGCTTTACTTTGTCAAAAATGGGACTTTTGGATTGAAAATTTAATTTTTTTGTAAAAAAAAGTATTTATTGTTTAATTAACAATCCAACTTCTTCCTTGAAAATTACTCTTTTTGTGTTGAAAATTCAACAATTTGCTCAAGATTTTTTTTCTCTTTTGACTGAAAAATATTTCTTGGTGAAAAATTGAGTTTCAGTTTTTCGGTTAAATTCTACTTTTTATTTTTGAATTAATTTTTTTCTGGGTTAAAATATCAGCTATTACATTATTCATTAATATTTTTGTATTGGAAATTCAAATACTTAATTCAACTTCGATGTTAAAAAATAATTTTTTTTAAAGATTCACAATTTTATTTGAAAATTCAACTAAGTTGTTGAAAATTCACTCACTTTGTTTAAAATTTAGCTATTACCTTAGCAGTGTAACTATTTTGTTTAAAATGTTATTATTTTCTTTAAAATTGAACTGTTATATTAAAAAATCATTTTTTGGTAGAAAAGTTGTAGGTTGAAAATTCAACAGTGTTCTAAAAAAATCTGGTTAAAAATTTATGTTCTTTGTTAGAAAATTCAACTGCTCCATTGAAAATTCGTCTTTTTGCATTAAAAATTCATCTTTCTTAACAGACAAGTTCTAGGTTGAAATTTGTTTAAAGTTCAACTGCATTCTAAAAAATTCGACTTTTTGACTTATTGATTCGACTTCTTGGTTAAAAATTCATGTTTTTGTGTTTGAAAAAATACTATTTTCTTCAAAAAATCGATTTTTTCGCTCGAAAACTAAACTCTTTCGTTGAAAATTCACCTAATTTGGGAAAAAATTAATCTATTTTGCACAGGAAATTTTACTATTGGTTGTAGAAAATGCAATAGATCTCAAAAATATCCGTTTTTAATTTCCTTACACTTTCTATTAATATTTCGTGTACTCATATCTAATATTTATTCAAGACCAAAGTACACCTGGTAGAAGGTCAACATAAAACGGACCAATCATCGAACCAGATGGGTTTTCGGATATCAACGACCGGTCTTATGGCCTCTCTTAATCATATGCTGACTATTCCAGAGACCCCTTACATTATTCTAAATCAGAATTCTACTGCAAACTTCAGCCACAATTTCGCACGTGTCAAGGATCTGTAAAACATTTTAAGGTCCTTGATATTCGTCCTAATTACGAAATGAATTTATATCAAGCATGAATCCGTTGAAATACCAGACACTTACTTCAATAACTATTATGATTGCAAATAATGAATTTGAATAACTTTTGAAATCATCGAATATTTAAATCGGAGCCGTTCAAATGTGTATTTTCTTTTTTAATTTCACTAGGAATACGTAGCTACACAATTTCGAGAGTTTATTACAAATAAGGTTTGTTTAGTCCTTGTAAATATCTAAAGGTGTGAAAATAGTACTATTCATATATAAAGTTAAATAACTGCGTTTTTTATTTTTAAAAGTAACCATATTATCATTATTAATATTATAAAATATTGATGTGATAATTATTATTATATAAAATAATAACTTATAATAATATACTTTCGCAAATAAAAAAAAACAGTTATTTAATTTTAAATCGGGAGAATACTATTTTTAAAAGTTTATATATTTCCGAGGACTGAACAAACGCAATAACCATTATTCTTAAATATATTATCACCATCGAATAATTAATCAAATAAATAATACTAAAAATATAATTAATCATTTTTTATTAGTTCAGAAAGTTCATGAATTTGAATAATAATTCGAACAAACTTTTATATGATATTCACATATTTTATATGGGAGACGAGGAGATTTTTAGCGTAAATAAGAAAAATATCCTTTTAAATAAAATTAATGTGATTCAATTTAAACCCCTTCAAATTCCACACATTTTAAGTACAAATAATGCATTTTAAACAAGATAGATGAATTTTTAACCCAAAAATTGAATTTTCAACCAAATAGTTGAATTTTTTTAATTAAAAAATACAGATTTTCAACTAAAATGTCATAGTTAAATTTCAAGTAAAAAATTTTTAACTTAAGTGATAAATTTCCAATTAAAATGATGAATCCTCAACTGAAAAAGTTAAACTTTATACATACAAGATTAATTTATAACTAAAATGTTTAATCTTTCACTGGAATAGTTAATTTTCACTCAAAAAGAGGAATTTTCAATCAAAAAGAGGAATTTTCAGTCAAGAAAATTAATTTTCTACTAAAAAAGGAGAATTATCAACAATATACATAAATTTACAAAGAATGGCATTTTGAACTAAATAAATGTTTAGCAACAATTGAATAGTTATATTTTAAGTTAAAACAAAATTAATTTCCAACAACAAAAACAACCATTTTCAAACAAAATAGTTACATTTCCCACCCCAAAAATAAATTTGTAACCAAGAAGATTAATTTTCTACTAAAAGACATTTTTTCAATAAAAAAAAATTTTGAACCAAAGAATAAAAGGAGAAAACACTGTATTGGAATAGTTATTGTTTTATTTAAAACAAAGTATTTTATATAAAAAAGAGTAATTTTCAAAAAACGAGTGGCACCTTTACTTAGAAAAATGGAACTTTCAACCAAAACGATGAGTTTTTAAACAAAAAGATTACTTGTCGCAAAAAAGACGAATTTTTAAAGAAGATAATTTTTCAACCGAAAATTGAATAGTTAAATATAAAGTAAAAAAATTAATGTTTAACCAAAGAGAAGAATGCTGATCTTAAATTGTTGAATAATTAATTGGAATAGTAACATTTAAATTTTTTAAATTAATTTTTACCATTTAAGTTTTTTGGTACAGTTAAATTGCCAGTTAAACAAATTAATTAGCAACCGAAAAAACTAAATTTCAACAAAATAGTTAGATTTCAACCAAAGAAATGAATTATCCATAAAAAAGATGAATTTTCAACAAAGGAGATTATTGTTCGCACAAATAAGTAACTTTTCAGTCCAAAAATTAATTTCCAACTGACAAAAGAAAACTATTTTCATCAAAGTGGTTAAATTTGGTAATAAAAAGGTACTTTTACAAATTAAAAAAAAAGTTCTCTGAAAATTCCAGGTTTTCCAGGTGAGTAGACACCCTGTTTTCTTTCCGCAATCATTGGTAAAGATAGTTGCATAAGATACCTAACTTCTGCAATCAGTTACATTCATTTTTTGCAATCACTTTGCAATCAAAATAAAATTGTACAAATTATGCTTGTTGCCTTCTAAAATTCAGAGTTGAAATCGTTTATAAGAAACGTCTATTCTTGCAGTGTAAAGTTGTCGGATTTTCAACGTTTCCAATTACAATACCCAATCCAAATTTTATTTCGAAAAAAAAAAAACAAACAAATCTTTCAAGTTTCGAGTGTCAAAGCACGTAAGGAAAAATTATTTCCTTCTCAACTTTCTCGAAAACTTTTAGCTCCATTTCAGAGAAGAAATGGATGTACCAAGAGCAGAGAAAGAAGCGCCAGGCGCTCTGAATCAGAATCACCAAAAGCGAGACTAACGACCGTCTCGTTTCCTCGAAGACGAATCCAAAATAGCAAGGGAATGAAAAATAAAGTCAGTCTCTGCAGAGCACTGGTAGAAATTTCAATGGTAATCATCCTCAGAATATCCGTTTATCTTCTCGTGACACTTGAGGCTAAAGCAATCGCTAAAATACTTTCCCAAGACAAACGTTTCCGCAAAAGATATATGTTACAAAGTCTCTTGTCAGGTGGATCGATCAATAGATGAGATTGTCCTATCTTATCATTTATCGCTAATAACAATGGGTTTTATCAATATGTTGGCTTGTCATCGACAAGTATAAATTCTTTACATCCTATAAGCTCGTGGTACCATTAATGTCTTATAATAATTATAAATAGATTAATCTAATTCTACCCCTGAAAGTGATTTAAAAAGGCATGGAAATATTCAATTTATATATTATTAATCATTTAGATTATTTGGAAACTGAATGATAATGATAGAAATGTACTTGCGCTGTTTTGATAAATCTGTATCTAGAAGAGATCTATTAGTCAAAGTGGTATTGGAATCCTCTTTCCAACTGGCTTAAAGAAAACATACGTGCATGTGACTAATTCCAGACCATGTCTATTTAAGTAAAACATTTCAAAAATCTTTTTCAAATTAATAATAAATTCTCAAAATGGGAATGCTTTTAGTTGGGTCACAAAGAGCACATTATTTATCCTAACATACTCGTTTATAGTTAAGTTATGCTAAAGTTTTGCCAAGTAAGCAACCATTTGATGAGAATCATACCTTTTTAGAGCACTTTCACCAGAGTAATTTGTATGCATGTCCAAGGGATAACAAAGCGAATGTAACTCCACGTGCACTGTAAATTTGGATTTCTATGCTACACGTTAACGAGTGATCAGTGACTACAATGAACTGACTTCAAGATACGAGAGCCTGCCTGGTTTTCTACCGTGCCTCTCCTAACCGTGACCTAGGCCAGCTGGCTTCCTTACTACTCTTTCTCTCCATATTCTTCTGCACAAAGAAATAATTACATTAAGGATATTGCCAATTTATTTTCAAACAGTGTCTTTGCTTCGTTAAAACCTACACTTCAAGTCTACGACAAAAAATTCTAAAAACTAATCAAATCAATGTATAAGACAAAAATTGTCCTTCCCAATTGTATATTTATGATAGATCAGATTCTAAGAAGTGTCTTCTATGATATGCGTACAAAATTCTCTAATTCGTGTTCTTTGAAATGATAGGTCATTCTGCTCATGTGACAATTGAAACCGATTTTGCTTACTAATAACCACTTTATTTTAAGGATGTTTTCGACGTACACACCACATCAAAATTGACTGTTGTCAATTGTAACAAATTGTGAAAGAGATGATGAAGCTTCCTTTATGAAAGAATATTTAAAGTGTTTATTTAACAACAGTACAGCTTTCACCTATAAAAATCCAGATAACTTTGGTCAAATAATCAATTTAATCGTAAATTTTCTTTCCTAATGATGTCTCCCTAAAAATTTTCAGCAATTAACAATAGGTCTATTTTCGTAGATTTTATACATCATTATACAGATTAGATTAATTTTGAGACTGACGATACGTTGAAACCCGCAATTAAATTCAATTCTTCTTATAAATGTAACCATAAGTAGAAGTAATTCTGCGATTATATTATTTTAAAAATTAAAATTCTTTAGCGTTCCCTTCGGAAGCTATTGTAGATAGTGGACACCAAGTGAATTATAATTTTTTTTCTGACGAACAGAATTACACCCGAATAACTCCTCATTATTATGTGATTACATTTGTGTATAAACGACATAATCCTGAAATACTTTTATGTAAAATATATTATGACAAGAATCAAAATAGAATACATAATTTAGATTATTGTTCAATAGAAAGATCTTCATCTTTAAAATAAATACTAGTTTTTTATAAGACATCCATAAGATATTTCTTGCTTCTCTCATAATTTTGACAATTGATTAGTTTTATTTGCAAAAGGAAAAAATGCATTCTTACCAGCTTCTTTAAATGTCAGCATTCTTTAGAAAATGATTGCCAATAATGATCTGGAATGCGATTGCAATCTATTTTTGCTTTACTTATTAATTTATTAGTTATAAAAATATAATATAAGTTACTGCACACAGATATTTAGTTTTTCTTAGTACTAGAGTTTATTAAAAAATATTGCAAATTTCATGATTATTCCATCACCTTTGCAAACATCAACAGAAATGTTTTCAGAAGTCTCACTGAAACTGAAGACACAGGATACAATTGCAATGGCAATTAGAAATATTGGCATCATGTGAACATCAAATGAAAAATTTGTTTTTAATCAATTGCTTCCGTTGTCATTAATATTTCAATATATCAAAAATACTTCTTACAAAAATTTCTTCAGATTAATATTTTGGACAATTTCTATTAAAATGTGCAAAATAAACTTGTATCCTCATTTCCTTTAGAAGAGTAGTTGTATATTATATTCTCAGTTTTACAATACTATTGTCACATGTTGCTAATTTTTTTTTAGAATTTAGTTAGGATATCAAAAATATGTACAGACCAAGAATTATAACATCAGGACGACTCTGTTCAATACATTTTTGTACTATGGAATGTAGAGAAATAATTTCTAATTAGTATACATTTCATTATAAAATGTATATATTATCCGTTAACGTTACAGACACATCTTTAGGAACAGCTTAAGCAAATGTAGATTTTTTGTTTTTTATCACCAACATGACAATTTTAGACTGACAAAGACTGATCCCGATTTTAAACATAGAACACACTAGTTGTTTTTCTAAGAATTTGTTTGACATCTGTATCACTGCCTACAATGAATAAGGCACAATTGAAATTAGATAAAATAATACTTCAAGATTTGAACTAAGCTAAAAGTTTTATTACACGTACTCTTTCTATTAAAAATTAGAGATCTCTTTTTTTAAGGTATCATTTTTTGTCTTGTCCTGTTTTTGTATAGAATAACTTCATGCTGTTATTCTCAATGCAAAACAAACGATTCTAAGATCCGACTAATCTCATTTTATTACCATTCGTGACTGGTTTTTCTGATTCTTATTGTAATACCTGAAACTAGCCCTAAAATAATACTTTGCTTTCACAGTGTATGTTACTGCAAATTTTTGATTGTGAAAGATCATTATATTTTTAACGAATTTAGAGTATTTTTCATGACATTGTCAATATTGCTGATATTTATAGTCTCCAAATGTATTCGACAATTATTCTCTCGAAGTGATTTTACTAATTAACTATGCCAACAAGAAGTAAAATCCAGATCCAAGAACAACTTTAACCTCGAGATCTACATGCAGAAAACAAGTTTTCCTGTTCGTTTTCTTGCACCATCATCTGAAAATTGAACCCAGCAAATAATCAGACTCAGTAAAAGTAAGAAAACTATTTTCCAGAATCTATCCACTAGAGTCTTGATCACGCGATGGAGGAATAACATTAAAAACCACCCGGCACAGAATATTACCTCATCAACGTGTAGCAATACGATTCCAAATCTATAGTATAGTGTGACTACTAAAATTTAAAGGTAAACGTAAACCCGGTTCCTTTACCTGCCGGTGAACGAGCCAGACGAGTACAGGTGCGTCCGAGAGTAGGCCCTGGGTCTCTTCGAATCGCAACGATAAACTCTATTTGAAAAAGAAGCGTTATGTAGCCGCAACAGTCGAAATATAATTCCCAGGTATGTGAAGAAGGCACAGGTAGACTTGTAGATTAAAGAGCCTGTTTAGGAAGGCCGTGGCACTATGGAGTGACTCACATTGGTGAACATGGAAATCTCGATCATGTGTTCCTCTATTTTGTTTTTTTCTTCTTCACCAAGTCACTGGAAAACCTGTAGGAGGTGCCTCCTCCAGGAGGAGGTGAGTAACACGCGCAACAACACGACTCACGTTGGTGAAGTAATCATCGAAACTGAGTATCTCCTTGGTAATTGGAGAGTCACTGACACCCGCGCTGAAAAAGGTGGATAGACGCGTTAAGAGCGACGCCCGGCTCGTCATCACACAGGTAACTTTTGTAACGATGTAGCTGCTGATATGAGGGATTTGACCTCGGTCGCGAATTGGTGAACGCGTCGAAGGTTGAATGGATGGCAGGAGGCAGAAATGGTTCTCGCATATGGCGAGAGGACGCGGAATGTCGCTCCGCCGTGTAGACCACGTCGCCTCGCCGCAGACTGCGGACGCCTGGACAACTGCCGCCCACCCAGCCGGCTGCTTGGCTCGAGAAGTAAGCAGCGCTACCATGCCTATCGGCGAGTGTGAGAGAGAAGGTGATACGAGTTTGGAGAGGTCGCGCAACCCGAGAGGCGAGAGAGCACGACGGGAGGAGGAACCCAGGCGCTCAGGTTTACAAGAGTTCCGGACCTTCCGCAATGTGGTGTTGCGGTTTAGTAGCTTACTTGGTGGTAGCTTGGTACCACATCTTATCAAAATTGATGGATGGATGAGTAGATAATTGTATTCGAGTATGTGATCAAAAGGGATTTTTTTTATTAATAAAAACTTTTTTTTATGTCGTATGGGTGTCTCGAGAATAATGAATGGCAGTGCACTCTAATAGAGTAGCGCATTTTCGTTAACAAATTTTCTAGTCATTTTTGGGTTGAACAAACTCTTTTTTAGCTAGCTTTGAAAAATTTGTGTAACACTTATGCACTTTCTACACAGAAAAAACAGAAGGTAAAAAGCGTTTCAAGTAAAAGTGATGGGGGTAATTTTGGCATGCAAAAAACTGAAGGTCGAGAATTTGTATCTGGAAGTTGTTAAGCAGTCATCCTTTTTTGTTGAAAATTTAACTGTATAAATAGAAAATTCAACCATTTAATTGAAGAAGAATAAAATTCTTTTGTTTGAAAATTCGTTTTTTTTCAACTTGAAACTTCAACAATTTGGTTGAAACTTTTTTTCTTTCTTGACTCCAAAATCTTTGTTGTTAAAACAAAAAAAATTTTTAAATTATTAAACTTATTAAATTACTTATCAAATTATAAAACATTAAAAATTAAAAATGTAATATTTGAAAGTACATTTTATAAACAAACATAAACTTAAAAACACCTAAATTGTGCAACAAATGACACATTTTTTTGTTTGAAGATTCATCACTTTATTTGAAAATTTGTTCTTTTGTATGAATTCAACTATTACTGATTTAAAATGAAAATATTTTTAATTTAAATATCATCTATTACTTTTTACGTTGAAAAGTTATATTTCATGGTTCAACATTTTCTTAATTTGTTAAATATTTAATTATTTTCTTGAAAAATCAACCATTTTGTTAAAAATTCATCCTTTTTAGCCTGAAATTAAATTTAATATAGTATATACATTAATTTTATTTAAAAGAATTTCTTTTTCTTTTTTTCGTGAAAAATCTCCTTATCATTGATAAAATATCAAAAAATTCCAGAAAAAAATATTGAGAAAATACGAAAAATAGGATATACTTAGTTTCAAACATGACAAAAACTCCATTCTTAATTAAAATATATTGAAATTGAAGTAATAAAATGTTTGCACTGA
>JAWWLR010000158.1:39882953-39894707 GCA_035041075.1 Acraspis erinacei | reverse complement strand
TAAATTGAAAGAAAACCTTTCATTTTTAAAAATATAAAAACAAAACCTCAAAATTTTCAATGAAGTTTTGACTATAAATATAAATAATAAAAGTACCCTAAAAATTAGTTTCCTTTAACAAATCTATTCTTGCAACATTATACTCTCTAAATTTCTCTTTTCTCTTTAAATCTGTATCTCCCGCAAACTCTAAATTTTGCATAATTCGTGAAAGCATGAAATTAAACACACGTTGAATACTGGATTATTTTTTCTGGTCCAGCAAGAAGAAAGAAGAAAGGAATTTTCAATTTTGATTTATCATTAAAATAGAACAGAAAAAAGGTAATTTTTGTTGTGGGTGATTTTCCAGTGGGTAATTTGAAATTTTTGACAATTTTAAATTAAAAAGAGCGTGCGAGTAAAAATTGTAAAATTATTAAGATCGATATTATATCCTTATTGTAATAATAATATAGACATCGGCTATAAATTTAAAATTATCTTCTATGAGAAATTTAAAAAATAAATTCATAATTCCTCTATAATCGAGTAAAAGTGTCTATTTATCATGTTGCAAAGCTGTTGATCAGTAGCGATGGAATTATAATTTATAGTCACTAATAACGTGATTCGATAAGTAGACGCGGCATCTAAACGCGAAAATTTTTTTTTTATCCTTTGACTTTTTCTGATGATTCTATCAATGTAGTGAAACTTATGTAATCTCTAAAGAAACATATTGTTAGCTCTAGTTGCAAAAAAATACTTTTTTGTTTCCAAAAATTTGGTGAGGTTCAATCATTGACAGGGTAGACGAAAAACTTTATTTTCGAAATTCCCTGCTTTTTGCATAACCAATTTTTTAATTCATTTCAGCCACAAAAATAACTTTTGTATCATAAAAAATGAATTTTCAATGAAAAAAAGATTGCATTTCAAACAATACCAGTTGCATTTTTAATCAAATAATTGCATTTAGTAGAATAAAGTTAAATTTTCAACAAAAAAAAGATGAATTTTAAACATAAAAGAATGAATTTTCTGTCGAAATAGACAAATTTTCAACAAAAGTGGAGTTTTTAACCATTTGTTAAAAATTAGAACTGAATTTTCATTAAAATAATTAAATTTTTAAGAAACTAATTCAATTTAATTAAAATAGTTTGAATTTTTAATTAAAATAGTTCAATTTTCAACATAAAAAGATTTTTCAAAGATTTTTCAGCCAAGAAAGGAAAAAATCATCAAAAGTATTGAATTTTCTATAAAAAAAGGTCGATTTCCAACCCGAAAATATTAATTTTCAACAAAATAGATAAATTTTAACCAAACAGATGGATTTTTAACGAAAAAAATGGACAATTCAAACCAAGAAAATTAGTTTTCTACCAAAGAAGGTAAATTTTTAGTTTAAAAAGATCAAGTATCAACCAAAAAATAGAAAAATAACATTTGAAGCCATAAAAATTAATTTTTAACAAAAAAGATATTTTCAAAAAAATAGGTAAATTTTCAACCAACGATATGAATCTTTAACAACAAAAAATAATGAAATGAAAAAATAAAAAAAGAGATGAATTTTCAAAGACAATAATAACATTTAACTGAAATAGCTAAATTTAGAGTTAGAAAAATTATTTTTTTAATAAAAAGAAGAACGTGTTTTCTATCAAAGAGATGAATTTTCAAGTAAAATGACGAATGAACACAACAAAATCTATTTTTTAACGTAGTTTAACCTTCAACCCTAACTCAATTTTCAACCAAAAATGATGAATATTCAATTAATAATGTAGCAGTAGATAATTCAACCAAAAATAATTTTAATTTTAAATTAAAAACAGTTGAATTTAAACAAATAGACAAATTTTCAACAAAATATAAATTTTCAACAAAAAGTTAATATCCTACCGAAAGAGTTATATTTTCAACTAAAAAACAATTTTAAATTAAAATTTTAAAAAAATCAAATTTATTATCCTTGATAGTTATTTATATTGTTTTTTATACAAATTTTCTGAATTCTTCAAGTGTTATTTTTTTCAAAATTCCTGACTTTTCCTGACCATTCAGAATCCCTGACGTCTCTAATTTCCTGGTTTTTGCTAACCCGCGACCGCCCTGCACTTATGAAAAACAATATAAATAATTACGTTACTTATTTTCAAACTCTTAAAAAACTTTTTTGATCTTTCCATCTCGCTTAATTTACAGGTAGATAAAACTAAACATATCAAAATGTTTTTCAAGTAAAATCAGTTCATTTTCCTGCTTGAGATCATCTTTGAAATTCTAATTCCAACGACCATACGTTTAGCTTTATCAATTAAAATATGATATGTTCATGGAAATAAAGTGAACAAAAATGATTCAATAAATGATTCACGTACGTACAATTAATTTCACACTCGATAAGAGAGTAATATTTTTGTTAGTGACACATCTTTTTAAACTTTGTCCTCGACTTTGTCTAGCAATTCTCGACCAAAAAAACCCCGTGAACTGTCAGCCATGGTTAGTATAGAATATAGATCTTAAGGGAGAATGCTGTTGGAATGGAGTCAATAGTTTTTCTTTCCCGTCAAAGCCATATCTAGCCGTTAAAAAAGTTCTCCATTCAGTCGCCCTAGTTCTTTCATACATAGTATTACAGAAAATCAAATGTCAATATTAATTTGATTTTAATCAGTAAAAACAGTTTTCAGTGAAAATGAAATAAGTGCAAAACAAAGAGGAAACAAATATTTGATAATACTTCAAACTATTTCAATCTCAGGGTGGTCATTTACTTTTCACCGGCTTGCAAACATTAATTTTTAACTGAGGAATTGCATTTACAACCAAGTAGATGAATTTTCAATAAAATAGACGAATTTCAAACAAAATAGTTGATCCAATAAAATTTATATTTAACTTTTATAATATTTTTTATATTTAATTAATTCAGAAGGATCTATAAAATAAAGAATGTTCAAGGAAAAATTTGAATTTTCGAATAGCTGAATTGCACTATGAATATGAATATAATTAATTTTCAAAAAGAAAACAAATTTCCAAAAAAATGAAGTTTTAACCACAAGAAAATAATTTTTAACAAAAAATTTGAACTTTGAACTAAAACATACCATTTTTCATAGTATAATTTTCAACTAAAAAAATTAATGCAAAACGGAATAGTAAAAATTTCGGTTAAAAAAATAATGTTTGAATAAAGAAAAAAAACAATTTTTAACAAAATTGAACTCTCAACTAAAATCTTTCTTGGTTGAAAACTCAAACTATTTTTTTTGTTTGTTTGGAAATTCATATTTTGGTTAAAAAATGTATCCTTTTTGTTGAATTGAACGGTTTTTTATTTAAAATAAAAATCTTTTTTAATTGAAATATTTACTATTACATTATTTATTGAAAATGTATATTTTTATTTGAAAAATTCAACTTCTGGGGTAAAATTTACTATTCTGGTGAAATTTATTTTTCTGGTGGAAGGTTTACCTCATTGGTTGAAAATTTATTTATTTTGCTGTAATTTTTTTTTGAAGTAACCTTTTAACTAAAAATGTAAACTTCCCAGTTTTGATTGAAATTTGTTGTTGTTGTTAATGATCCACCTATTTGGTTGTAAATTAACTTTTTTGTTAAATATTCATATTTTCGGGTAGAAAATGCAACTGTTTTACGGAAAAATTGAAAATTCGTCTTTAGATGCGGAAAATTCATTTCTCTGAAAATTATAATGGTATATTTTTTATATAAAATTTATGTTTTAATTGAAAATTTACCTTTTTTGGTAGAAAATTCATCAACTACATTTTTTTTTGTAAATAAATAATATTTTCAGATTTATAATTCAACTATTTAGTTAAAAATGTATTATTTGAATGAGAATTCAACCCTTTGTTTGAAAATTTAACTATTCCATTGAAAGTTCCTTTTTATTTGTTGCAATAAGAACTCTTTTGTATATTTTTCGTTAAAAATGCATTTTCTTGTAGAAAATACCACTTTTCGAGGCAAAAAGTGTACTGTATTAAAAAAATTCATCTTTTCTGCTTAAAAATTGAACTATTTGTTTGAAAATGCAATTGTTCCTGGTTAAAGTTTCATCTTTTTTTATTAAAAGCTCGACCATTTGGTTGGAAATTAAACTTTGTATGTTGAAAATTCAATTCGTTTCTTACAAAGACATAATTTTTTGGTCGAAAATTGAACTGTTTTGTTGAAAATTCGTCCTTTTGCATTAAAAATACATCTTTTATGATATGAAAGTAATGATTTTGGGTTTAAAAATATTTAAATTCTCTCTTCAACTGTGTACAAAACGATAATTTTTAACGAGCAAAAAAAATTATTTTCAACACTTTCCGTTGGGTTTAATTCGGACCTGAAAAAGGAAGGCTGGTTGAACGTCAACTCAATACGCCTGTTGGGTAGCTATGACAACGCCACCAATTTGGAACTATTGGGAAAAAATTTGAATTTAAAATCAATATTAACAATAAATCGTATAGTAAATAACTAAGCTTAAACCTCAGTATTAATGTATGCTTAAAATGAATTGATATAACTGCTCTTTTTTATTAACATTGCTGTAATAACTTTGAGATACCCAATAGTTCGTTTGTCAGATGGCGCTACTATCAAGTATTCGGGTGTGCTAAATCAAAGGTTATCATCCAGAAAATTCTATAAAAATGCTATAAAATTTTAATTTCAGAAAAGTAACAAAACATTTGTCAAAAATTAAAATGTAAGAAATTTGAATTAAACTAAAATCAGATTCAAAATTCTATTTAACGTCTAATACTCATGTTAATATATACAATTCCTGTAAATAAAACCAAAAATCCAACGACCAAATTTGGATATCAACCATAAAATACTCCTATCGCAATTTGAAAAAAGGATCCCCTTTTTAAAAAAAAAAGTTTGTCTGAAAAATCTTTGGATTTTCAATATTCATTTTTCTTTCCTTTTTTTATTTTGTTCGAGAGATTTGTTTGGAAATTTTATTTGTTCAAAATGAGATCCTTTTTCAAATTGCAATAGGAGCATTTTATGGTGGTTGCCGAAATTTGGTCGTTGGATTCTTGGTTTTATTTTCAGGAATTCTATACAAGAAAATATTTAAATAGGTTTTATCCCAGGTATGCAGAAATTGTACAAGCTATAAAGACAAGAGTGTGTAAGCAGGTGTAAGTCTTTAAGTACAGATTTTCTGAAACGGAATCGTATTAATTAGTCATCTTATACCTAAGAGAGAAAAGACCTCATTCTGTTCAAATCTGACCCAACATCCCAACACAGTGAGGGTCTACTGACATAAGCAAGTGCCATATTACTCATTCAATGCTCAATGCTAAGCCATAGGAGTGTAGGATTTTAAATCTGGGGTGCATTTATTACCTTAATGACCTATTTCCAAAATTGTCCTGAATTGTTTTCCTCAGGTAAAAAAAAAATTTCTAAAGTATTGTTGTCTTTTTTCCGCAACGCCGATCAGTGCTGGGTAAGTTACTTTTTTTGAGTAACTACAGTTACGTTACTTAGCCAAAAAAGGTAAGTTGTTATAGTTAATTGATAAAGTAGCTTTAGTTAACTAAAAAGTTACTTTTCTCACTTCCTTAATTTTATTATTTAAAAATCAAAATCAGTAAGATGACACTTCATAAAAAACTTAATTTAAAAGGAACAGACATTAGTTAAAGTAAATAAAAAATAGAAAATATCTTTCACAAGAAAATAAAAATATACTCATAAAAATGTATGGTTAAATTAACCAGAATTCTGGTTAAATCTACCCTTACTAATTTTTCTGGTTGGAGTATCCATAGTTCTGTTTAAATTAATCAGAAATTCTGATTAAAACAATAAGAATTCTGAGTACTTTAATCAGGAAAATAGTCAGGTCATATTTAACATATTGCATTTTTAACAGATTATTTTTTGAAAATTAGTTCAATTGTCAACAGTAGAGTTGAATTTCCAAAAAGAAAGTATTTTTAGTCATATTTTTCATCCAAAAGGTTATATTTATAACCATAAAAATTAGGCCATTTTTCTGTCGGAAGAAATGAATTTTCAAATAAAAAAGAACACTTTTGAACAAAAAAATTGAATTTTCAACAAAAAAGTTAGTTTACAACCGAATAGGTGGACTCTTTACCAAAATAGTTAAATTTTTTAGGAAAAACATGAATTTTCAACTAAACTTATGAATAAAATGAATGAATACAATAAAATTATCAATATTCAACAAAAACACTGCATTTTTAATAAAGTAGTTTAACTTTCAACAATGTAGTTACTTTTTGAAACAGAATACATGAGTTTTCAACCGAAATAGATGTATTCTCAACGAAAAATATAGTAGTTAATATTATTTCAGTCAAAAATAATAATTGAAAATGAAACAGTTAATTTCAACTAAAAAATCCTCACACAAATCAGGTTAGTTTTCTACCAAAACTCTTAAATTTTCAACAGAAAAATTAGATTTTTTGATAAAAAAAAAATAAGTTTCGAAACGAAAAGGCCGAACTCGGAACCAAGAAAGAAAAAGAAATTCCACAGAATTGTTGAATTTTTAAGCCAAAAAGACAAATTTTCTACAAAACAATTGAGTTTTCAAAATTCAAAACAAAAATATGAATTTTCAACAAAAAAGTTAGTTTTCAACTAAATAGTTGAACTTTCAACCAAAATAGTGGATTTTTTAACATAATAAATTAATTTTCAACCAAAATGGACGAAATCTCAATAATGAATATAATAGTTGATAATTTTTCATGCAAGCACAACATTTATTTGAAATCAAACACAGTTGCATTGAACTGAAAAATACAAATTTTCAACAAAACAGCTGAGTCTTCAATCGCATCAGATTAATTTTCTACCATAATAGTTGAATTTACAATAACATGAAAGACAGTTTTTCACCAAAAGCAATTAAATTTGAAACGAAAAAGCCGAATTTTGAACCAAGAAAGAACAAAAAAATCCAATAAATTGTGGAATGTCCAAGCCAAAAAAAGACAAATATTCTGTAAAACACTTACATTTCCAAACCGAAAATATAAATTTTCAACAGAAAAGTTGCTTTTCAACTATATAGTTGAACTTTCTACCAAAATAATTGAATTGTTAACAAAATACATGCATTTTCTACAATTAGTTAAATTTTTAACCAAAATAGTTAAACTTTTCACGAAAAATATAATGCAGTTGATTATAAATAGTAACGAAGTTACTTTTTAAACAAAGTAACTTTTCAGTAAGTTAGTTACTTGTAATAAAATACTATACCTAACTCTGATGTCGAATGAGTAATTTAAGAATATCTAAGAATATGAGAAAAAGGAATTTATTGTCGAAAATCGATCGAAAATTTTGCTTTTACAATAGGTGACAAATGACCATGTCAAAATCGACACATTAGAGATTTTGAAAATTATTCAAAAATTGTTATTGTGAGGTTTGAAAATATGGCACGCCTAACTTGATATCAACTTTCCTTGTTCAACAGCACTGAATTTCAAGGATTTCTCTAATTCAATTTTTTTTTGCAATAATATTATTGATTGAAAACTTACTGATGAAAAAAGTTCTTCATTAATGACTTCTGTAAATGAAGTGACTTCCCGGAACTGAAAATTTATATACGTGCGTTATTTTGAAATCTTCGAAGCTTGAACATACTGAACTTTTTGAATACTTTATTCACACTATTGCAAACCTCATTGTACAAAATTAACGCGGTCACTCTCAAGTAACAATTTTTAAAATGAAATTTTTCACATTGCATAATCAAGATGCAATAAAGCTTAAATTTTCAATAGAACAACCCAAAATATATTTGGATTATTTTACATTTATTGTAAAAATTTGAATAAATTAACCAGAGATTAAACATTCACAAAATTTCCATCAAACCCAGTAAAATGATTCCGGTAAGATTAAATTGAATTTAAAAGAATGAAAGGGAATTAAAGAGAATTAGATTAAATGCATAGGAATTTCAACATGAATTAAACATTATTCTAGTAAGTGGACCCAAACTTTTAAAATTAAAAAATTTCCATTGCATTCAGATAAATGGAAGTGAATCGAATTTGTGAATAAAAATCATATGAAATCCATATAAGAATTCGAGGTGAATTTAAAAGTCCGGAAATTAAAATTAAAGAGAATTGCAAATCCAAAATAGATCGAATTCAGTTGATTTCAAGGGAATTCTAAAGAACTCAGGAACATTCCGAAATTGGTATAGAAATGTGACTTAAAAGTGACAACAAAATTAATTGAGAACCTTGAAAACGTATTTTTTATGTTTTTCTTTTTTAATATTAAACAATATTGAAGATACGGTGTTGTATTATGTCATACGTGGCGACTCACATTTTGTTAACCAGAAGAGTAATCTGCACGTTTTAAAGAATCGTAGGGGTTGCCGTTTTTCCATTCATGGATTTTTTATATTTTCCAGGCGCTTTGGAAAATGAGGATAGAACCATTTTAAAGGTACAAGTCTTGCCATCGTATAGGTAAAGGTTAGAATTTTTGAAAATTATATTGTAAAAAGTTATAAATTTACACACGCTGAGGGGAAAAGCAGCCAACCAGCCCCGAAAGCGGGGCAGGTTGACCGATGGCAGTGTTCTAGTTACTTTTAAAAATAAACAACGATTAAGTAAATTAGAAAAGCTTAAGAACAAAGTGAAAAGCGGGCGGTTTTGTTAAATTAAACTTTTCTCAGAACGAAAAAAACAAAACATTTTAGTAATAAATTCCAAAGATCTAAGATATAATTAATGACGTATAATAGAGGTTTCAGGTTTTCTATCTCTGACAAGTATCGTTACGATTTCTTGCGTAACTAATAAAGCCAATTTCGATTGGAACAATTCTGAGAGCAATTACGTGATTCAAACTATAGTTCCAGATCGCAAATCGATTGCGTGTGTAAGAGTGGTAATTACTTGACTGGGATGCTATCCTTGATACCTTATTTATCCACGAGCTAGTTATCTCTAAAGATAAATATCCTCTTTAGGATAAATATTCCTTTATGGATAAATATTAGTTTGTAGCGCAAGATATACACAATTCAACAAAAAGAAAAGCTTAAATAGGGTTACTACAAAATCGCCATTTAGAAATTCCCTGACTTTTTCCCCACCAATTTTTTATTTTCCCTGACCGTTATAAACTCTGCTTTCAAGTGTAAAAACGACCTTATGTCTGGGAGATCAACAACGTTAATGAAAACAAAGTGTTTATTTATAAATTTATTTTCGAGAATTGAATTTTCAGTTGAAAAGAAATTTGTCAACCCAAAATATGATGTTTTAACGAATGGGATTACTTTTTCTAAACAAAAAATATGAGTTTTCAACAAAATGCATTAATTTTCAAACAAAAAGAGAATTTTAAACAAAAAGTGGGGCAGTTAAACTTTTAGTTAAAAAAAATAATTTGTAATACAGAAAAAGAACGTTCAGCGAAATATGTAGTTAAAGATTTAGCTAAAACAATAAATATTCTACAAAAAAAAATGTCAGCTAGATACATTACCTTTTTACCAACAAAAACTAAATCTTCATCCAAAAATAGTATAGTTAAATTTCCAGTTAGAAAAAAAATCCAATAAAATATGTAGTTATATTTTCTTCAAAAAATATGAATTTATTTGAACCAAGAAGCTTAAATTTCTATCTAATAAGACGGCTTTTTAACAAAATGCATGAAATTTTAACTAAATAGTTGAGATTTCCAACAAATAATAGTGTAATTTTCGACAAAAAAGATGAATTTTTCGCCAAACAAATTAATTTTCTACCAAAAAGGCGAATTTTCAACAAAATACATGAAATTTCAACCAAATTTTTAGTTTAGTTCCAACTCAAAAAAATAAATTATGAACAAAAATGAAATAGTTAAATTATCCTTTAAAACAAGAAATATTTTACAAAGAAACGAATTTTCAACTAATTATTTAAATTTTCAACCCATCAGATTAATTTTGAATCAAATAGATGAATTTTCAACAAAAATAAATTTGTTTAACAAAATACATTAACTTCCACCTACAAAAATAATTAAATTATCAATTAACTATTGATTTTTATTATATCATTAATTGTATTGCAGTGGTAAAATTTATTATGAAGACATGATTTTTTAACTAAAGAATATAGATTTACAAACAAAAACGGAATTCCTATATTTTCGCAGTTAAGCAATTAACATTTAACTATCAAAAACAATTTGTCTACAAATTATTAAGAAAAATAATATTAATACTCTACGACAAAAGACGAATTTTCTGAATGAAAATAATTGAAAATGAAGATGATTAATCTTCAACCAAAATAAAGAATTTTTAACAAAGTCGTTTCACTTTCAACTAAGTAGTAGAATTTTAAACCAAAAAGGACTTAAATTTTAAACCAAAAACAGTATAATTCAACGAAAAAAGTCGTATGTTCAAGAAAATAGTTGAGTCCTCAACCAAAACAGATATTTTTTAAATCAAACAGTTATATTTTTTAAATGTATTTGAAAACCAAAAATCGAATTTTTTTCTCTTAACTTAAATCCCTGACACTTCCTGCCTTTCCCTGAACAGTTTTAAATTCTCTGACTGTCCCTGAAATTCCAGAATTTCCTGACCTGTACCAACCCAGTTAAAATGTTTCACTTTGCGGACCTTGAAAAAATACATCCTGTGACACCGAAAAATATCCTATATATCTCTTTGAATTAAGATAAACATCGCCCATACAATAAATAATAAAGCAACGAAGCAAATTCGCATAAATAGTGAGCGGTTTGATAGAAATGAGTGCAGAGTGGGTCGCGTAAGTCGAGCGAAAAGAAACGTAACTGCAGATAAGGAATATTGGCAATGGAGAGCAGATTCGAACATGCAAACGAGTGTAGTTCGTATGGATTGAAATTGAAAAATAAATACAAATCGCATTTAGTCATGAAAGGCCTCGTTGTTGCCGATCGCAAATTTCATGCTGTTTTAATTATAAGGGATCTTTGACAGTTTCAGTTGATATCGCAGAGGCCAACGGACTCGACGTATCAAATAATTGCATCTTGGCGTCGGATGTGTTCCAAAAGCGTTCTTGTGCCAAGTGCCATTAATTGCAATGTGAGGATCGAACACCAATCTTATAAATCCAGCCTATTTTTCTTCATCATGTACGATTTATTGTAGCGAGATTTTACACCTTTGAATGTTATTGCTCCATTAGGCTTCTCACAATGTAGGCCTTTAATTCAATTAACTATATTTATTTGCAAGATAAGGCTTTCAATTAATTTGACAAATTCACAGTTCTACTAATGCTAGTTACCACTGATATTAATAAGAACATTCAGTACTAGTGCAAGGAATCTAAGAAAGAAGAAATTCAAGCTTAATTGCAATTCAGAAACGAATTATTTACAACTAAAGTGGAGATGTGGATCAGCTGATCACACGTGCGGTAGCCATATTGGAAATTTCAGAAATTACGAGCAGGTGTCGAATAACAACCAACGAAGAGTAGATTTTACACAGTGTGGGCACGAAATTAATTTTCAACCGCCCGCCCCCTAAATTTCCGTGATTAATTCTTAACCTTCATTCAACGTTAACATTTAAAGATCAAAATTCTAACCGTGTAACACTTTTTATAGTATTTCTTCCACGAAGAAGGTGTTGATCTCGAAACAGTAAGGGTACGTGGGTTAGCGTTCGCAGACGATAAGGTTGTGATG
>JAWWLR010000158.1:39868911-39882286 GCA_035041075.1 Acraspis erinacei | reverse complement strand
TTCCTCACACTAATCCCCTCCCCCGCCGAGTGAGTCACGCCTACCCCGAAAGGGAAACGGCTTAATGGTGTAATAATTTTATAACTAGAATAAAACAATTTTAAATTAAAATTTATAAACCGGGTTCTACTCAAATCTTGGGGAAAAAATTCCCTCGCAATTCCAGGTTTTTTTTCCAGGTATCTAAAGATTTATTCAGGTATAATTTTTCATACAATTTCGCGAATATATTACTAATAATAATTTTGTTTAGTTCTTGTAAATACCTTAATATGTAAAAACAGCACTACCCATATTTAAAATTGCATAAAAATTTGGTCATTTGTGAAAGTAACTCTATTAGTAAATAAGTAATATCCTAACAGTAGAAGTTTCTAGGGATTTAATTAATATGTTTAACTGAAAAAACGCTGACAAAATATTCTACCCAGAAGATTAATTTGCTAGCCAAAAAATTTTTTGAACAAAATACATGAATTTTCAACTAAAAACGATACGTTTTTAATAAAAAATTGAATATTTCAATTTTCAGTTGAAAAATTAACAAAATAGTCCAATTTTCAGCTTAGGAAATGAATTTTTAGCGAAAGAAGATTATAACTATTAATAAAAAACAGTTTAATTTAACGAAAAATGCTAAATTTCCACTAAAAAAGATTTTTCAAATAATCGAGAAAAAAGGTTGCATAAAACTTTTGAATTTTCGAGCAAAAAGATGAATTCTTAATCAAGAAAATTATTTTTCAACCAAAAGGACGAATTTCTAACAAAATACATACATTTCCAACCTAATAATTGAATTTTTGAACTAAAAAGGTAATAATGAAGAAAGTCTAATTTTTACTAAAAAAAATTAATTTTCACTGAAAAAGACGAATTTTTAACAAATAAAGATTTCTCAGAAAAAATTATCTCTCAAAAAAATCTCCTTATATTTCCAGCATTAAAAATGCGACTTTTCTAATTCAAAAGAATTCAAAAGATTTTAAATGGATTGGAAAATAATCTAATAATCCAACAAATTCCATTGATTCCGATAAAATTGGTAAAAATGCAAGTGAATAGAAAATAATTAAAACATATGAAAAAAATAATCAAATTCAGTAAATACAGTAAATTCAGTAAATAAAATAAAAAAAGGCAAAATCTAGTTAAATTTAATACAATTTTATATTTCCTGAAATCATGTAAGTTATATTAAAATACTTTGAGGACTTTTAAAATCTCATAAAAACGTTGAAATCCTGGGAAATCTGATAAAATCCCTTGGAATCTTTTAAAATATCATAAAATATTACAGGTTTCTTTAATTTCTGAAAATCATTGAAACCCTTGGAAAGCCATAAAAATTTAGAAATGATTTGAAAATACATTGTAATCTTTGAAGATCCCCTAAAAAATTTCAAATCCTCTGAAATCCCCTGAAATAACAGAAATAAATCAAAAATTCCCGGGAACTTTTTATAAATCAATCAAATATTTCGAATCCTTTTAGTCTATTAAAAGACTCAAAAATATTTCAAATCCCTCAAAAGCCCTTCAAATGATTGTAATCAATCAAAAACTCCCCGCAATCTTCTAAAAGTTCTTGAAAAAGCCTTGTAATCTTTTAAAATACCAAAAAATATTTCAAATTCATTAAAAATGTTTGAAACCCTTGACATTTAATTAAGATTTGAAAATGTAATGAAATACCTTTAAATACTTAAAATCCATACCATCATTATAATCCACGGAAAAGCCTTGAAACTTTTTTAAGCTCTTAAAAATGTCTTGCTTAATCTATTATAATACCGACAAATATTCCAATTCCTTCGAAATCCCTCTAAATTACTTAAATCAAAACAAAATTTCCTGACATTTTTTTCAAACCCGTAACACGTTTCAAATCCTTTGCAATCTGTTGAAATTCCTGAAAAGTTGCTAAAGCTCCTTAAAATGGCTTAGAATATTTTAAAATACCTCAAAATATATAAAATCCTTTGAAATCCCTTTAAATGGCTGAAACCAATAAGAAATTCCTTGACGTATTTGTGAATTCATTAAAACTTTTCAAATATTTGTTAATATTTTGAAATTTCTTAAAACTTTTAAAGCTCTTAAAAATGTCTTGTAGTCTATCAAAATACCCAAAATATTTAAAATCCTTTAAAAACCCTTGATATTATTGAAGTCAATCAATAATTTCATGGCTCTTTTTAAAACGCTGTAAAATATTTTAAATCCAATTTATATAAGCAAACGATTGATGACCACCATATATGAAACGCGTCGCAAAATATTACTTCAATGTTTCACACTCGGAAGTAAATAAATCTTTGTTACTTTACCGTTACGAGCATCATAGATTATTTGAATAATAATACGTTCTCGTAAGCAGATGCAAAAATCCAAACAGAATCTTACATTACGTTACCTGACTTTGATGTGCAATCGGGATGATCACGCATAAATGTGAAAATAAATGAACTTACCTGAAACATAAGAAGAATTATAATTATAATAAAAATGAGGACAATCTATGTTAATTAATATATACATTTTAACAGTTGCAACTTTACAGTTCTGATATCTACAAAAATTTATTTTCAAAATTCCCTGATTTTTCCCTCATCATTCATATTTAAAGACTATATTTCTAATCTTGCAAGATTTTTATTATAGAATCTTTTATAAAATTGAATAAAACAATTTTAAGTTTAATTTTCTAAATATTTTTATTATTATTATTAGGGCGAATTCGAACTAACTTCAATAAACAGCAAAAAATATTTGAAAAGCTCTATAAATATTTTAAAAAAACCTTGCGAAATCTATAACGCCTTGTGAATTATTCGTTGAATTCCATTAAAATATTATAAAATCCCGTAAAAATCTATAAAATCTGGAGATATTTTCTAAAATTCTGAAAAGTTTATTAAAATACCTCAAGGGCTTTTTAAATCACCTAAAATCATGGAAATCCTAACAATTTGTATAAAATACCTTGAAATATTTAAAAATATCTTATCACCTTATAGGGCTTACAAAATCGTTCCAAATCTTCCGAAAATCTGTTTCTATCTGATAAAACTTTTTAAATGTCTTGAAAATGCCCTGGAATTTTTAAACTACGCTAAAACATTTGAACACTCCTACAGTATTTTAAATCCTGTGAAAGCCCTTAGAATTATTAAAATCAACTGAAAATACTTTGTATCTTTCAAAATATTCTAAGCGCTTTTCAATATTTTGAAATCTTTGGTAATACATTGAGAAAAAAATTAGCTAACAGACGTTAAGAATTTCTGTTTTTCTCTGTTGATGTTACAAATTCCTTGATACATTCAGATATTTGTAAATCTTTAAAATACTACGAAATCCCTTAATGTTGGTAAATAAATTATTTAAAATTCATTACAATATTATAAAAGGCCGTTAAATTACATAAAATCTGAGACCGGAAAAAAATCCTGGAAAAAATTATGAAAATACCTTGAAACTCTTGAAAGCTTTTAAAATCCCTTGACATTTTTCAAAGCTCTTAAAAATTTTTGGGAAAATTTAAAAACTCTTGAAAAAGCCTTAGTTTTTGTAAATACCATAAAGTATTTTTAATCCTTTGAAATTCTTGTGAATAAATCATTTGAAATTAATAAAAATATTATAAAATCCCGTTGAATTACATCAAATCTGATGGTATTTCCTGAAATTCTAAAGAAAAATTATTAAAATACTTTGAAAGCTTTTACAATATCCTTGGATATTCAACTCCTTTAAAATCCCTTCAAATTATTGAAACCAATGAAAAAATCCCTAAAATATTTAAAATATTTAAAAAAAATTTTAATCACTCTCAAATCTTGTAATATCCTTTAGAATCAATTCAAATGATTGAAATATATTAAAAATACAATAAGACCTTTCAAATGATTTACAACCTTTTAAAATCTTTTCATATTTTGTAGGCTCTTAAAAATTAGCCCCTCATGTTACTGAATTCAATTGAAAATTCGTTGGAATTTTGTTAAAATTCCCTTAAATCTTCAGAATCTTTGGCTTTTAAAATCCCTTAAAACCATTGGAATCCTCGAAAATATGATAAAATCCCTTTGAATTTTTTAAAAATCCTAAACCCTTATAGGTCCTCTACAATTGTTCTCTATGCTCCGAAATTCTAACAAATATAAAAAATTATTTAAAATCCCTTCAAATGATTCAAATTCTTGGAAAATGGAATTAATTTATTGAAAGAAGAATCACTAAATCTCTTCATTTAAAAAAGGCACTATAGTGACTTTATTTTTAAAAAGTGAGTAAAAAGTGACCTGAGAAAAAAGTGCCTAAAATGGCTATGTGGCAGCCCTGATTATTTTTGACAAAACTGCTTCGTACAGAAATTCCCTGAACTCCGACCAGCCTCTTTTTTCAGAAATTATACACATTTTCACTGCCTAATCAAGCGATTCAAGTCGATGAAAGATTGTAAAATTATGCGAGAAAATTTTATCAGAGAGTGAAAATTAAAATTTAATTGGTCAATCAAATTTATGTCTGCATTAGAAAATGCGTTTTTGATGGCTTTAGAATCAGCTGCTGGTGTAATTTAAACCTACAACTTGCCGAAAGAACCATAATTTTCTTTCTTTATCGCTTTTATGCCAAGTTTTATACAGTTTAAACTTTTTCTCTCGATGGAGACTTCAACTATCTTCTCATCTCATGCGTCGAATTTAAAATCTAAAATATCAAAATTCTTATGCAATCAATTTTGATGATATAATCACCCAATGAAACAATATAAAAAGCTGATGAATATAAATCTGAAAATAATATAGTATATATTAAATGCCAAGTAGGCTATGGGTTTTCTAGTCGTTCTTGCGAACATTGAATTCCACGTGAAGACTTGTGTAACCCTGCGAGTGATGTATGCTATTTTATTCAAAACCACAATATTATGAGAGTGTCAAGCCTTCTAAAAAAAGGAAAGTTAGATAGCATTTTATGCCGAAATAGTGCAAGAACGTCCTATGAAGTGAATTTTATTTTTGATAATGATGAGGAACACTGTCCGAACATTTTTCTCTGTTGTTTTCTCAATTTGTCAAATTTCTCGAAGGCCAGCTCATATTTATTCTTAATTTTTTCGGGTAGTAAATCTTGTTCTGCTTCTCTCATTTCTTCATTTATGTTTAGGGGGTAGCATTTTGGTTATGTTTTCCATGATTTTGAGTGTACGAAAATTAAAAATTATAACACTTTGAGACGTAATTGAAGATGATTGAAGGTTTCACTGATTCTATTGTTGTAGAAGGAAACATACGATTGATGTTGGAATCATCTGTTTGGGCTGTGATTGGTAAGTTCATATGGCGCGAGATTTGAATGTGGTTTGTTCCGAGGAACTAGTAAACTGACTGTGCGGCGGCGTTCGGAACTAATTACCAGCTGCTAGCTGGTTCGCGTGTAAAGGGCTATCTAACGTTCAGTTTTCTGATGTTTCAAATATTTAAAAAAAATAAAAAACTTTCAGAATATATCAACCCAAAGGTGCTTTCACCTCCCGGTTTTCTTTTTATTATATTTCATCGACGTATCACAATCATTTTGGGTACTAAAATTAAAAAAATTGTTGAAGCCATTGTTCAGAAAACCTAATTTTGGATTTCAATTTTAAAGAAGCTAATGTCTTTTTCGTAGAATATTAATTTTTCGTTTGTTGAAAATGCAACTTTTTGGTTGGAAAAATAATCTGTTTTAACAGAGGATTAAATCATTTTGTTCAACATTTATTTTTGCTGGTTAAATGAAACTGTTTTTATTTTTAATTAAAATATTTATTTGTAGAAATATCAACTATGATATTTTTCGTTGAAAATAGATCTTTCTGGTTGAAAATTTAATTTCCTCGTTAAACTTTTCTGTTGATAATTCATATTCTTTGGTTGAAAATTCAACTGTTTTGTACAAAATTATTCTTTTTGGCTGAAGATTCAACAATCTGGCATATAATTCAAATATTTTGTACAAAATTAAAATGTTTTGTACAACACTGTTTTCTTTAAATTATACATTAATTCGCCTTTTGGTAGAAAATTAATCTTCTTGGTAGAAAATTCAACTATTTGGTCAAAAATTTATGTCTGTTGTTCAGGATTTATCTTTTTTGGAGGAAACTTAATCTTCTTGGTTAAAAATATTTTTCGCTGTCAAAAATTTAAGGATTTAGTTAAAAATTCTACTGCTTTGTTGGAACCTCATATTTATAGTTAAAAAAATTCCACAGTTTGGATGCATTTTTTTTCTTTATTCATTGAAAAATCTTTCTTGGTTTCAAATTCGTATAATTCATGGCATCTTTCAAAATACCCTTAAATAATTAAAAACCTTTTCAATTTTCCAAACTCATCAAAATTACTTGGGATTTTAAAAAATACCATAAAATATTACAAATATTCCATAGGAATTTCTTTCTGTTTCTATATTTTTTTTCTTCCTTTGAAAATAAATATTATGACTGCCTAAGTAAACAGGAAGATAACTCAGTATACTTTTTAGAGTCAAAATTAACACCTTTTCTATGAAAAAAATCTCAGAAACGAATATGTCACTGGTGTAACGGAAATTTCTGAAAGGTGATCGCCTCCTAATGAAGGAAGATTTTTGAAGGTCACACAGGTATAATTAGGTGGATTCTACAAATCCCATAATTCGTGAAGATGAATGTCGTAGGATCGTAAAAAATTATTCCCTTTTATTTTTAATGCAGTGCCTCCTGATCTCTCAGGAAACGTAATAATCATGACCGATGAAGAAATAATACTTAGTGATTAGAGAAAATTATACAGTAGAATTTTTGATATTTTTTGTCATAGAACTCACTTATGTTCATAAAAATGGTACTTACAGAGTCAGAATTAAAACGCTATCAAATTATGTCAATTTATTGACTTATCGACATTCAAAAGGAAAGATTGAAAAGCAAAATTAATTAGAAAAGAATTAGAAGTGTTCGTTTGAAAAACCATACGAAGGTTGACTTTTATATACAATGGTCATTAGGTTTAATCTTCTGACGATAATAATAGATTGCACATCTGCCGACAGCGAAAGTAATAGCGTGTCAAGAAACATAAAAAAATTAATTATTTTGTAGATACTGCAACTATTTTTTTTAGAAATTAATCTCTTTTTGTCAAAAATCCAACTACTTGGTTGAATTACATTTTTAAAAATTCATCTCGTTTATTGAAAAACTGCATTTTTAGAAAATGAATCTTCTTGGTTAAAAAATAAACTTTTGGGTTGAATGCCGACTCTTATTGAAAATTAAATTTTTGTGTATGAAGATTCATCATTTTAGTTAAAAATTCGTCTGTGCTTGCAAATTTAATTATTTTGCTGAGAATTGTTTTCTTTTTTTAGAATTTATTTATTTATTAACTAAAAATTTAACTATTCCTTTTTACATTCTCATCCAGAGAAGGTATTAGATTTGTGTAAAACTTGCCCCCACCCCTTGTTTTTAGCAAATGTCCACGTTTTGAGACCACCTGAATCCGAAAAACAGGGTTTTACTAATGTGCCTATCTCTCTGTGTGTCTAGATTTTTAGTTTGTAAGCACAATTACTTTCGAAAGAATTGACAGATTAGACTGGCATTTGGCACACTCTTTTAGTGTCCTAAAATAAAGTTCAAGTTCGTTAGCCAGCCATTTTGGTTAAAATTCAAAAAGTGAGCACATTTTGAACATTTTTGAGACCACTTTTTTTCAATATTCAAAAATTCTCTGTGTAATTATTTATAGTACTCAAAAAGAAAAACAATGTCTCCTGATGAAAAATGTTTCTTCGTGGGGGACTCCTAGGGATATAATTTAGAAGTTATAAAAAGCTAATGCTGATGTGTAGACCGTATTTGTAACGTTTATATCGTAAAAATAAAATTGTAAATGAGCAAATTCAGTTTTTGAAAACCAGCAGAAGTTGAATTAAAATTTTTAATAGCAAATTTTTTTTAATGAATGCACATTTTTTAATGAGTCAACAACACTAAGTCTGTTTTAGTATGATGAGAATGTGTTCCTTAAAGCAGAAGGAGCTTTAACAAAAGAGAATTCACTATCACCTAATTACTGTTGTTAATAGTTTGACCTTTTGTTTAAAAAAATATGTGGGAATATACAAAGACCGAGCGCGGAGCTCAAGGGAAATGTATTATGGAGCGCGAAGCGCGAGATAAATATATTATCGAGCGCGAAGCTCGAGAACTAACAGTTGCGCGCCCTAGGCGCGCTATAACTTGCGAGCCGCGCATGTAGCGCACAACGAAAATTTGCCCGCGCGGCGGGCGGATTTTATAATTTACAAATTATAATATTTTTCAATTGAAAACTGATCAGTTTTAGTTATAAATTGGACTATTTGGCTGAAAATTTAATAATTGTGTTAAAAAATGTTTTCTTTTTTTTATTTATTTATTTAGCTAAAAATGTACTTATTTTGTAGATACTGCAAATATTTTTTTTTAGAAATAATCTCTTTTTGTCAAAAATCTAACTACTTGGTTGAATTACATTTTTTTAAATTCATCTCGTTTGATTGAAAAACTGCATTTTTAACAAATGCATCTTCTTGGTCAGAAAATGAATCTAATTGGTTGGAAAATAAACTTTTGGGTTGAAGGCCGACTTTTATTGAAAATTAAATTGTTGTGTGTGACGATTCATCACTTTAGTTAAAAATTCGTCTCTGCTTGAAAATTTAATTATTTTGTTGAAATCTGTATTCTCTTTTTAGAATTGATTTATTTTCTAACTAAACATTTAACTATTCCTTTTTTAATTTACAAATTATGTTATATTTTAATTAAAAATTGAACATTTTTAGTCATAAATTCGACTATCTGGCTGAAAATTTAATAATTTTGCTAAAAATTGTTTTCTTTTTTTGAATTTATTTTTTCCACTAAAAATGTAATTGTTCCTTTGTTAGTTAACAATGGCTATTTTACATTGAAAATAGACATTTTATAGTTCAAAATTTCACTATTTGGTTAGTTAAAATACTTGTTCATAAATGCATTTTTTGGTTAAATAAACTTTTAAACAGATAATTACATTTTTATTTTATAAATTACAACAAATATATTGAAAAATGATGTATTTGGTTGAAAATTCATCTTTTTGGGTGGAATTTTAACTATTTAAAAATTCATCTTTCTAACAGAAACTTGAACTACTTCTTTGAAAGCTGAACTGACTTGTTAGAAAATTCATTTTGTTTTGTATTAACATCTTTGGTGGGGAAATTAAATTTGTTGTTAAAAATTAGTTTCTTTGAGTCAAAAATTAATTTTTGTATCTGAAAATTTTACTATTATATTTTGGTTAGAAATTTATCATTTAGAAGATGAAAATTCAACTTCTGGGTGAATAATTCATGTATTTCGTTGAAAATTCGTCTGTATGTTTAGAAAATTAAATAATCTTGCTTATTGGTAATTCATACTCATAGTTGAGGATTTATCTGGTTGGTTAGACTATTCGTCTATTTTAATGAATGTCAACTGGTTAAAAGCTTTTTTTTCCCGTAAAATTTGATTTTTAAACTAAAAATGTACAATTACTACGAATATTTTTTAAAACAAATTTTTGGTTTCCTTTCAAACTTCGAAAATTCTTTAAAAAACATGGATTTTTCTCAAAATCTTCAAAAGCTTACATTTTGTTACAAATTTTTCAATAAAATTTGTTTATTTCACATAAATTATGTTATTTTTCTTACTTTTTTAAATTTCTGCATAATTAGCATAATTGCCTTAAAATTTTTCGGATTCTTTTTGAAAATGTTGGAAATCTTTTGAAATGTTCCGTGAAATGCTCTTAACATTAATTTTCATAGTAGAAAATTTTGTATAATTTTCCTAGGAATCTTAAGAAATTTTTTTTAAAACATTCACAATTCTTAAAAAGCTTTGAAATTTCTTTTCAAAATCTTCAGAAACTTAAACTTTGCTCTCACCTTTTTGGAATAATTTTTAATGTGTCCAATCATTCCTAAAATTTCTCTTACATTTCTAAACCTTTTAATTATATCTTAAAACTGATGGAATTTGTCTACGATTTTTAAAACAATTGCGCATATTTAGATCAATTATATTAAAATCTTCCCGATTCTGTTTTGAAAAATTTGGAAATATTTTGGAATGTTCCGAAAAAATTCTCCTAAAAATACTTTTTAAACATAAAAAATTATTAAAAAGTTCCCCCAAATCTTAAATAAATTTGTCTATTTTCTTAAAACTTTTCATAATGAACATTCTCCAAAACTTCAAATCTGCTTACCGGCTGAAATTTATATTCCCGATTAATTCCCGGTATTTCTCACATTAATAAATCGAGAGATTTGATTTGAAAAATGACTCGTCAGTTGTAACTGATTTTCTTTAAGTGACATAAGATTCTAATTCTCAGGAAGGCAAATTTGTTTCGTTCCACGAAGAGCAAAGTCCCTTGCTTCAAGAAATATTAAGTCATTTTGCTGTCAAGTGCTTCAAGACAAAAAGTATGCACAAACGTTATGCTCTTGGGTTCGCTAATTGGCTTCTTTCATACTCTCGGGATATTATTGATGCTTAGAGGCTGCAGATACAAATTAGAAAATTTAAATCTGCAAGCATAAAGAAATCGGAGAATTCGAGTTGAAAAAATTAGTTTAAAAAGAATAAATTCTTGTATGAGGCATATTAATTATCGGTTAGGTTGAATTGAAAGAAAAGATTTTTAAGAGATTGATACTGGACGTGAATTTTTTATTTTCTCTCACAATTATTATTTAAAGACCTTCTTCTAATTAAAAAAAAAAAATTTTCTGAAAAAAGTTCTTCACTCCACTGAGAATCGAACCACAGAACTTCCGATTGCTGATCCAGCGTTTTTCACTTAAATTATTAGAGAGATCGAAAGAAGAATTATTTTACCAGGTCTTACAAGTCAATTTTTTCAAGGATTCTGTATTATCATCAGAGAATAACAAAAATTCTTAACGTCTTTTCTGTAGTGAAGGAAATATTTTTAAGAAAAAAAATGTAATTAAAAAAAAATTCATTCGTAACGCCATCTAGTCTGAAAAGCCGTTAAAATTTTCTTTTATTCTCGGATAGATAGTACAGATTCCTTGAAAAAATTTTACTTCTAACACTTGGCAAAATATTGCGTGTATTTCTGACCGGCAATCGGAAGTTCTGTGGTTCAAAGGCGTTAAGAATTTCTGTTATTCTCTGATGATAATACAGATTCCTTGAAAAAAATCTAACCTTGTAAAATTTTTACTATAGAATCTTTCATAAATAAAATAAAATAATTTAAGATTTTAAATTTATTATTATCGGGGCTACCGCATCCTAATTTGCTTTTGAAAAAGTAAAAAAGCCACTCATTTTAATCGAAAAAGTGAATGAAAGTAACTTATGTTATTTTAAATTTAAAAGAATGCAAAGAAATTCCATGAAATTCGTAAATATTCCAGGTGAACTCTAACGCATTGTTTTAAAGTCTTATGAATTATTCATAAGACTTTAAAAGAATTTCTTTTTATAAATCCATTAAAAATTGGGTGAATTAAGAAGAATTCAAGGGAAAAACAAAAATTCAAGAGAATTCCAAAGAATTCAAATGAATTTAAAAAAACATCTTGAGCGTTTTTCTAATCCCTTAAAATCATTGAAATATCCTCTGAAATCTTATCAAATCCTTTGAAATATGTTTAAATATACATTTGAAAATTCCTTGAAGCATAGACTTGAATTCAATAGAGGTAAACCCATGGGTTCATTTATTGAAAAAAATGATTTTATTTTAAACAATTGACTATAAAGTGATTTAAGAAACAGAAGTAACTAAAAGTGACTGGGTGGCAGCCCTGATTTTTCTTGAAAGTTACCTGACCTTTGTCTTTTTTTTTAAATCCCTGACGGTTTCCTGATTCTTCCTGACTATACAAAATCCCTGACTTTTCCCTGATTTTTATTTTTTCACTGAACTTCAGCCTCTCTAAAATAGCGATATATAAATGGGTATTTAAATAACTCAATATAACGCCATGAACATTTCCCCGAAGAGATATGTCACTATCATGGGGTTAATGTGGCTGTTAACTCTTCAAATGATATTTGTGGTTTTATAGTAGTAAAAAAGGAAGAAGCTGTTGGAGCGTAAAAATTTCTCAATGACAAAGAGTCTTTGTTAAATTGACAACTGTTATCTACCATTAAAAAATTGATGTAGGAGTGCCTGTCGGAAATAGTTTGCGATTGCATGACAATGCTAAATGTTTTGAAAAAGTATTGTGTGATCCAGAATCAATATCACTAAACGTATACGAAGAGAATTAAAAAAAAAACTTGTTTCTTATTGGAAAACATCCTAGAATTTCATCTGTCAATTTTTTTTATTTACAGTCATAATGGAAGCAATTATCGTCATAATAAACAAGTAGACTCATGAACGTATACTGTCAAAAAATTATAAATGACAAAAATACTTACTTATTGATAAAAATATGCGAAAAACGTTTGCCTTTATTTTTCGACAAGCAACATTCCAAAGTTTTGTCACCAAGTTGAGAATAAACAAAAAAAAAATTTTTTTAACGATTTTATCGGCATTAAGTGTTACAAAAAACAATTTAAAAATTAATTTCTTGACCTCTTTTATGAAATTTTCACTTTCGAAGGACAGTATCGGACTATAATTTTTTTTAACTTTGTAAGTCATTTATTTGTTCAAAAATTAAACTTTTTTGTTGAAAATTCCTCTTTAAGGATTAAAAATTTAACTACTATGGTAGAAAATTCAACAAAATGGTTGAAAATGAACTTTTTTGGCTGAAAATTCATGAATTTTTTGAAAATTCGTCTTTTTTGTAGAAAATTAATCTCGTTGGTTGGAAATTCTTTTTTTTAGTTGAAAATCCACCCACTTAGTTAAATGTAGAACTATTTTATTAAAAATTCCTTTTTTGGTTGAAGGTGCATCATTTTATTTGAAAATGCATCTCCTTGTTGAAAAACTGAATGTGCAGCATTGCTGTCCTTTGATTGAGAATTGATTTTTTCACTGAAATTTTAACCATGTAAGGTTGAGTTGATATTTCAACTTTTTTATGTAAATTTATCAGTTTTGTTAACAAATTAATCTTGCTTGTCGAAAATTAATTTTTCTTTTGGTGGAAAAATTTACGAACTTAGTGAAAAGTTAAACTACTTTAAAAAAAAAATAAATTTTGGATTGAAGATTCATCGTTTTAGCCAAAAGTTCATCTCGGGTTGAAAATTAATGAACCCTCGGAAAGCAGAACCGAGCGAGCGCTTGGCCTGGTACGAAAGGGAGAT
>JAWWLR010000158.1:39784964-39801125 GCA_035041075.1 Acraspis erinacei | reverse complement strand
AAGATGAATTCTGAACGAATAATGTAATGGCAGATATTTCAACTAGAGAAGAATTTAATTTTAAATCAAAAGCAGTGAAATTCAAACATAAAAGAAGAATTTTCAGCCAAATTGTAGTTGAATCATCAATCAAAGAAGATGCGTTTAAAAAAAAGGGTTACATTTTAACCACAAAAGATGCATTTCTACCAAAAAATACGAATTTACAACAAAATATACATGAATTTTCCAACAAATAGTTCAACATTCAATTTAAAAAATAACTTTTGAACCTAAAACAAAACAGTTACAATAAATAAAAAATAAATAATTTTCAACAAGTTTCAAGTAAAATGATGAATTGGGAAACAAAACAAAAATTAATTTTTAACAAAGAAGTTCAACAGTTAACCAAAAAGACAAATTTTCAACCAAAAACACGAATTCTCAACTAAAACATATGACTTTTCAAATATAAGTGGAGAAATTTCTTTTTCAGTCAAAAAATTAATTTGGAACCAAAAAAAAGAAGTTTCTGATTGAAATTTCTAATTGAATTTACAACCAAAGAAATGCATTTTCAAGTTTTTTATAACTAATTTTCTACCAAATAGTTCAATTTTCCACCCAAATAGTTGAATTTTCAATCAAACAATGTTAATTTTTAAATCAAATGGTTGCATTTTTAACCACAACAAAATTTCTGAATATTCAACCAAATAACAACATTTTTAACTAAAAATATAATCCCCAGAAGAAGATAACTGCAAAAAGATTCAATGTTGAATTTTCAAGCAAAAATGTTCATTTTTCTATTAAAAAGAGACGAATTTACAACAAAATAAATGAATTTTTAAAGAAATAGTTCATAATTCAATTAAAAAATTAATTTTCAGCCAAAAGTGGAACACTTAAATTTTCAGCAGAGAAATTAATTAAAAATTTTAAACAATGATTTTCCAACAAAATAATCCACAGAAACAAAAAATTTATTTTTAACAAAAGAGCTCAACAGTGAAAAAAAGTTCAGCTACAAAAGATTACTTTTCCACTATAAGTTGAAAAGTTACATTTTCAATCACAATAAATGAATTTCCAAAAAACAGTGGAATTTTCAAACATAGACACCGAATTAAAAAAAAAAGTTTCTTTTCTACAAAGTAGTTCATACTTCATATAAATAATTTAAGTTGTAACGAAATAGTTTACTTTTCTTTTCAAATCTATGTAACCATTGATCTGTACATTAATTAATAAATAATTAATTTAAATAGATTAGAAATTGCAACAAAATACAAGCATTTCTAACCAAATTTTGTTACCAAAAAAGATTTAAATTTTACGAAAATAGATTAATTTCTAAACCAGGAACACGTATTTTCTACCAACCAATTGCACTCTCAACCCGAAAATATACATTTATAATAAAATAGGTCATTTTCAATCAAATATGTAGTTTAATTTTCTACCAAACTGTGGCACTTCCAAGCCAGAACTATGGATTTTCTACAAGACAGTAAATTTTTCAATCAAACAAACGAATTTCAAGCCAAATAGATGAATCGTCAACCAAAACAGATTTTAAGAAAATTAATTTTCTATACAAAGAGAAATTTTTAACGAAATACATGATTTTCCAAACAAACAGTTGTATTTTGAACAAGAGTTTAAAATTCAACGAAGTAATTATAATTGATGTTAGTTTTTTTCTTTCTACATGGTCTTACATCAATATTTAAAAAATATTCAAATTCAGAGAAAAAACTAACATTAAACTTATAATTACTCATAAAGATGTGACCAACGACGCAACATGAAAACAATAAGTTCACTAAATGATTGAATTTTCAATGCAGAAGATGAATTTTTAATCAAGAAAATTAAATTTCTTAGAAAAAACAAATCTTCAACAAAATAAATGAATTCAAAAAAAAAAGATATGGTTTTTAGACAAATAGTGGAATTTTTAACTAAAAAAGGTAAATTTTTAACCAGCAATTGAATAGCTACACATTCGGTTAACAATAATAATTTTCATCCAAGAAAAGAATCAGCGAATTTTCAACGAAACCGTTAAGTTTTCAACCAGAGATGAATCTTCAAAGACAAAAAAAAGAATTCTTAACAAACTAGTTCAACCAAGTAGCTAAACTTTTTTTATTAAAAGGATGACTTTTTAACCAAATATTACATTTTCAACCAAATAGTATGGAACTTTTAACCAAACGAAATCAATTTCGAACCAGAAATATAAAAGTAGAGTTTTCAATCAAAAAGAATTAATTTTAAACCAAAATCAAAAGGATTTTCGTACTTGTGTTCTATTAATTCAGTTCGCACTACAGGAAAAAATGAAAAATTTCTGGAAAACAAGAGAAAAAGATGAATTCCTTAAAAAGGAGGAAAGACGCGAATAAGAATTATGTATAGTCAATTATGTTAAAATTTATCATCAGGAAACGTAATAAATGTATCTAAATTCTTAACACCGCCCCCCCCCACACACAAATTGGTAATACAGTTTATCGACGGTCCCTTATCTAGATTATCAGATGATAAATTCTGGAAATATCGATCCTAAAGAACCAGTTTAGCCAGACTAAAAATTATCTCTATAACTGTAATCCAACTATAGAATTACCTGGCAGATAAATTGTCTTGGGGATGAACACGTCATAAACCGTATCGTGTTATTTAATATTCGATATCAACGAAGAAATTGAATATTTCTGAAAAAAAGCTTGCACGAAAATAATGATTTGAAAATTGCAGGTCTGCTATAATTAAATTTGTTGTTTCAATGTTTCCTCTTCAGGGTGTTAAACTAATTACTCGGACTATGTAATAATCACTAAAATTTAAATAAAAGCACAATTTTGTTAATTTACTCTTTGCATGTAGAAAGTATATTCCCTCACGCACTTTGCGTGCAGTTGCCGTTTTGTGCATTATTTGCCCACGAAGCGCTACAATGGAAAAAAGGGACAATGAAATGACCGCTTCTGACGACCCTACAAAGTTTACATCTGATGGATCTGCGAGAGTAACAATTTATTTTCTCCTGTCCAGGAAAGTAATAACCGAACAAGTTTTGACCGAGATCAGGAACGACTCGATGGGAAATATGCCCCTTGGCTAACAATTTTCTAGACCTCAAGAGCCTTCAGAAGCTTTTTTCCGATAAAACAAGTTATAGTAGACGCCAACTAATACAGATCTAGTAACAATCCTTGCCTCGATCGCATTTTACAATTGCTGTAGCATTTTTTGTACGAAGTTTGCATCAAACTTCCTGGAAAAGAATTGGATAAATTATACATTAACAACACCAAGAGAAACGCGAAAGAGTAGAATTGTTAACAGATTTTCTTCACTAGAAAACAAAAGCTAATTGCCCAATTGAGATCTTTATTGTCTGCAAATGAGACATCGTCAATTTTCTCTTTTCTTTCATTAAAAAAAAAATCTTTTTAAATTAGGAATATATTTCGTTTCAAAAGCCCAAACCTTATTTTGACCTTCCTCAACATAACTGATTCCTCAGACCGTTCTTCTTGGCACGAAACAACTACAAAGAGTCTAAACCTGAGCGGAATCGAAATTCTTGCATGTCATTGAATGGCTATAGCTTTTCTCACGAAAGGAAGAATATGCCTTACCTCCCGTGATCGAGAGAAGAAGCCCTTGCAATTTTCGTACACGAAAACAATATTCGAGGAAATAAATAAAAGCCTATCGCAGGTCTAGACGAGTATAGATAAAATAGGGGAAGAACCCTTCAACGACTGTAACTAGATGATAATATTAGGCACAAACAAAAACTGAGATAGTGAAAATATGACGACTTTTTTTTACAATGTTTTAATTTGGCACGCACGTGTTTCAGGTATATGATAGGTATAAGCCAAGAAGCCCTAAAGGTTGGTGGTCAGTAAGAGACGGAAGCTATTAGGTTATTTCGGCAGGTAGTTAATTCCCTAGGCCTAGGTGCCCTCCTATTGCCAAGACTTCCAAGAGAATACTACGCAACAATGGCGAGATCCTGTTTGTTCTCCGAGAAACTCTCCAACACCTTTTTTTTCTTGTGAAAAAGTAAACTTCATTATTCAGACTTGAAAGATTGACTAATGTAGAAGTTATTTGTAATTGGGTAGGTGAATCATGGCTTATTAAACAGAGTTAACATGTTTCATTAGGATTTTTGTTGTTTCATTTCCACAATTAACTTATTCCCTTTCATTTTGCTATCTTCTTTCTTAATTGCAAGGCACATATCTTTCTGTCTGGATCACACTGTCCTCGTTTATTTTCATCTTGTGCTTCCTCCCTCAATTTCCAGAATAGTTATTCTGTTATATTGAATACATTTCTTATTTATTTCTAACTTCTGTAATTCCATTATTAAAATTGCATTAATCATGTCTTCTGGCTGGAACATAATTCGTTTCATATCCCAAATTACTTTTCGGGTTTAATTTTTCTTTAGATGAAATGTTCCACGTTCAGAGGTATATTTTTCTGAAGTAACACTGCATCAATTTAAAAAAATGTTAATCTTAATGAATATTCCAGAATATCTAAGTAGAGATTCTCCTATTTTTATTATTAAATGCCATCATTTTTCGGTTTTAAATATGAAACTGCAAACATAATTTTTGTCCGCAAGTGGATTGCTTGAAACAAGAATTTTGATGCAGTTGTCAATGGTCAGCAGCAATAATTTTTGGCACGTAAAAAACTGACAAGGACAAAATAAAAAGTATCTATTAGAATGTATGTATTTGTTGTATGCCTAATTTTAGACTATGATATTGCCTTAATTAGCTAATAACTCTAAAAAATGTTATGATGATACTCCGGGTTTAGGCTAATATTATTATACCGCACTATTAATGAAGGTCTTTATTAGTCGATCCATAAAAAAGTGATTATCACAACATAAATCTTGAAATGATCCACCGCACTTATAGTTTCCAAAAACTAGTTTTTATAATTGCTATACAATTTATTTCAAAGTTTCATTATTTTTTTCAAACGTAAAAACCTGTATAATTTTCATTTGTGACTTACAAACAACAAATTTTAAGTAGAATATTTGTCATTTCGGAAGTTGTCTCACGAAACACAAATATTGCATGCCTTTTTAACACTTTTTGCCTAAAAGGTTTCGACATTTTTGTGTACTTAGAGCCCAGCGTGTTAATGAATTTCTTGACCAATTTACTAATTGGCCTAAACCTTACAAGGTGAAAACTGAAAACAGATTCATCGTACATATATGATAATTCTTCATCCATAATACAGTGTGAATGAATGGATGAAATAAAGATTGAAAACAGATATCTTCGAATGAATAAGCTCTTGATTCAAATAGTAAACAAATCGTAAACATTCTCGTATATTGTAAGTGGCTTTTATGAAATAAGATTCATTATACATTTTTCAAAGAATTGATGACTACCAACTTTAATTCACGTTCTTAGTGTGTACCTGAAGTTCTGAACGTTCAAATGAACGAAACATTTTTCTCCAATTCAATTTTATTTACAAATATTGTTCAAATTACAATCTAAAATAATACATTATCAGTTTTTTCGTGATCTTTTTTTAAAATATAACTTGGCGGATAATTTAGCTCTCTTTTGAGTTTACAGAGCTTAATCGGGTGGCCAAAATACACAATTTTCAAAATTTCCTGAGTTTTCGCTAATTTTTCCCTTGTCAATTTTTCATTTTCTCTGGCCATTAATATTCAGATCTGTGTTTTAATCTTGTAACATTTTTCATGTGAAATCATTTATGAACGAAATTAAACAATACAATTTCATATAATTGCTAATACAAAAGGTCGAATTTTCTATAAAAAAAGATGACTTTTTAACAAACTAGTTTAATTTTCAAGAAAACAATTAATGTTTCAACAAAATATTTGAATTTTTAACCAGTGTTCAAATTTCAAACTGCAAAGACGAATTTTCAATCAAATGAACGAATTTTTAAACAAAAAAGATCAAACTTCAACCAAAAACAGTTCAATTTTCACTTCTAAAAGAGGAATTTTTTTAGAATACAGTTGAATGTTCAACTCGCAAAGTTGAATTTTCAATAAAAAATGTAATAGCTGATACTTCAACAAACAGGAAAAAGCGAATTTTCAATAAAACAGTTAAATTTGCAACCAAAGAGTTGAATTTTCAAAAAAATAGTTTATTTTTCAACCTAAAAAGACGATTCTGAACAGAAAATGTAACAGCGTTATTTCAACCAAAAATGAAGACCAAAAACCAAGAAAAAAACAAAACAAAAAAGTCGAACTTTCTGTAAAACAGATGGATTACAAACCCAGAAATATGATTTCAAGAAACAAATTCTTTTTCAATCAATCGCTTTCTTAAATAAAGAAAAAGAAATTTCAAACAAGGAAGATTAGTTTTTTACCAAAATATAACCAAATACTTCAATTTTCAAACAATAAAGATAAATTTTCGGGTTCGCCTAAAATTGCAGCTAATTTTCGGTTACTGTAGCCGCAATTTGTGTTAACTTACCATAAATGACCGAAATATGAATTTTCAATGAAAAGTTAAATTTTTACCAAAATAGTTCAATTTTACCCTGAAAAGAAGAATTTTCAAGAAAAGATTTAAATTTTGCCCTGACCAATTTTTCATATATTTTTAAAACAAACAGAATAAAATAATGTCCAATAAAAATTACATATTTATTATCATCGACAGACCAAAAATCTAAAAAAAAAACTCACCGGCAATCCTCAGAACAGCCCGATCTGCAGGGTCCAGTTGCAGTATGCTGAGGGGCTTGTCCTTGGCCCACTCCTTGAGGCTGCCATCCAGCTCAAACTCCATAATCCTTCCTCCTTCCTCCTTCAGAGGATCCTTACATCACATTCATCCTCATCCCTCATCTGAATCCCAACTCTCCACATCTACCTGAGACACCCGGTCAGACACTTTTTTATCCACCAGCAACCACTTTAAACTTGAATACTTGCAAACCTATCAATCATAAACTCAACTTCTATCTTCTCTTTTCCAAAAATCGAACCACACCACTTTGAAAATTTTCACTTGCTGATATTGCGCGATCACTTGCCAAAGGGCAGTTCGCACATTTCAAAGACCGGAAGTGAGCCGCACCGTACTTCTATCGCTGTTCCTGTTTCGACGAAAACATTTTACATTTATGTTTTTACGGGATCATAAAACTCGTTTGACTTTTCTCGGTTTCTTTTGACGAGTGAAGCCGGCGACTTCGAGTCTTCATGCTACCGACAACGCGGTTTTACGAGAGACACCGTAACACCGAAGAACGAACCCAACGGCCGACCCTCCTCTGTGCATTCGAAGACTCGCTGAATTTGTTATTGGATGGAAGCCGGGTTCGCGTTTCACTTGGTGGCCGTCAGCGGCGCTCAGGATGTGGGAGACTAACCCCGTGAACGCTGAACCTGGGTGAGCCACAACTGCCACAAGAGTAGACACCAGACGGTTCTCGTCGACTCGCCTAATGAGTTCCTCAAACCCACCTGTCTCTCGAGGAAACAGACCAACTCATTTATGCGAGATCTTGTCACAGGCAGACGCTTTCCGGATGTCGCCAACACCTTCTGCAAGAATCATAGAAAGCGAATTGGGCATTAGCTGATAAGCGGAAATATGACTGATAGCAGTGATAAAAATAGCTTCGAGTTTGAAAGAACTGTTTATTCTGCTTTAGAAGTCTTTTGTGGTCCTGACAAATATTGGACGTAGAGGGTCATAAAAAGTAATAGATTGAAACATGATTGTTTTTTGTAACAGAATATTCCGCGATTCTTAGGAACGATATTCAAGGCTTTCCAGGTCAAGCAGTCAAGTTTTTTCCAGGACTTCTTTTTTACATCAAATAATGAGATAGCCGATTGTTATATAGATGTAAAAAATTAGCCACTTCATTTTTTATTGGCCAAATCTTAAAAAATTAAAAAATTCTGTACAGTTGAAATCAATGACATTTTTTTAAATCTTCTTAAATTTGTTGTAACCTTTTGAAATGGTTTAACCGCTTTGAAACATTTGTGAAATCCTTCGTATTCCTTAGAAATCATTAAAATATTTGAAATCGTTTAAAATCTTTGAAACGTTTTCAAATATTTGAAATATGGTGAACCGCCTTTTATAAAATCTTTGGAATTCTTGTACTCTTTTGAAATCTTTATAAAATCTTTGAAATATTTGTTAAATATTTCTGAATTCTTTTGTATTTATTCGAAATTATTAAAATATTTTTAATCTGTGTGAAATCTTTTGAAATCCTTTCAATGTTTATGAAATGTTATTTGAAATCTTTTTCAAATATTTTTAAAGCTTCTATCAAATGTTTTGAACCCTTTTGAAATAATTACAAATCTTCCAAATGTGTTTAAATCTTTGAAATCTAGTGCAATGTACCTTTTTCAACTTTTTGAAATCCTTGAAATCATTCGAAAGTATTAAAAGTTTTGTGAAATTGTTGTGAAATATTTGAAGTCTGATGTACACACCTTTTTTAAATCTTTAAAATCCGTGAAACCTCTGTAAAATCTTGAAAATCCTCTTAAATATTTTTAAATCTTTTACGAACTGTGAAATAATTTGAAACCTTCAGTAATGTTTATTAATCTGGTTTACATGCAAAACCCTCATTCTAAATTTTGAAACTGGATTATCCTTCAAATTTACAACTAATATTTTATCATTTATAAGTGAATATCGCCAAAAAATGTATACTTTAATATTCTATATTAGCCGAGACGAAATTACATTACATCTTGATCAATACAAAACTTTTCAGTGACAAGATTTAGTATAAGCAAAATTTTTCTTTCGTAATAGACTAAAAGATTTAAATTATTTTTCGCTTCTCAATAGAATAACTGTTTTGAAAGAAAGAAAGAAATTTAAGTCAAGGTTCTCGAGAAAAAATTCAAGGAGAATTCCAAGTTTTAAATGACACCCTGTACAATATTTTTTCATATGATGACTCAAGTTTCATGTGCTGGAAGTTAAAAACCGACTGTTTGTGTCAGGGTGGACGTTTTAATCGATTAAAACAATTACCGGGTTTTTCGCCTCTTTTCAGGGCTCAGATCGAAGTTTAAAACATTTGTTTCTGAACTTTTAAACTTGTTAACTAGGATGATTTTCAAATGAGAAAAGTTTACAATTAACATTCATTTTGAGCAAATCGAACCTGAAATTATTCAACAAATAAGGCTTAAAATTTGAGACTATATAATTTAAATGTGAAATTATTCATTTTTTAATCATTCAGACTTCACAGACCAAAGGGCTCTATAAACAGGAAAATAGGGGAATAAATTCTTTAAAATTCTTTCAATTCTTTAAATTTTCAACCAAATGGTCAAATTTCCAAACGATAAAGAATAAATTTCAATCAAATAGTTGAATTTTCAAGTAAAAATTCTTAAAAATAAAGTAAAAATTCAAGTAAATTCCAGTAAAAATTCTTCTTCAAGCGAATTCTCTAAAAGAGAGTTAAATTATTAACCTTAAAAGCTGAATTTACAAAAAAAGTCTAATAAAATAAAAGTTAATGTTTAACGAAGTATCAACAAAATTGATGAATTTTTAACCAAATAGTGTAATTTTCGAAACAAATGTTCAAAAAAATCAGTTAAATTTTTGACCAAACAAGATGACTTTTAAAAAGAATTATGGAATGTTCGACTTTAACCAAAAACCAAACAAATCTACCAAGTATTTTAATTTTTAAGCCAAAAAGACAATAAAAAAAAGTTGAATTTTTAACAAAAAAATTAATTATCAACCAAGCAGGATACATTTACAAAAAATACTTTTCCACCATTGAAGATGAATTATCAATCCATAAGGATAAATTTTCTATAAACAAAATGTTCAACAAAAAGTTAATTTTCAAATAAAAAACTTGACTTTAAAAAATAAAATATGGATGTTTGATGAAATGTTGAATTTCTGCCTAATAGGCGAATGTTTAACAAACCCGTTGACTTTTCGATAAAAAAGATGTGTTACAAAATATTTGAATTTTCAACAAAATGATTTTTTCAACCAAATAGTCGAATTTTTTCCCCAAAAGAAGGTTTAAAAAAATAAAAATGGTTAGATTTTCTTATTGAGTTCTATATTGTTTCAAAAAAGGGGGAATAGGGGAAAGACTGACAATTGCAACAGAATGTGAAATTAATAGATTTTAAACGTTATGACATAAAACTGTCCAAATATTAACGCAATTTTTAATGTTCTAAATTAAAATGGTAAAACTTTTTCTAGTCTTGCATTTTAATTTTAAAATATTCATTGTGATTAAAATTGAAACTAATATCAAGCGAACTTCTAAGAAAAATAAATATGAATCAATTAGTCGCTGATAAAGTCGCATTTAAAAAAAGTCGAAAAATGTTGAAAAGCCGACAATTTTAAACAATTGAAATATTGGCGAAAGAGAAACAGTTTTTCAATCAAAAATACGTGCTTTTTGCAGATATATATTATGAATAAAGGGAAATAGATCATTTATACGTATCGTCAATTTTTCATAATTAAATTCCAAATCGAAAGTTTTTAATTTGCGAATTATTTTTGAAGTGTATGAAAAAAACTTTTTTTAATTTTTTATATTTGAACCGGGAACGCCACCATACATGAGATACAATACCATAATTGTTTAAATTTATATTCCGATTGAGCACTGAAAAAATGGTTTAGCTGAATTTCGTCTCTCAAGAAAATATGGCTTTGTCACCTTTAATGTCTAGTTGTTTTAGCTAAATTTGCCATCTAGGAATTATCTAGCTAATTTATCTTGATTATTTCTAGGAGGCAAATTTAGCTAAAACAGCTAGAAATTTAGTAAACACAGCTATATTTTCTTTGAAGACGAAATCCATCTAAACCATTTTTTTCAGTGAGTGAAAATTCTTCAAACCGAAGTATTCATTAAAAAAGTTTCACAAGACAAAGAGATGAAGAAACAAGAAATGACCTACCAGTCTCGGTGGCATAATTGGTTAACGCTCGACTTATGTATAGAGGCGTTCCCGGTTCGAATTCAGGCAGAGGTAAATTTTTTTCTCATTTTTCCAAAAGAAGAATACCAGTAATCGATAGGTACTTTTGAATATTTAACATACAAAATTAATTAATTACCCTAGTCAAAAAAATAAATAAAGTAGCTTATTTTGTTCAAGAGTTGATTGTTAAAAGTCGTCGTCGGTCTTGTATGTTGTCTGAACGATGTTGTCACACGAGCTAGTCGCAATTATTGCAGGGATTAATTGCAGCGTGGGCTGTGCGGCAGGAGCGCGCCCTGACACAACCGTCAACGCTTCCGGGACAGAGTTGCCATGGGGTCTTTATGTCGCCCCATATATTTTGTTATGCCTCGTCTCTCGGCTAAGCCCTAATAAGAAGCAAAGGTAGAGGCAGAGTGAGTTCCTGCTTGAACCCAGCTCCGTCAATGAATTAGAATTTAATTAACTGGCCGGCTTTTAAGGCTATCAACGTTGGCAAGCATTATTCTCATCTCCTACCGTATTTAAATAAATTATTACCTAGTATCGACGAAAAATTCTAATCCTCTGGCTTTCACGTTAAAAAAGAGAGTATAAAGAAAAAATCGTAGCTCAATGAATAAATGATAATTTTAAAAGTCAAAGTATTGTACGCTAATGAGCCTGAAACCAATATGCCAGAACATTTTTTATGTATTACAATTACAGAACTGAAAATCTCAGAAAAGGGAAGTTAAGTTGACAGGTTTTAACGACAGTGACATTTGGAGATTAGTTTATCTTTAAAAAAATCTTAACAGAAATCATTAAAGTACTTTCAACGTTTCCTAACCTATTGCTGTTGTAAATTTTTGAAAATTTTAATAATTGTTTTTTTTCACGTAAATATATAACCATTATCTTCAATTCGTCCTAAAATAATTCGGTGATTTAAATTTAAGGCAGCTTCTTTAGACTTTAGAGCAGCGTTTCCCAAACTGCTACCCAGGGGTAGGGGGATGCCACCCCGGGCCGGGTAGCTCGGTAGGCCTCCAGGCAGGCTCCCCGCTGCGAGCATGCGACGACTTTTCTTTACCTAACATAAATGACCCTTTCATTGTTATGAAGTTAGAATAACTCAAAGTATAAAGATTTAGCTCAATTAATTTTTAATTAGTTGAATGATTTTGTGATATAATTTAAAGTAAATGAAAACAAAGTTCTTGAAAATCGGTTAATATTCGAACTAATAAATGAAAAAATTACCAATCTTGTGAATATAACAAAAGTGCTATAACTCTTGAAGTTATTATCCGATTTTCCTCTATCATTTTTTAATTTCCCTTTCATAATCTAAAAAATCTAACGTAGTCTATCAAAGTTCAATTTATTAATATTTTACCAAATTTTCATTTTCCTCAAGCGGCTCTAATTCTCTAACCATGGAAAATTCACTCGAAGCAAGCAACCCAGAGTTAACGACCGGCGTCAAGTGTCTCTTGAGTTCCATTATTGTAAAAAAATTTGAGGGTGACGACCCTGCCGCTCCCCAGAAAGAGCGAAAAAAGTTTGGGAATCGCTGGTCTAACCAATGCAACGCCTCAGCCACCCAACTACTTATATTCAATCTAAAAGCCTAATTTCTACATATTTCTCGAAAATTCCAAAACGAACACAAAATTCTTGAAGTATTTAACAGAATATCTTCGAAGGGACCACACAAAACCTATTTCTTACAAATTATATTAGTTTTTCTTATCCATTCTCTTTCATTATAAAACTTTCAAAGTAAAGAGTTTAAAACAAAACCTTAACTTGGAAGAGTTGCTGATCCGAGTCTATCAATGAGAGTAGCCTATATTCATGATCTTTTACCTGCACACCAGGTAGACGAGAAAGATAGAATGTAAGTGAGAGAAAGAGGATAAGGAGAGAGGATCCAGAAACGCAGCCTGCTCCCGTACGCCATTCCTTTCTTGCACGCACACGAGACTCAGACTCTGCACACGCACTCTTACCCCCCCCCCCCCTTCTTCTTGCTCTAAGTCACCGGTTCCGTCTCACTTGGACGCAGACGCTTCGGCACGCACCGGTCCTTATCTCTTCCTCTTTCTCTATCCATTCGGTCCTCGATCGCTCTACCACTTTCCAACCCTCTCCTACCACAGTTCCACCACTACTCGCTGCCACCAGACCAACCATCTTATCGCTGTCTCTCTTACTCTTTCCATTTCTCAAACAGCGAGAGGGCAAGCTTTGACTCTCCTTGTCAGATGGACGGGATGCTGCGAGGCTTCCAGCTCTGGACCAGAGTAGGTTGTACAGGTATGCACGCGGTGGGCTGGCCGGGCATTCCTGCGGCGTTGCCGCGTTTCTTACTCACCGGAGGTGAGTGAGAGAGAAATCCAAGACTGAGAGAGAGTGAGAGACGGAGAGAGCGACTTTGTCCCGTGGTATAGACTATAGGCAATCGAGTTTACGCCTGGTCTTCCAGCGAGCAGGGAATTCGGTCGTACCAAACCGACGGATTTCGGCTCGAGGTCATCAGACGTAGGATTTTTTAAAAATTAATTTTTGTTGGTGAATCAGAATGTTACATTTTTTTAGATTTGTTGCAACTAAATTTGATGTTTCGAAATTTTTAATTAAAGGTTTTAGAAGATGGAAGAATAGTTAATAATTGAACAAGTGAATAATCTGTATATAGTTAAACAAAAAGTACTCATTGTAAAGTCTACACTATTTAGTTTAATTTGTTCTTTTCTGAATACGAATAAGAACTGCTGAAATGATAATTCACTACAGCTGGATCTGAAGTTTACATTTTCTCAAGCTCCCTTATACTATAAATCTGAAAAGGTACTTTTTAATTTCATTTAAAATTTGAATTTCAAAACGTTTTCATCCGAGAACGATAGACAGGAGGGAGAATTGAGAATGAGCAATCAAAGAAAGTGCCCTTTCCGCATTCGAGAATTCGAGTTTCTTCAAGTATCGAGTATGCGCTCCACTTCGCGCAAATGGAAGATGAAAAGTACGCAAGAATTAAAATAAAAGCCACTGTAATTTAGCTTTAAGCTTATTTGCAGTACTTTGCCATAAAACGCTCTTTCATCACTTGCAATTACAATTTTCATACAAACTGAAACTTTTGAAGCAAGCCAAGGAACTTCCAACTTTTCATTTTTTTTCTCCTGAAACGCGTTGCACCAATGGGCTTTTAATTCCGGGCGAACCCGCAATTTCGAAGATTGCCCGCATTAGGAAATTATCAGGATCTCGGAAACAGTATTCAAGGGGGTTGAAGGGTGCAGCGCATACCTTGGTACGTAATGCGAACCTCGAGGCTCGATTTTTTCCCTTTTAAAATATGGAAAACGGGGGGCCTTGTTCGGGATCCGAATAAATGGTGGGCCGTATCGACAATTAAGGCGGTCCCTTCTGTAATCTCTCTAATCGTCTTAACTTGCCATTTTTTCCTCCATAATCCCCAAACTAGTCACTAATGTGAATAACTTCCAAATTTAAATTTTAAATTCAAATTAAGTACTTACAAAGTGATATTTTGGATCAATTAATAGAAAGGAAGATGAAAAAAATACAAGAAACAAAAATCCCGGCGGGGAATTGAACCCGGGATCGGATGCCACAAATCTCAGCGCAAAGAGAAAACCTAGTCAGTAGGCCAGAACAAATGACTTTATTATGGCCAGAAATCGGTCATTTTTCCAGCTTTTAAAAATTATTTTTTATAGTTAGCAAATAAGAAGCTTACCTTGTTCTGCTCGGGTCCCTCGTAGAGAAAGTATTAAAACAAGGGCGACACAGGTGGTGAAGAAGAGACCTATGCGCGCCATATTGCCGGTCCTCTCGATCGCGAGGCTTCTCACTCTCTCCTCCTCATCCCTCTAACGTAGCCCCCTTCCGAGATCGAGTTCGAGCTCGCTCCCTCGTCCTGGGCCACGACGACGGCGAACACACGTCCTCTTGACGCGTGCACGCATCTACCACCCCGTTAAAGAAACGCGTTATCAATGAGGATGCCTCATTTTTCAATTTCACCAACAAACACTATCACACCACATCACACTATCACCCTTTCTTCTTAGCTCCTTACTTCATGAGTCGTTGAGATCCTGAAACAAAAAGAGATTTTCAGGTTAGATTTTTTGTTTTTTGAGGATTAAATTTGTCACCACAAATTTTATAGGGGAATCTACTCATATCTGAGGGACTTGTGGTTACTTTGTAAGAGTATGGAAAAGAAAGGGATCTACTTTTTAAATATTGGTAAAGATTTTAGAAAGTTTACGTTGATGCCAAATCAACGTAAACTTTCTACAATCTTTACTAATGCGTTTCAGTACTTTACAATCCCTTCCCATATATACCAATTTCCCAATTATCATGATTTTTCTACAATTCCTGTATCCTTCCTTATCCTTCCTTATTCAATGCGAATCAACCCTTATCATGTAGCAAAGATTTATAATATGTACCAATAAATCCCAATGTAGTACTAATGACTCTTAATCCTCATCCCCAATGAGGTGTCATTTAGACCCAATATTGTAAAAGAATTAAGAATAATATACCATTTCACAAACAATCAATCCCAAATTATTAATGAATCACTAACCACGCCAATCAATTCTAATCCCACGTCAACCAATCCCAATCCCGTATCGAGCATTCTGAATCAACTATAAGAAAGAAAATCCCAACATGTGAGACCATAAACTCTAAGTTTTACAGTAAAGTGTTATTATTATTTTTTTACTAAAATTATATTTTACCGCGACTGCTGAATTGACTGACGGTGTACTGCTGCCAACTTTCAAAAGTGTTTGCTTGACTTAATAAGTAACATTTTTACTGATTGTCAATGACCTTATTTCCAGCTATTTCAAACAGTTAAATTTCTCTGACAATCAGCGACATTTCACTGACTCATATTTAGAGAGTGGAATCGAAGCTTCTAATGTGTCCCCTAAGGGTTTACAATTTTCTTGCACCTTCTTCCCTATTCCTTTACACACCCCCCACACACTTACTTGGTGGTGGTAGGGGGACCTACAGTTTAAGGTGGGTTCCGAACCACCAAGAGCAACAGCTTTAAGTACTTAGAGAACCTTTTTCTCTAGAGGTAC
>JAWWLR010000158.1:39759138-39774019 GCA_035041075.1 Acraspis erinacei | reverse complement strand
GAAAAGGCGCGCAAAACTCTATTCTTTTTGTATTTTTTAAATCACACGCAGTTTTGGGTAAGGTAAGGTACCCAGTTGTACCGATTTATCAAGACATTTCCTGATTTTTTTACCGGTGTCTTGATTGTCTGTTTTTCGTGCTGTGTCCTGATTTTCCACAACCGGTAGAGAAAATTCGTGATTTTTTTTTGCGTGGGCCTAAATTTTGTTCACAATTTTAGACGTTGCAGTGTAATCGTATTGTTTAATTCATCTTGAAAAAATGTAAAAGTGTAAAATTTCATTAATGATTAAGAAGAAAGGGAAACTAAAAAAATCTGACGTATTTTGTTGAAAAATCATCTTTTACTATAGAAAATTAATCTGATTGGTTGAAAATTTATCTTTTAGTTTGAACATTAATTTTTTTGTCTCGGATCATGTAAAATTTTCCAATTTTTTTACTTTTTTCAACTAATCAACTTTTTCGTTTTTCTCAGAAGTTAGCTAAACTTAGTTTCAATTTTAATTACAATGAAACTTTTAAAATTGAATAAAAAATTGAATCATTTCTCATTATTTCAAAATTTTGTAATTAATAGCGTTAGAAGTTGAACAATTTCTAATTTCTGCAAGTCTTAACAGTTAGACATTTTTTAAGTTGGAAACCTTACCTCGATTCATTTACAATAATTTATATTATATATTATTATAAATATTAATTGATTTTAAATCGATTCATTTGAAATTAAATTTTGGTGGTCACATTTTCCCGTCTATTTCCCTCTCTTCCCCCATTTTTTAAAGAAGAATGTATCTCTTTTCCCCTGTAAAAAGTGACAAGTTATTTTTTGGAATTATTGAATTTTTTTTTAATGAACATTCAGCCATTTTTTAAACCATTTTAATTTCTTTTAAGAATTTTTATTTGTTTAAACAATTTTTCCCTGTAAATCGTAAAAAGTTATTCTTTTGTGCAAGTAGTGACACAATTAAAGAATGTTAAAGAGTACTATTTTTTTGCTTATGATATTTAGCAATTGTTTAAATAATTCATAATCATTCAATTGCGCCTTTTCACATGGAATATTGTGAAAATTCAAGTTTTTTTAAATATCTTACACGGTATCATTTATTATACAGTACCTTATTATCTCAGAAGATATAATATATATTGTTTAAATAATAATAATTTGTTTAAACAATTAAATACAATTTCTCTGATTAAAGTATAGTCCTCCTTTAAAGTGTAGTCATGAACAAATAATGACTTGTTAGCTATAATTAGTAATGCTTATAAAACGTTTTATAAAGAAACAAATAAACGAAAATTCGAATTTAATTACTTTTCTCGCAAAAGTGACTCACGATCCACCGCAAGATAATTTCTGTTTATTTATGATGAGCCATTTCTGAAAATAAATTAGTTTATACCTATATTTCATTTATATCTCTCATGTTTTTTGTGCTAAATACAAAATTAATTAATAGAACTCAATAGGGAAATCTAAATATTTTTTTACTTCGATTCGTTTGTAAAATTCATCATTTTAGTTGAAAATTCATATCGTTGGGTTATAGTATAACAACTTTGTTAAAATTTCATTTTCTTTTTGGTTGCAAATCAATTTTTTTTAAACAGAAAATGTAACTATTCCATTTTTGGTTGATAATTGATTTTTTCTTATTGAAAATTCAACTACTTATTTAAAACGTCATCTATGATGTAGAACAATTATTTATTTTGTTTAATATTATTTTTTTATTTGGTTGAAAAAAATATCATTTTTTTAGTTGAGAATTCATCTTTTTGTTAAAAATTAAATTAAAAATTTTTTGTTTGGAAATTCAAATAATTTGTTGCAAATTCAACTACTTTGACAAAAAGGCATATTTTATGTTGAAAAAAAACTTTGGACTAAAAATTTAAAGTTTCTGTTGATAATTTAACGGTCTTCGAAAAAAATAAATTATTAGGTTCAAAAATGCAACTATTTGAAGTTGAATTGTAATCTTTTTTGTTTGATAATTCAACTATTTGATTTAAAGTTGATCTTTGTAGGTTGAAAATTTAAATCTTTTGTTGAAAATTGGCCCTTCATGGTTGAAAAAAATGAAATTTTGCATTTTATTATTTAAAATTCTTTGATTCCTTTTTAAAAAGATTTTATGTTAAAAATGTTCTCAAGGTTAAAATTTGAATATTAATAGTCAGGGAACGTAAGTTACTCTTGTTGAGTAATTTTTTAAATTCCTTAATTTTATAATTAAAAAAAAAAATTACTGCGATCATAATTCATGAAAACTTAAGATAAAAAGAAATAGGCATTGATTAAGGTAGGATTTTTTAGTCACATTTTTTAACTAAACGGTTGTATTTTTAATAAAAAATATGATATTTATTTACCAGAAGGAATGATTTTTAAAGCAAAAGGACTAATTTTTTAACAAAAAAGTTAATTTTTCAACGAAATTTTGACTTTCTACCAAAATAGTTGATTTTTGTCTAAAATACATGAATTTTCAACCAGATGGTCAAACTTTCATACCGAAAATATTGATTAAAAAAAATTAATTTTCAACCAAATAGTTGAATTCTCGAACATTTCCTCTAAAAAAAAAAACATATTTTCTCCATGAAAAATTCTGCGACTTCAAGTGTAGAACCTGCCTGATTGGAAATGGATGCGTTCAGTTGATATTATTTCAACCAAAACTATATTTATTGAAATCAAACACAGTTGAATTTAACAAAAAAGCAAACGAATTCTCATCAAAATATTTCAATTTTTAATGAAAATAAATTAGATTTTTTTACCAAGAGATAAATTTAAAAAGGAAATAGTCGAATTTTGAATCAAGAAAAAAATTTCCACTGAATTTTTGCATTTTCAAGCAAAGAAAAATTTGTTCTACAAAACAGTTGTATTTTCAAATCGAAAATATGAATTTTCAACGAAAAGTTACTCTAAACCCAAATAAAATAGTTGAATTTTTAACAAAATACATTAAATTTCATACAAAAAATGGATACATTCGCCACGAAAAATTTAATAGTTGACCCATCCTGCCCGCAAAAACACCCTCTATTGATCTGCCTAAGCTAAGCCATAGAAAGACAATCCTACTGCCCATGGAACAGACACTTTATATATGCGTGAGTACCCGCGCATTGCCCCTTTATCTCACGCTCCTGCTGTTTCACGCCTGATTGAACACCCTCTCTCAACCCCAAGGGGCTCCACTTCCAGCCCGAAACCGCCACAACCGCATTTCTCGGAATTAGTAAATACGAGCTAAGTAAACCCAGGTCCGAGTGTACTTGATATTATTTCAATAAAAAGAGACGGATTCTCAAAAAAATTGCTGAATCCTCAACCAAAAGAGATTAATTTGCTACCCATACCTGGTCCGTGAACCTCTCTTAATAGGAATTCATTTACAAGAAACAAAGCAAATCCAAAGTAACTAAATTTAAAGTTTCAAGTTACTGCAAAAACTTAGCAAGGTTACGTTACAAATTATTTTTAAAAAATGAAATAAAATCAGCAATGACATAAAGGGTTTCAGTCAAAGTTTGTTAGTAACTTGTTATAAATAACGAAACGTTCATAAACTGCGTTATCAATCTTAGAGGGCAGGGGGTCATGTTAAAAAACAATTTTTAAAGTATTTTGCTACTTTTGCAAAAGATTTTTTGTGCAAAAAAATGTATTTTGTGGAAAATTTGTCGTTTTCAGTAAAAATGAATCTTCTTTTTAAAAAATCATCATTTTGCTTAAGGATTTAATTTTGAATCTCAAAATTCCCTTTTATTGTGCCCAGAAAATGGCTAAAAAATCCAGCATGACAGTTTTATACAAATTAATGTTAAAAAAAAGCATTTTTAAAAAATTTATTCAACATGAATTATTTTTAATCGGTACGTGACGAGCTTCCAAGTATTTTTTGATAATTTTGAAATGTTTAAGCGATTTTTAATTATTTAAACAATTTTTCCTCCTGTAAGTCGTGAAGTTATTCTCTTTTAGAATAAATTATATAAAGTTTATGAATTTCAAAAGAAGTACTTCTTATTTAACATATTTTGGTAATTATTAAAAAAAATTTCATTTGGTTTAAACCATTTTTTCTCCTTAAAATCAAAATGTTATTATTTTCTGGAATTAATGGTACAATTAACAAATGTAGAGAGCAATCTATTATTTAAGGACATTTTGTCATTATTTAAACAATTGTTTCCCCTGTAAAGAGTGACAAGTTATTTTTTGGAATTAATGACAAAATTAACAGATGTTGAGAATAATATTTTTCTTATGGATATTCAGCAGTATTCAAAACAATTTTAATTTCTTTTAACAATTTTTATTTGTTTAAAAAAATTTTGCCTTGTAAATCGTCAAAAGTTATTTTTTTTCTGCAATTAATCACAGAATTAACGAATCTTAAGAGTACAATTTTTTAATTGTATTCAGCAATTGTTTAAACATTTAATATTCATTCACTTGCACCTTTTCACAGGCAAGGTGGAGAAAATTCTTGTTTTTTCGTATCTCTTGCATTATATCGCTTATTATACAGAATTTCCTTATATTAGAAGTTTTACTGTTTAAATAATAATAATAATTTTTGTAAACAATTAAATTCAATTGCTTTGACTAAAGTATAGTCCTCCTTCAAATTATGGTTATGAACAATTAACGACTTGTAGGCTATAATTTAGTAGTGCTTATAAAACTTTATAAAGAAAAAAATAAACGAAAATGCGAATTTAATTACCTTTCTCACAAAAAGTGACTTACGATCCACCGTAAGATAATCTCTTTTTATTTCTGATGAGCCAATGCTGTAAATAAATTCATTTATATTCAAATTCACTGAAAACGACATTTTTAGACATAAATCTTATTTTAAATAGTCCTAAACGGCCTTTTAATGCTATTAAAAAGTTTCTTATTCAGATACAACATCCTCAGCTTTTTTGTTTATCTTCCATCCTCTATGATCAAATGAAAAGTATGCGAAATAAATCATTCCTATTTGAAATTATCTTGAGTGAAATCCATTCAACCATTCACAGCGTTTGTAAGATGAATCTAGTATTATTAATGATGACTTTGCACAAAAACCTCTACTCTTATATTAGTTTTTTCGATACCTTGATACTATAAAAAGAATGGAATAATCTCTATGGAATTAGAATGGTAACTAGCCTTTGATGAAACAGACAGGTCCGTCTGAATCGTTTATGTTGGATTTGGACGCATGATGCAACCTGATGCAACTAACGCACTGAGAGTGGGGCTCTCAAACTGTTTGTCACGCTCATTCCTACGAATATTGTAAACCAGGTGTTCTTATATCGGGAGTTGAGAGTAATGCCGCAGGCAAATATTAAAAAAATATTAAGGTTGAAATGGCAGGTCTCGCACTCATTTTATAATAAAACTTAGTAACAACAGTAGCATACAGTTTAAAAAATAATAGGAAAATAGCATCATGGAATTTTTTATATACCATATACAGATATTAGGGTGGTCAAAAATTTTACTTTCGATTTTGGTGATAGACCCCCCCCCCTGATTTGTTAGTTTTCCGGAAAACCAAATTCCCTATAATTTTCAAAACGGTCGACATTAACCCGTGCCTGGAAAATGCCCTAAAGACGAAAAATATTAGTTTTATGAAAAATGTATTCTAAACACGGTGTTTTTTAATTTTGTAAACAGTTATTACTTTTTAAAACAAATTTCTTCTCGCCTGTTAATCGTGAAAAGTTATAGTTTTTCGGGATAAATGATACAGTTGATTTATTTAAAAATAAAATTTTCATTTAACAATTTTTTATTGATGAGATTTGTCAATTATTTAAACAATTTGCATTTAACAAAAAAGTTATCCTTTAAATCGTTAAGTTATTTTTTTTAATTTATCTTGCAGGTAATGAATGTTAAAGAGTGAAAGTTTTGTGAAAGACAGTTCGCAATTATTTAAACTATTATTAAAACTTGCTCCTTTTCATATGAAAGATGCATAAAATTCCATAATGTAATATTTTTGGAAGATTTACAAGGTAAAAATTGTTGATAATAAATTAAAAGTTTTTAAATAATTGCCACATATCGTTAAGATAATATATTACTCACGAAATTCGTTAATTGTGTTATTAATTTCAGAAAAATTGTTTTAAGATTAACACGGTTAAAATTGTTTAAAAAAATTTAAATTGTTGAAATAATCACCAAATATATTAAGTTAGATATATTATGTTTGACTTTTATCAACTTTATCATTCATCCTGAAAAATAATAACTTTTCAACATTTAAAAGCTGAACAAAAATGCTTTACACAAATAATAATTGTTAAAATAATTTCAAATTGTAGTTATAAAATCATTTGACACTTTTCACTTATCGAATGAAAATAATTAATGTTGATAAAAATCTGAAAAAATACCGTCCTAAACATTAATTTGACATAAAACTGTTATCTTACATTTTTAGGACAATTTTAGGGCACAATACCAAGGGTTTGGAGGAGCGGTTAACGTTAGAAGTTATTGGATGGAAATTATGCGTTCAATAATTTTTAAGAAGTGATTAAAATTTAATTTAGAAAACTTTAATGACAAGTACTTTTTTACATTTTTCGAAAATCGACCTTTTCTCATTTAAACCCCTATGGTAATTTGAAAAGATTTTTCTCTTTCCGGAAGTTGAAAGAATGGAGGGGTAGGGGTTAGATCACCAAATATCGTAAGTCGAATTTTTAATTGTATACATTTGGACCACCCTAATTTGTTGAAGTACTTCCGGAAATCCCCGAAATCTGCAGTTGATATTCTTTATAAATTCCTGGAAAACTTATCAGTCTTTAAACATCTCTTAAAATCCGAAGAAATCCTTTGAAATATTATCATTTCTTTTGAAATTCATTGCAATTCCTTACATTCCGTAATTTCCCTTGAAATCTTTGAAATCCCTGAAAATCCGTAGAATTCATTAGAGGTCCCTTGAAATTAAATTTCATTTATTCCTTACTGTTCTCTAGAAATTCTTTAAAAACCCCCGTGTAGAAAACTATAGGGGGCGGACCTACGCCCAGTTAGGGTCCTAAACGAGTGCTAGTTAGCCTATCAAGACAAACAATCATCTACAGTTCTAGACAACCTTTAAAATAATTTTGAAAGTCAATCATCTAAAATAGATTTTCGCAAGACCAACTGACTAGCGCTGGATTAGCTCTTCTAGACTAGGGTTTGACTATCCTGGCCCCGAATAGTTCTCCGATAATTGTCTGCACGGACCTACGAGATTCTTCTAAAACCCTTAAAAATGTTTAAATCTCTTTATATATTTTGGAATTTTTTTTAGATATACCCTTAACACTTAATTTTTTTTAAATATCATGAACATTATAACATCAATTAAATCTTTTAAAATTCCTAGAAATCCCACAAAAATCGAATAAAATGCCGTCAAGCATCTTGAAATCCATAATATCTTTCGCAATTCCTTAAAAAATAATTAAATCTATGAAAACCAGTGAAATTCCTTAAAATCCTCAAAATCTGATGAATCACTTTAAAATCCCTTTGAAATCTCTGTAATTTTTTTTAATTCCTTTAAATCCTTTAAAATATTCTGAACGTTTGGAAATCCTTTGAAATATTGTTGAATTCTGTTGAATGACTAAAATCCCTTGATCCTTGAAAACTCTCCAATTTTTTAAGTCTTATAAAATCTTATAGAATCTTTTAATTTTTTTAAATCTTGAAATCCCTCAAATATTGTCAAATTCCTTAAAAACTTCAAAATATTTTAAATAATTTTAATATAAACCGGAAACGCCGATTTTCCAAACGAAAATGGGGTGACGTCAATCACCATCAAAGCCGAAGACAATACTTTGTCAGTCTGATAAAAATAATCTCAATAAATAATCATCAACGGGTTTTTGGCTAAAAGTGTTTATTTTTATGGAGTATCAATATGCCTAGGTAAAAAAATCAGATATCTGTAAAAAATAGATTTTGAGTGGGTCACGTGATCAGATTCTTATCTCACCGACACTTTTTTTATTTCCTAACTTATTTTTACATTAAGCGTCATATCGATTTGAAAATTTTGGATACTAAATAAGAAGCACTAAGAAAGGTGGATCTGGTACTAAATTTTTATAATTGTAAAAAAGTTTTTTTTTGTAAATAATTTTGGTGGGCTTTTTTATCATTAATAAAAAATAGGACCAGAAATATCTTTCTTAATGCCTCTTATTTATTATACCAAATTTTCAACCCGATGTGGCGCTTCGTGTAAAAATAAGTTAGGAAATAAAAAAAAGTGTCGGTAAGGTAGGTCCCACTGAATATTCTTTTGAACCTTAGAAATTTTTTTTTAAACAAAATATCGAGTTGAAACTTTGGAAAATGTATTAGAGTACAATAAAGTACGTTTAGATACTTTATTTGAGTAGGAACTGCACTGAAAATCATTTTCGACCAAATTAAAACTGGGAGCCTTTTTGACATTTTTTTTACGTTCGAACTTTTTTTATACATACAATACCGGCCTCAAACTTTGAGAAATGCAAGGGCCAACAGAAAACTACGATAAAGTACAACATTTAATAATAAAAGATGTAAAAAAAATATTTCGACTAAATCTTATCCGGCGCTCAACAAGCGACTCACAACGTAGGATGAGCCAGCTGTTAGAGCCTCGTCTAGTGGCCGCCAGAGTTCGCATTTTTGCTGGGTGATGCGGTGCCGTATAAGACTTAGTTGAAATATATTTTTTACACCTTTTATTATCCAAATTTGTATTTTAGCGTAGTTTTCTGTTGGCTCTTGAATTTCTCAAAGTTTGAGGCCGATATTTTATGTATAAAAAAGTTCGAACGTTAAAATAATATCGAAAAAGGCTCCCAGTTTTAATTAGGTCGGAAATAATTTCCAGTGAAGTTTCTACTCATATGAAGTACCTAAACGTAGTTTATTGTACACTGATACATTTTCCAAACTTTCAGCTCGATATTTTATTTACAAAAAAAAGTTCTTAGGTTCAAAAAAATATTCAGTGAACTGATAAAGTATGGTCGGTAATAGAGGCATTTGACTGTTTCAAATATCCTTAAGAAATCAAAATATTATAACTGATTTCAGTTCAAATAAAAAACATTATTTTTGATGAAAAATTTTAAAATTTACAACAACAAAAAAACATTAGTTTTAATCATTTTTTTGCAACTCAATTTTTTCTAATCGACGTTTCTAACCAAATTTGAAAAATGATTGAATTTTAATAAATGACGGCTTATTTTCCCGGGAAAACATTCTCTACAACTCTAATGTTTTTTTTATTTTAAAATATCTAAATATTCTTAAAATATAATCATTTGTTTAATAATATTTTCTTTAAAAAAATTTGGTATCAAGCGAATGTCAGAAAAAATTAAATTGCAAAAAAATGGTTAAAATTAATGTTTTTTTTGCGCTAGACCTACAATTTGGATGTTCAAAATAACTCTATTTAATGGCCGAAGATATCTGAAAAAGTTTCATCCCCTTCGCAGCTCCGGAACTATAGATAGTTTTTATTTATTTTGTATTTTTCTGAGTTTAAGGATTTCAAAAAAATGTACCTTGCTTATATGAGAAAAACTTTTTTGATATTCAAAATACAGTAATATGCTATCTATAGTGCATTGTCCGCGTCTATGAGACGCATTGATCGATCTATTCTTAGAACTTTCATGCCCTAACAGTTCCGATTTATGAAGTTTCAAAAACAATGGTTTATTCTGTTAATATGAGAAAAACTTTTTTTGAGATTCATAATACAGCAATTGGAATAGAACACATTGATTGATACGTTGATGGGTTCTCTGATTTTCTGAAAATAAGATTTTCAGTTAAATCGAAACATAAGGTTGCAAAAATATTGAAAGTATTCATTTTTTTCTTTTGTTAGGGAAATTCTTCCTCTATGAGGAAGCGAATTTATTTGAAAAGTAAGAGAAAGCAAAATGCTCATAAAATGAATAAAAAGAATTACATCCATAGTGAGTACTTCCATAATACTTCGCAGCAATATTAAATTAGATAAAAATGCATATAAAATTTAACATGTAGTACCATAGTATGTAAATTTAATAAATTATTTTATAAATTATAAATTATTTTTTTTCGCCCGATAAATAAAGAATGGCTCAGAAGCACTTTTGTATAAATAGTCGGCAATATCGCTGTTGATTTATTTAGAAAATTGCAGTTTAAGGTTACATACTCTACTAAGCACATTGACTTTTCTACTGAAAGTGTAGCAGAGTAACCACAAGCTAGCATCAGAGCTGGACGCTGGTATTCTCTAAACCAAAGAGGATTAGGTTCAAGAGAAACTAGTACAAACAGTTTTTCCCTTCAGTTGGAAAAATACGGTAAACTTTATTCAAAAATAGTACCTTCCAACCAAAAAATATTTTATATAAGAGTTTGGAATTTTTGTTTTTTACATTCTCATCATTTATTTATTTTAAAAAGATAGTTTTGGTAACTTAAAAAAAAATTAAAATTGATCATAGAAATTAAAATATATAAAAAATTGTTTCAATGTGAGCGTAAAATTTAAAAAAAGACTAGTAATAAAATATAAAGTGGATCTGAAATAGACCCACGCGTTCTTTCATATAGAATATAGTTTAAGGATGTACACTACGGACCATCAATTTCAAAAGTTGCCTATCTTCAAAATGATTTATAAAATCGACGAAAAAAGATCTATTATTAATTTCTGTAAATATCGATGAAGGCTTTTGCTTCACACTTCGGCGAGAAATTATTCAGGTTAAAATTTTTTATTTCACAGTAGTTATTTAAAGGTTTAGTTTTTTTCTTTCTCTTTAAGGAAAAGTTACAATTTTTATTTAATCCTAATGATCAAGACCTCATTTTATTCTTCGAAGCATCCTCTAAATTTCTATTTTGGTTGATTTTATTTTAAAAAATTACACGAGAAACCATAAAGTTATTATTGTTATAAACAATCATAGTTTAAATTTTAATTAACACCACCCAAATAGAATTGAAGAGAAACCTTCAAAGAATAAAATCGGTCTTGATCATTCGAAATAAATTAGAATTGAAACCTTTCCCTAAAGAGAAAGAAAAATCTAAAACTCTAAATAACTATTGTTAAATAAACAATTTTGACCTGAATTATTTTTATACAGTACACTCAGAAGCTTCTGTCAAGATTTCCTGAAATTAATAATAGATCTATTTTTTTTATTTTACAAATCATTTTAAAGATTGGAAACTAAATAAAAATCTTACTCTGAAAATGAGGAATGTAAAGGATTTGTAAATAATTCTGTTTTTTGTGCTTTTTATAAGGTAAATTGCAATCTTATTATTCCATTTAAAGAAAAGTTACTTAATATTAAGTTGTTTTAATAATCAGCAGCATTATAAATGTATCATTTTAAAAAAAGAATACCAATTTTTTAAAGTTTTTATTTAGGTTTAAATCCAAAAACTCTCCTATAATATAAAAAATCTGTGAAAGGAAACAATACCCAAAACATTGCTCAGGCGTTAAATAAAAATTTGTATTGTTTCAAAATGTACATAATACAATTTATATTTATACTTAATACAATTTACAGTTTATCTGTATTTTTTCTTAATACCTTAGCTATTATTTATCTTCTTTCTTTAATGTTAGCTCACAAGTTTTTTCAAATAAAATTTATGTACATAATATATTGAATGCAATTTGAAACGATTAAAATTTCTATAATTTTAATAAAAAATATTATATTTTCCAAAAAAATACATAAATTTTTAACCAAATAATTGAATTTCAACAGCAAACATGAATTTTTAATTGGTGAAATTAATTGTCTGGCTAAAAAGACAAATTTCATATAAAATAAGTCAATTTCTAGTATAAACAAAAGGGAACTATGTTAGTAGAGCCTATTGAGTAAAAATATTCATTTTCGGTTTAGAATTGTTCTTTTTTGGTTCAAAATTTTATTATTTGGTTGCGAATTTGTCTTTTTGGATGATAACTTCCACAATAAGTTTTTTTTTCGTTGAAAATTCAAACTGCTTTGTTAAAAAATTCACCTTTTTGGGTCGAAAAATGAACCATTCTGGTACAAAATTGACCGGTTTGGTTGAAAATGAACTTTTTTTATTGAAAATGAACTTTTTTGTTAAAAAGTAATATTTTCGAAATAAAAATTCAACTGTTTAAAAAACTTTCCTTTGGCTTAAAAAGTCAACGATTACATTTCTAATTGAAAATTAATTTTTTAGGAGTCAATATTTAATTGTTTCATTGGAAATTTAACAATTTTGTTTTTTGTTATTAAAGGATAAGTTCCCAAGCAGAAAATCCAACTACTTTGTTCAAAATGTATGTATTTTATTGAAAATTCGTTGATTTTTGTTAATAATTTTCTTACTTGGTTGTAGATTTAATTATTTTGGTCAGATTCTATAATTTTGTTCAAAAGTTTACATTTTACTTTGAAAATTCAACTGAAAAAATTTTAAATTTCTACGAAAGAAATATAAATTTCAACGTAAAATATATTAATTTTAAATAAAAAACATTTAGCAATATAGCTCAATTTTTAAGCAAAAATATGCATTTCTAACTAAAAAGATTATTCTCTAATCAAGAAGATTAAATGCTTTCAAGAGAAATGAATTATCAACAAAAAACATAATTGTTTAAGTGAATGAACTTTTTGCTTAAAAAATTAGTTTTCAATAAAAAAAGAATCGAATTTTTAAGCAAAGGATGAATCATTAACAAAAAAAACTTAATTTTAAACGAAGCTGTTCGACTTTCAACCAAGTAGTGGATTTTTCAAACAAACAAATTGTTTCTCAATGAAAAATGCAATATTTGGTACTTAAAAAAATTATTTGAAATCAAAAACATTTAAATTTAAGCAAAAAAGACAAATCGTCAACAAAATAGCTGAATTGTCAATCAAAACATATTTACTTTCAACCAAGCCGTCACATTCTTGAGTAAAAAGGATGAATTTGTAATGAAGAAGTAATCTTCTCCCGAAAAAAGAAGAATTTTTAACCGAACATTAATTAGCAACAAAATTAATTAACCTTTAACAATAAAATATCATTTTTCAATCAAAAACGGAAAATTTGCATGTTCAGTGAACAAAAAACATTGTCAAACAAACTAAAAATCAACATTTTAACGAAATCGGGAATTTTTTAACCAAACAGATGAATTGACAACAGAACAACGAACCCTAATCTTCTACACACTGAAGATGAATTATCAACAAGATACATAAATTTTGGACTGAAGAATTAAAAAAAAAATAGCTCAATTTTCAATTAAATAATATAAATATGTAACCACAACTGAAATAATTCAATTTTCAATTAAAAAATAAATTTTCATCCAAAACTAAAATAAATTGTTAACAAAGCTAAATTATCCCCAAAGAGGCGAATCTTTAATTAAAACTTTAAATTTTTTCACAAACTTGTTCTGCTTTTAACCATGTAATTAAATTTTTGACAAAATTAAATTTTCACTTAAGTAGTAAAATTTTGAACCAAAATAAATTAATTCCGAACCTAAAAGATAATGATTGATATTTCAATCTGAAAAAAATCAAGCAATCTGATGTCTAAGATAATTAGTTAATTATATTAATATTCACAAATGTAACACAAATTTATAAAGAATTCTTTTAAAATTATTATCATACTAGTATCAAATAGTTTATCTATTTATTTATGGTTCTGCAGAATTAATTGGATTAAATCTACTTTTTTCATATTAGGTTTTTTTTATTACTACAATTTTTTCTTGTACGGAAACGAGACATGGCCCTACTACTTAGTGTGCTGCATGGTGACGAGATCTGGTACCATTAGCCAATTTGCTGCACGGTAAAGAGACCTGGTTCTACCATCCACTGTGCTTTACGGTAATGGGACTTGGTCCTACCACGCACCATCCTGCATGGTAACGAGACCTGGTTCTACCATCCACTGTGTTCTACGGTAATGAGACTTGTTCCTACCACACACCATGCTGTACGGTAACGTGACCTGGTTCTACCATCAACTGTGTTGTACGGTAATGACACCTGGTCCTACCACACACCATGCTGTACGGTAACGAGACCTGGTTTTACCATCCACTGTGTTGTACGGTAATGAGACCTAATCCTACAACCCACTAAACTGGACGGTAACGGGACCTTGTCCTAGCCCCCACCATAATTTACGTTAATGAGGTCTGGTCTTATCATCCGCTGTGCTGTAAGGCAACCAGACCTAGCCTTATCACCCACTGTGCTGTACTGTAATGAGATCTAGTACGACTAGCCACTGTGCTGTACGGTAATGAGACCTGGTCCTACCACACACTATGTTGTACGGTAACGAGACCTGGTTCTAGCATCCACTGTGCTGAGACTTGGTTCTACCATACACTATGCTGTAGGGGAACGAGACCTGGTTCTAACATCGACTGTGATGTACGGTAATGACATCTAATCCTAAAACCCACTGTCCTGCACTGTTACAGGACCTTGTCCTTCCATCGACTGTGATTTACGTTAGCGAGGTCTGGTCTAATCATCCGCTTTGTTGTAAGGAAACCAGACCTGGTCTTATCACCTAATATGCTCTACTGTAACGAGACCTAGTACGACTATACACTGTGCTGTATGGTAACGAGACCTGGTCCTACAACACTCCGTGCTGTACGGTAATGAGACCTAGTCCTACGATCCACTGTGCCATACGATAACGAAACCTGGTTCTAGCACACACGGTTCTTTACGGTGACGACACCTAATCCTAACACCGACTGACCTGTACGATAAATAGACCTTGTC
>JAWWLR010000158.1:39744820-39757306 GCA_035041075.1 Acraspis erinacei | reverse complement strand
TTTCAAAAAAATGTACCTTGCTTATATGAGAAAAACTTTTTTGATATTCAAAATACAGTAATATGCTATCTATAGTGTATTGTCCGCGTCTATGAGACGCATTGATACAGCAATTGGAATAGAACATATCGATTGATATATTGATGGGCTCTCTGATTTTCTGAAAATAAGATTGTCGGTAAATTAGAAACATAAGCTTGCAAAAATATTGAAAGTATTAATTTTTTTCTTTTGTTAGATTAAAACAAACCTCTATGAGGAAGAAACATGCTCATAAAATAAATGCACCCATGGTGAATAAATACACCGACAGGAAATACAGTAAAATCTGGATTTATTGTCAGTTTTTGGCTGACTTTGACTGTAAATCTAGAGTCTCGGAACTGTTTTGTCTCTCTCTCTCTCTTGTTTTATCACGCTTGAGAAAGCGCCGCAAACCCCCCGCAGCTCTTCCCACCAATCCCCACCACGCTGTGTGAATTCTCGGAAACACTAAATCCAGAATCACTAAATCCACATTCGAGTGTATATCCAAACTATTTTGTAGCGGTATTTAGAAAATGTAATAATCTAAATAGATTGGTTCAGAATCAAGCACAAACATGCACTTCACTTTTTTTATTTTATTTTTTGGATTGTCACTTCTATCTGAGGAAGTCTTAAAAAAATGTGCACTTCTAAATTCAAGTATTTTAGTCAACTGCGGGGACGGAAAGGTAAATTTGTACTCACATTCCAGTAAAATGGAAGCGGACACAATTCAATTTTGCACAATCAGCATGAGCTTGACACTGGCGAAGGACGTAAATCACTCTCTATCTTTTACAACTTGATTTCCAGTATTCAGCAATATAAGATAACATTTTTGCAGCTTCAGGAAACATATGAAAGACACGAGATTGTTCTGTAAAGTTGCATTGGTTGAATGCGTTCAGAAGAATTGTACACTTCTTATCGGGGAAAGTGGATATCCAAGAACAAAAACTCGATTGAATGGAAATTATTTGAATAGGAGAATTTGAAAATCCCGATTTATGCGAATTGTTGTCTATCGATTTGTCAAATTTTTAATCGCTTTCATGGAATTGATCTTTTAAATCGGTCCCCGATTCAGGCAACTTTCGTTGAATTATTATTTTTTATTCGGAACACTTACCGGTTTCTTTTCTGATATTTCATACACATCAGCCAGTAAATTTCGTTCCGATAAAAAAAAATTCAGCGAAATGTGCCTGAAATGGTGGAGGCTGTTAGGTGTCAGACTGAAATGAATAAAATTCGCGCCAATCTTCATTAAATTCTCCCAAAAGGACGAAATTATCTGACCCGCCCAGGAAAAAAGAATCGATTAAAATGAAATTATTTGAATAGGAAAATTTAAGATTCCTGATTCGCGCGAATTAAATTGTTTTTCAGTTTCTTAATTGCAAGATTAAATTTATAAAATCGTTTAAAATGGTCACAAGCCGATAGACCGCAATTCGCGTGAATCCGCATTCTTAAATTCTCCGATTCAAATACTTTTCATTCAATCCATTCTTTCTTCCTGAGCTCAACAAAAAAAAATTTTGCAAAAAGTTGTATTTTTAACCAAAAAACATAAGATATTTTCCAAACGCAACGACTTTTCCAAAAATATGTAGATTTTTTAACCCGAAAATATGAATTTTCCACACAAAAAGTTAATTTTCAACCAAATAGTTAAATTTTCAAACAAATATTAGAATATTTTAACAAAATAATAGACTTTTCAACCAAATACATGAATTTCTAATCAAGAAAATAGTTATACAAATTTTAAATAAATAAAAAAAGTAGAACAGTTTATATTTCAATATAACAAGATTTTTATTTAAAATAAAAAGAAGCTTAATTTATTAAAAAAGACGAATTTCCAACAAACTATTTGAATAATCAACCGATTTTTTTTCCAGTTGTATTTCTAACAAAAAAAAACATATATATATTTCCCAAGCAGGATAAATTTTCTACAAATTTTAATTTCATAACTCAAAAGTATGAATTTTGCACAGAAAATATCTTTTTCAACTAAATAGTTGAATTTACAACCAAATGCATAGATTCTCAACGAAATGCATACATTTTCTATCAACAGAACATAATTTTCTACCAAAAACGAAAATTTTCCAACTAAAATGATAAATCTTCAAGCAACAAAATTATTTTTTAATAAAGTTGTCCAACTTTTAACCAAGTAGTTGTATTTAAAAAAAAGATGAATTCTTAAGGAAAAATGTAACAGTCGATATTTTAAAGTAACAAGTTTTTCATTTTAAATAAAAAAAGGTCAATTCATTCAAAAAAGGCAATTTTTCAACAAAATAGTTGAATACTCAAGAAAAAAAAATAATTTTAAAAGAAAAACTTTCTACACAAAATTTTTATTTTTTCAAACCAAAAGTTTTTAACCAGATGCATTTTTAACCAAAAAACATAAAATATTTTCCAAGTAAGAACAATTTTCTCCAAAAACGTAAAATTTTTTACCGAAATTTATGCATTTCCACACAAAAAAATTATTTTTCAATTACATGGTTAAATTTTCAACCAGATGCATGCATTTTTTATCAAGAGGAATATGACTTTCTACCAAAAAAGACGAAATAAAATTATGAATCTCCAATAAAAAAAATTATTTAACGAAAAATGTAATAGTTGATATTTAAATATAACATTTTTATTTTGAATAGAAATAAATATTCATCCAATTCATCCAGAAAATTCCAATTTTGTAAGAAAATAGTTCATTTTTTGGCTAAAAATCACAACTGTTCGATTGAAAATTAATCTGTTTTTGTTAAGGATTCATCAATATATTGTTGAAATATGACCATTTTATGGTTGAAAAGTTTCTTTAAAATTTCAAATTTTTCTTTGAAAATATATTAAATTAATCTTCTTGGTTGAAAATTTATTTTTTGGGTCGAAAGTTTTTTTTTTGTTTTTTTTAGAAAATGAGTTTTTTTATTGAATAATAATTTTTTGTACACTCTGTTTTGGCTGACAATTAAATTATTTTGTGAAAATGCGTCTTTTCTGTTGTTCAAAAGTTGTTTTAAAAAATCCAAGATTTGTTTGAAAATGCATGTATTTTGTTAGAAATTAATCGCCATTTGTAAAAAATTAATATTCTTAGTTGAAAATTCTTTATTTCTGTGATTGGATTTTTTTTATTGAATATTAATTTTTTGCAAGGAGAATTTAAATATTCAATTTTAAAATCAAAATTTACCTGATTTCAGGTGCAAATTCAACTATTTTATTCAAAATTCGTCTTTTTACAAAAAATTCCTTCAAAAATACAAATATGTCTTTGAGAATTCAATTATTTTGTTAGAAATTAATCTTTATTTGTATAAAATAATTCTTTTTGGTTTCAATTTTATTCCTTTGATTGAAAATTAGTTTTTTTAATTGAATTTTTATTTTTTTTACTGAAAATATAACTATTAAATTTATCATCTGTTTTGTTGAAATTTGATTTGTTCAGTCGAAAATTATTTTTTTTAAAGAAAATTTAAGCATTCCATCTTAAGTTCAAAATTTATCTGTTTTAGGTGGAAATTAAACTATTTTGTAAAAAGTAGGTGTTTTTTGGTTAAAATTTCATTTAAAAATCAAATATTTGTATGAAAATGCATTTATTTTGTTAGAAATAAATTTTCATTGGTATACAATTATTTTTCTTAGCTGAAAATTAATCTTTCTGCTTAAAAAAAGATTTATTTTCTTGAAAATAAATTTTAGCATTACATTTGTTTTTACTTGCGTGTACACAAATTTCTAAAATTAACGGTACGTAATTCTTGTTTTTCAGAATTCAAATTTCAAATTCAATTTCAAAATTTTAAATTTATTAATTTATTTTGAATAAAAAAGTATCATAGTTTATATTTCAATCAAAAAGATGAAATTTATGTAAAAAAAAGAGAATTTTTAAATCAAAGAAACGAATTTTCAACAAAATAAAAATTTTTTACTCAAGAAAGGAATAAAAGTTTATCAAAATCGTTGAACCTTCAAGCCAAAAGACGAATTTTCTCTACAAAAAATGAATTTTCAGCAAAAAATTAATTTCTCACGAAACTGATGCATTTTGACTCAACTAAAATGAAATTTCATACCTTGAAAATTAATTATTTACCAAAAAAGGAGAATCTTCAAGGTCAAAATATTAATTTTTAAACGAAAAAGAAGTTTCTAAGAAAAAAATTTAATTTTCAATCCAAAAAGACGGATTTTTTCAACCAAAAAGGATGGTTTGTAACCAACTAGTTGCATTTTTATGCATGAAATATGAAATGTTTACTAAAACAGAGGAATTTTAAATAAAAAACGACCAATTTTCTTTTGAAAGTTGAATTTTCAATCAAATAGTGGCATTTTTATCCATGAAAGATGAAATTTCTCTTTAAACGGATGAATTTTAAATAAAAAAATAACGATCATTTCAAAAACTAGTAGAATTTTTATCCAGAAAGGATTTTCATTCTTTTTTTAACCGCAAAATATTAAATTTAAATATAAAGGAAATTTTCTTCGAAACAGTTTAATTTTCAACAAAGTAGCAGAATTTTCAACCAAACAGTTGCATTTTTCTCCAAGAAAAATGAAAATTCTACAAAATAAAAATCAAAAAGAATAATTTTCAAAAAAAAGATTTGAATTTTAATATATTACAAAAAGATTTCAGTTAAATTTTCAACACAAGAATACAAATTTTAATCAATTTTTATCCGAGAAAAATGCAATATTTCAAGTAAAGAAATATGATCTTTAAAATCAAAAAGACAAATTTTCAGAAAAAATATTTTTCATCCAAAAACTTTTTCAGTTGACTCATCAGCAACAAAACATGAATATTAAAAACAAGGTGAATGCTCTTCGATAAAAGTTAAATTTTGAATCCAAATTGACGAATTTTCACGAAACGGTTGAATTTTTAAGGAAAAAGGATGTCTTTAAGAAGACTATTAAATTTCCGAACAAAAAATAAAATTTATAACTAAAAAGATAATCTTCAGGTGAAAGTCTTTGTCCATTTAGCAGTTACGTAATTTAAGTACGGATCCCGAGTTGCATTTGCAGTAGCAGTGCAGCAATTGCAAATAATCATAATAGATTGCAATCAGCAAAATGTAAATTGAGCGTGAGATCACCCATATAAAAGCTGTTTAATTTCCTCAACGATATCTACTACTATTCTCCTGTTGATGTCACTATTTATAAATAAAATAGTTGACACTCTCGGTAAATCAGAGGCGTCTAAAGATAAACAATTTCAAGTTTTCTTTGAAGTCTTGATCAGAATATGCAAATTTTAGTCTTGAATCGACAGAAAGATTGATTAGTTACGGGTTGAAAAATAGCAAAGAGTTCGCAGAAATGTTTTAATAGTAGGTCACTTAAAAGGACTTTACAGCCTATTCGTAAAATATTGAATACTTCGTAAATAAAGGCACTGTAATGACTAGATAATAAGTAACAACTGTCGTTTTTGTTTATATTTCTATACAATATAAAAAAATTCAGTCTAGATTCTACAAGGCTCTACAATTCTAATTTCTGAGTATTTGAATCCCCCTGTTCTTGAAAAAATTTCCCTTTTTTCCCCTTTCTCTTTAAATATGCTACATTAGAGAGTACAGTATTTGAATTATGCAGGAAGTTTCGAAGCGGAAAGTAGTCTCGAGTTTGAATTGCAAAATTGTAATTTGCATTTTCTTGAAATTTACTAGAGTATTTATTTTAAATATTTAAAAAATTAGTTTTTGAGGAATGTATATTTATAATTTTATTTTAAATTTATCTTATCCTGTATTATACAAATGAATTATAGGTTCTCTTGAATAAATAAAAAAAACGTCAAATTTATTTATTTGATTATTACAATTTTATGCAAATGCAATAAAAAATGTCATGTTTCAAACTCGGGATGAATGATAGAATTTTTTAAATGAGAAAATATTCTTGATTATGAGAACAGTTTTAAATATATGAAAATTGTTTATTAAATAAATTTTTTTGTCGCACTTCCATATTGCAGTTAATGAATTTCCAACGACCCAACGAGGACATCATCAGAAATAGATTTTTTAAAAATCTTATATAAAATTTATTTGAAAATGGCGATCCATTTTCGAAAAAATTAACTTTATTAAAATGTTCATTTATTATATTTAATTTTATTTTATTTGAAACAATTGAATTCCCAACTGTTGGAAATCCAATTATCAACTTTCTTCAATTTTTAAAAGTCGAAAATTCAATATTTAAAAAAATTCAACAGTTTTAAATTTAAAAAATTTTTTTTCAGAATTCAATGATCAATTTTCAACAGTTGAATTTTTAATAGATAAAAATTAAATCTGTAATTTTCTTCAATTTTCAATAATATTTGAAAAATCAACTGTTTTAAATTGAACACAATTTGAAATTGAATATTTAACTGTTGAAGGTCGAAGAAAATTAAATTCTCGACTGCTGAAAATTGTAAAAAAAAATGATAATTGAATTTTCAACAGATGAAAATTTAAATGTGAAAATTGAATATTTACCTGTTGAAAATTTGAGAAATTATAATTTTCAACTGTTAAAAAATTAATTATCAGTTTCCATTAATTTTCGAAAGTTTAAAATTCAATTTTCTTTCATTTTCAAGATTTCAGAATTTAACTGTTTTAATTTGAAGTAAACTGAAAATTAAATTGTGGGAAATTTAATATTTAACTGCTGATAATTGAAGAACATTGATATTGGAATTTTCAGCAGATGAAAATCCGAAAAATGAAAATTGGAGAAATTTAATTTTCTTCCATTTTTAATAAATGATAATTCAACAGTTTCAAATTGAAAAACATTGAATTTCTGAATTCAATTATCAATTTTCAATAGTTGAATTTTTAATAGATTAAAATTAAATCTGTAATTTTCTTCAATTTTTAATAATATTTGAAAAATCAACTGTTTTAAATTGAACACAACTTAAAATTGAATATTCAACTGTTGAAGGTCGAAGAAAATTAAATTCTCGACTGCTGAAAATTTAAAAAGATTGATAATTGAATCTTCAACAGATGAACATTTAAATGTGAAAATTGAATATTTACATGTAGGAAATTTGAGAAATTATAATTTTCAACTTTAAAAAATTTAATGATCAATTTCCTTTAATTTTCAACAATTTAAAATTCAATTTTCTTTCATTTTCAAGATTTGAGAATTCAAATGTTTTAAATAGAAGTAAATTGAAAATTTAATTGCTGCATATTGAATATTGAACTGTCAAAAATTGAAGAAAATTGAAATTTGCTTTTTTAATTTTTGAAAATTGAATTTTCAACAGGTGAAAATAAAAATGTTAAAAATTGAAAGAAAACTAAATATTGAATATTCAACTGTTGAAAATTAGAGAAAGTTGAACTTTTAACTTTTGCAGATGGAAGATAATTAAAATTGAAAAAAATTGACATATCAGATGTTAAAAATTGAAGTAAATTTAATTTTCTTCTATTTTCAAAATTTGATAATTCAAGAGTTTCAAATTGAACAAATTGAATTTCAGAATGTAATTATTAATTTTCTTCAATTTTCAATAGTTCAATTTTTAGTTATCTTCCACTTTCAATATTTCAAAATTCAACAGCTTTAAATTGAACAAAACTTAAAATTGAATATTTAACTGTTGTACACCTAAGAAAATTAAATTTTCAATTGCTGAAAATTTAAAAATTCAATTTTCTTACATTTTCAAGATTTGAGAATTCAATTGTTCTAAATTCAAGTAAATTGAAAATTCAATTGTTGCATATTGAATATTGAACTGTTAAAAATTGAAGAAACTTAAAAATAGCCTTTTTCACTGTTAAAAATTGAAGAAAATTGATGCATAAATTTTCAACAGGTGAAAATTCAAATGTTAAAAATGAAAGAAGATTGAATTTTTAACTGTCGAAAGTTGAAGAAAATTAAAAAGATAAGAAAATTGAACGTTGAGTTTTCAAAAGTCAAATTTTCTTTAATATCCAACTGTTGAATTTAACATTAGAATGTAACGAAACAATATTTTAATCAAAAAAACAAATTGTTTTATAAAGTCGTCTTTTTCGAAAACGAGTCGCTACTGGTAAGCAGTTTTTTTTGGCCAATTAGTAGTCATCCAATTGACTCACAGTAGGAAATTTATGAGATTAAAAAAAAATCAATTCTTATAATTTCCCAGTAACGGTATCCATTTTGCAAACAAAATTCTTTAATGTCAGAAGTTATAAGAAAATAATTAAATATTATTTGAAAATACAATAAATTCTTATAAAAAGATTCTTTTTTATTTTCTACATGTCAAAATTGAAGTTTAAAATTTAATTTTAATAGGCATTATTTTTCTGATTTCAAATTCGTATCAAGAACAATTCGAAATATCCATTTAAGTCTTCTTTTAACTTTTGAAAAAGTATATAAACGATGTCACGTAATTATTTAGGGCTAAAAATATTGTTTCTTTATGCAAAATACGAGACACTTTTTTACCAAAACATTTTTTTATGAATTTAAATATTTACGTGAATTATGAAAAAAATTAATAAAAATTTTCTTTAAAAAGTCGTAGTTTGGTAAGAAATTGAGAGAATTTAATTTTCTTTCTGGTAGCTTTTAGTGCAATCTTCTCTCTTTCAAATTCCTTTAAAAATCAAAAGTATTTTCAAGTTTCTAAAATTTCCTACATTTTTCGAAAAAACTCAAAAGTAATTTTTCTCAAAAAAGTCACCTGGGGTTTTTTTAAAAATCATGGTAATATGAGGGATATATCTTGTGAGTTTCGTCATCGCGAAACGATCCTTTTTTATAGAAAAATTTATTTTTTATAATGTAAAATAAAACTTTTAGATTTTAAATTAACTCTTGAATTTTAAACTTTTAAAATTCAAGTTTAAAGGTTATAATTTTTAATTTTCTAACTTAAAAAATCAATTAACTTTAAAATTTTCAAAATTATGTTATTTTAAACAATTTTAAGCTAGAAAAAATAAAAATTGAAAAATTAATTTTCTAAAATCAGAAGTTAAATTATTTCCATCTTAAGCATTTTAAGCATCCTTGAAAAGCTTCAAAATTTTGAGAAATCTAGAAGTTGTTTTAACTTTATTCAAATTTAAAAATAGTTTTGAAATTTTTTTAGAACTTCTAAATATCTTTTAAAATGAATAGAATTTTTCCTACCATTTTTAGAAACTCCTGCAAATAAAAAAAAAATCTTAAAATCTTCCAGATTCTTTTTAAACAATTTTGGAGATCTTGCAAAATCTTTTTGAATATTCTTTTAAAAGAATATTCCAAAATGATAAATTATTTTCAATTTTCCTAGGAATCTTGGGAAAATGTTTTTATTCTTTTGAAGAATTTCATAATTATTATAAAGTATTTAAATTATTTAAAATCATTTCAAGTTTTCAATTAATTTTTAATTTTTTCAAAATTTCTAAATACATCTTAAAATTACTCAAATTTGTTTCTACAAATAATAAGTGTTCCATTGTAAATTATACGTCAAAATTTAACAATTTAACATTTGGAAAAAGTAACAATCAAAATTGTAACGCTCAAAAATTAAAATCTCTTCGAAATTTTAACCTTTAAAGGTTTTTTATGTCAAAAAATTCAGTTTCAGATTGTTTTATTCTAAATATTTGGTTTTAATTCATTTGTCATAAATAAACAGTAAAATATTGGTAAATATAAAGAATTATTCTTTTTCTTAATTAAAAAATCTGAAATTGAATGAATTCAACTAATTATTTAACTCGAGATTTCAAATTAAAAAAATTAATAAAACTACCGAAAATATTTATTAACGTAATTGAAATACTCAAAAAGTAGTAAATTTCCGAAACTCCGAATTGACGAAGTTTCAAATTCCCTCAAAAAATTACAATATTAAATTAAATTTTTTCTACGAATTTTAAATTTTCAGGAATTATAAATTCTGGCAATGAGAAATTTCAGGGTAATTTCAGGGTATTTCGGTATTTCTCAACATTCAAGAATTTTATTTTTTGGCAAAATTAAGTGATCCGATATATTTTTAACTCATTTAAGAAATAAAACTGAATTAAAAAAATATATTTTTTTAGAAAATAGAAAAAAAATCGATAAAAAGGGATAGTTTAACGAGGGTGAAAAAAAAAACAAGAAAGAAACCAAAAGTGCTCTTTTTGAGAAAATTCGCTTTCCAGTTTTTTCGAAAACTGTACGAAATCTTAGTAATCTTTAACAAATTTTATTTTCTTTGTTCAAAATTTGGTCATATGAGCCCATAATAAAAAAAGTCATTTTAAGCCTTCCAAGAGTTTAAAATATCTTTAAAAAATTTAATTTGCTTTAATTCTAAATATTCATTTGTCCGAAAGACTTTGATTTATCCAGTAAATCTAAGATTTCAAACATTTTCATTTGAAATAAATATGTTTGCTTCAACTTAACCCATAAAATTGAGAACTGTAGCGCCTTATAGAGCATTATAGCTAACAAAATTTAATTCTATTTGCCCTTCTACACTAAAATTACCCTCAGGGATTGTAGATCTTAGAATTTTTTAAAGCGTCCTTCACTTTTTTATCATCACTCGCGGCAGCTTTCAAGACGAGTTCCAAATTTTCCTGAGTTGCACTTTTTTCCCTCTGCAGCTTTCCGATTATTCCTTCCTTTTCTTTGACTAGATTCTTCAATCGCTGGAGTTCTCGTGAATATTGAGATTTCATCTGATCCACACCCAGTTCTTGATTTTTTATGTGCTTTTCGACCGAGTCCAATTGCTGTTTTGCGCCTTTTTGCACACTCTGTAAAAGTTTCCGTTAAAAAAATAAATTTTCAACAACAAAAAAGGGTTTTTTTTAACGGAAATGAGTCATGAAATAAAATAATGCATTTTTAACCAAATAATTCCACTTTCAACTTAGGTATTAAATTTTCAAGCAGAACAGATTTTCCGCCAAGCGAGAATTTCGAAATAAGAAAGATAAATTTTCAACAAAAAATGGAATATTCGATATTTCAAGACAAAAATATTTCATTTTTGAATTAAAAAAAATTGAATTCAACGCAAACAAATGAATTTTCAATCAAACAGTTGAATATTCAACCTAATTGTTAAAATTGCAACAAAACATGGAATAGTTGAATTTTCAGTTAAAGTTTTCAACTTTTAACCAAAAAACATTAATTCTCAACGAAAAATGTATTTTTTTTTTAAACCAAAAAGGCGAATTTTCAACAAAATAGTTTAATTATTAATTAATAGCAAAATAATCGATTTTTAACAAATTAATTCCAATTTCAACTAAGCATTAACCGAAAACATTAAATTTATATAGAGAGATATATTTTTGAACTAAAAAAAACTAATTGGTAACAAATGAGTTTAATTTCGAACCCAATTGTTGAAGTTTTTGCCAACACAGTTTAATTTTCAAAAACAAAAAAAAAATATTTAACAAAATCATAAAATTTCAATATTTTTCCATAACCTGAATGGCATTAACTTTGTAAATTTTTACGAATTAAAATTTTTTTGTGATAAAATAATTTTTTCAAAATAAATTTTAGAAGCTCGGATATGAAACGAGTTTAAAACAGAATGTAAATTTTTGAAGATTTGATTTTAAAAATTTAGAAACTTTTCAAGAATTTTGAAACGTTTGAAAAAAATAAAAAAGGTTTTTAAGATTCATGGAAAAATTTCAAATGATTTTTTACTTTTTTAATGTCAAAGAAGAATCTAAAAGATTTTAGAGCAAATTTTTTAATCTAGGAGAATTAAAAAAATTTAGAAAAAAAATTCAAATAATTTTATAAGATATTTAGAAGGATTAGAAGTTCTGAAAAGATTAACAAAAGAATTTTCCTTAGAATTCTAGGAACATATCAAATTATTTTTAATTTAAAAATATTAATAAAAAATTTTTCGAATGATTTCCTAATAATTTTGAAAGAGAATGCAGAAGAATTTAAAGAAAATGTTTACAATTTTATAAGATTACCAAAAATTTACCAAAAATTCTAGTTAATTTAAGAGATATTAAAAATTTTAAAGAAATTTTTAAAATAAGGATAAACTTGAAAATATTTAATACATGTTTAAAACAAAATGTAGATTTTTGAAAATTTCGTCAAAAAGTTTAGAATTTTTTTTAAAGATTTTTAAAAGGTTTTAAGAGAGAGATAAAAATGTTCTTAAGATTCATGGACCTTTTTAAAATGATTTTATATTTTGTAAAAATGAGTTTTAAGAGATAATTGAAAAAGATTTCAAAACCGTTTCAATTATTTCCTGAAAATGTCCTGTAAAATTGTACAATTTTGCAATATTATAAAATTAAAAAAAAATCGTTCTGAACCGATTAAAATATTTCTTATTTGTAAAGATTTTAAAAAACTTGCTTTTTAAGGAATTTGAACGTTTTCAAAAGA
>JAWWLR010000158.1:39720718-39731407 GCA_035041075.1 Acraspis erinacei | reverse complement strand
TTTTTAAATGAAAAATACTGAATATAACAAAAAGAAAACCTTAATTTTAACTATGTTTTTGCAATTTATTCTTTTCTGGTCGTCGTTTTTACCAAATTTTGAAAAATGATTGCATTTTAATAAATGACGGCTCATTTTTTTCGCGAAAATATTCTCTCAGGGTGGCCGTTTTAATCGAAGAAATAAATTCCCGGTCAATTACCAGGGTTTCCCCGTTCGCAAACATTTTTCACGTTTAATGAAATTTAAAAAATTGCACTCAAGCTAAAAAATCTTCCATTTTAGGTACAAAAAATATAAAGCCACACTATCATTTTCAATTCTCTAAATCAAAAAATCAATCACTGAACTTTAAAATTTTCAAAATTATTTAATTTTAAGGAATTTGTAAGCTGCAAAAAATAATAATTGAAAAATTGACATTTTTTTAATTGTACACTTCTTAAATTAGAAATTCAATTATTTTCATTTTAAATAGTTTAAACATCCTTGAAAAGTTTTATTTTTTTTCAAAATCTTCAGAAATCTAGACATTGTTTTAAATTTCCTTAAAATTTGGATGTATAAATAACAGTTGAAAATTTATTATTTGTAGACGAAATTTGAGTAATTTTAAGAGATATTTAGAAGTTTTGAAAAGATTATATCTTCATTTAAAACTTGAAATGAAAGCCTAATTTAAAAGAAAATGTAGATTTTCGCAGATTTTAAACAGAAATATTAGAATCCTTTCAAGAATTGTGAAAGGCTTCAAAAGAATAAAAACATTTTCTAAAGATTCCTAGGAAAATTGAAAATAATTTTTCATTTTGAAAAATTATAATACGAATGTAAATTTGTAAATTATACATCAAAATTCAAAAATTTTACTTAAAAATTAAAAAAATTCAAATACAACAATTAAAATTGCAACGTTCAAAGTTTAAAGGCTATTCGAAATTTTAACAAAAAATTCAAATATTGCTTTATATTCAATAATTAATCTTCTTCTTAATTTAAAAATTTAAAATTGAATGGGTTAAATATTTAATATTTTAGATTGAAACAATATTTTAAATTTAATAAAAGCCTTTAATTAAGAATATATTATTATGAAGTTATTTTGAGGTTGAAAATAGTTTATAAAGCTTCAGTCAGGCGTTCATCTTTTTTTAATGACTGAGAATTTAAAATTGAAACCGTTTAATATTTAACGTTAAAATCTGAAAATTCTTAAATTTTTAACTGATTTAAAATCGTTTTGCCAAATAATTTTTGGTTCAATTTTTAATACTTAAAGAACAGATCCATTACAAAATTTTCTTCTTTATTAAATAAAAATGGTTTTTACACAAAATTTTTAACTTCAAAGGAATTTAATTTTTAATTGTTCAAGACTTCAAGACAGTATTTTAAAATTGTTTAAATTAAAAATGTGAACCTCAATATGTAAGTCTCAAAAAATTTTCGGTCATTTCCCGGTCTAGCGGCCACCCTGTTCTCTACAAATCTATACTGTTTCCAATTTTGAAAGTAAATTTCTTTATAACTGAAATCGCTAGAACAATTTTTTTGCTACCAACATTTTTTAAAGCAAATAATTATATTTTAAGATTATTTAGTTACTTTTAAAATTTGAAACCTTGGTTGTAAAGAATGCTTTTCCGGAAAAAATAAGCCATTATTTATTCAAATGCAATCATTTTTCAAAAGTGGTTAAAAACATGGTTAAATAAATTCTTTTTGCAAATTTTAACATTTTCTAATAAAAAAATAATTTTTAAAATTTGAAATGGCATCAGTTATAATATTTCGATTGTTAAAATAATAAAAAACTATTCTTTTCAGTTATATGAGTTTTGGCACGACAACCACCTTAATTATTTTTGCAATCTAGCGTACACTCCAATGGCAATCTAATGCAATAAACTTCGCTGAAGTTGGCAAAATTTACAAATAACAAATACATTTTTTTAGCGAGATCCAAAATTTTGATATTCTAAAATTTAGAACATCAAAATTTGATGTCTTAAGGGGTTCAAAACAAGGGAGTTTCGATAACAATAAAGCAATGACATTTTTTGGGGATGTTTGGACATCAAATCGAAACACTCTAAACCGTAAAATTATAGACCTGTGTGTTAGGGCATTTAAAAAAAACAAATTCGTTTTATATTATCTCAGGGGTTGAAAAGGAGGGCGTTCCAGAAGTGACAAGAGAATGAAGCTTTTCTGAGTATCATTAAACATCAAACAGACTTATTCTAAACCATACAATTTTAGGTTTAGATGTTAGGGCATTTTTTATTAATTAAGTGGTTGAAAACGAGGGTATTTCAAAAAGCAATAGGGCAATTAAACTTTTTTGGGTATCTTTAGACATCAAATGAAACCATTCTAAACAGCAAAATTTTAGGTCTGGACGTTAGGACATTTTTTTTTATTTTTTATTATCTTAGGTGTTGAAAAGGAGGGTTTTCCAGAAGCTATAGGAGAATGAAACTTTTTTGAGCATCTTCGAACATCAAATAGAACTATTCTAAACCTAAAAATTTTATGTTCGGATATTAGGGAATTTTTTCGATTTCTTAATATTTTAGGGGTTGAAAACAAAGGTGTTTCGAAGGCAATAGGTTAATTCAACTTTTTGGGTTATATTTAGACATCAAAGAAAAACAATTAAAACCGTAAAATTATTGGTCTAAACATTAAGGCATTTTAAAATTTTTTCGATTTTTATTATCTTAGGGGTTGATAAGGCGGGTTTTCCAGAAGTGATAGGACAAAAAAGCATTTTTGAATATTTTCCAACTTCAAGTAAAACTATTCTAAATCATAAAATTTAATATCTGGATATTAGGACATTTTTTCGAATTTTAATTATTTTAGGGGTTGAAAACGAGGTTTTTTCGAAAGCAATAATGCAATAAAACTTTTTTGGATACCTTTGAACATCAAATTAAACCATTCTAAAGCGTAAAATTTTATGTCTGAATGTTAGGGCATTTTTTGGAATTTTTTCGACTTTTTATTATCTTAAGGCTTGAAAAGGCGGTTTTTCCAGGAGATGTAGGAGAACAAAACATTGTTGAATATTTTCTATCATCAAATCAAATAATTCTAAACCATACAATTTTATGCCTGGACATTAGGGCATTTTTTTCGATTTTTTATTAATTTAGTGGTTGAAAACGACGGTGTTTTGAAAGCGACAAGGGAATGAATTTTTTTTTGTATCTGTGGAAATCAAATAGCACGTATTCAAAACGTATCATTTTATATCTAGACTTTAGGGCATTTTTTGTTATTATTTTAGGGGTTGAAGGAGAGGTTGTTTCAAAAGTAATAGGAAAATTAAACTTTTCTAAGCGCTAAAATTGTATGGCTGGATGTTAGGACATTTTTTTCTTTTTTCTTATCTTTGGTGTTGACAACGAGTGTGTTCCCGAAGTGATAAGGAAAGGAAACTTTTTCGGGTACCTTTGGAAATTCAAATAGAAACATTCTAAACAATTTTAGATCTGGATGTTAGGACATTTTTTGGATTTTTCCCCCTTTTCTCACCCTAGGGGTTGTATTAGAATGCGTTCCGGAAGAATTAGGATGTTCATAAATTGTTGGCATCATGTTGAAACCAAATGATCCTATTATTAAGTATTAGGTTCGGGAATTGATTTTTTAAAATGATTTTTGCCACTCTTAGGGGTTGCAAAGGGGCGTGCTCGGGCATAGATTCAGGATAAAATTATAAGACTTTAAAAAAATCGAAGAAAAATTCAAAATAATAAAAAATTAATTCGAAAAAATTTATAAAATAAAAAAAAATTCCATTGATTTTCGTAAAATTGGAATAAATTTAGAGGAATTTAAGGTAAACGAGAATAGTTCGATGGAATTTATAAAAATTCAAATGAATTAAAGACAATTTAAAATTTTCAAAAATTTAATTGAATTCAGAAAATTTGAAATGAGCTTATACAAATTCAAGGGAATTCAAAAGAATTGAATGATACGCCGAAGAATTTAAGGTGAGGTTAAGACTTCAAAATCAATTAAATAAAAAAATGAATTTGAAAAATTCATACAGGCTGAGTTCAAAAAATAATTTCGAATCTTTGAAACCAAAAAACAATTCAAATATATTGGAAACAATTTTCAAAATTCCATTGATTTCAGTGAAATTTGAGCGAATTTACAAGAATTTAAAGGAAATGAGAAGAATTTGATGAAATTCATGAAAAAAATCAGGCTGAATTTTAAAAGCATGAAGTGAATTAGAAACAATTTAAAAATACGAAAAAATGCATTGAATTGGGTAAGTTTGAAAGACATAATTTTAAAAATCCCTGCAAAGTATTAAAACCTTTGAAATCCCTTGAAATTGTTATTTAAGATACTTTAAAAATGAAATGCTCTTAGTTTTTTAATGATTTGGAATTTAATTGCGTTTAGATTTGAAATTGGTCGTCTTTCAAAAATTCTAACTCAGGAAATCTTGAAAAATACCTAAAATACCGAGGAATTAAAAAATACCTTGAAATATTTCAAATCCTCTGATCATTTTATTACTTAGATTAAAAAAATTAAAAAATTCCAAAGAATATGAATGAATTCAGGAAACAAAATATTATTAAATCCCATAAAATTCTATGAGATCTGATGATATTTTTTTAAATGGTGGAAAATTCATTAAAATACACTGATAGCATTAAAAAACACTTAAAATTATTAAAATTCTCGGTAACCTTATAAAATACCGTGAAAACTTTAAGAATATCATAAAACCATATAGGTCGTGTAAAGTCGTTTCATATGTTCCGAAATTTTAGAAAATTCTTTATCTTAAAATGTTTGAAACGCTTTAAAATTCCTTTAAATTAATGAAATTATTAATTCCTTGGAATCTTTTAAAATTCGCTGAAATATTTGAAATTAAAATCACCTTAGAAGTTTTAAAAATACCCTAAAATTTTTTAAATCTCCTGTACACTAGCACTAGAGGGAAAAAATTTTAAAAAAAGGTGTTCCGGATAAAACTTTTTCGGGCATTTTCGGTCATTAAATGGAGCAGAATTTGAGAGAGAAAATAAAGGAGAGAATAATACCAGAGAGGCCACCGAAGAATTTTCTTTATTACCTTGAGAGCTGTTAAAATCCTATAAAAACGTTCAAATTCTGGGAAATCTAATAAAATCTATTGGAACCTTCAAAGATATGCTAAAACCTTATAAGTCCTATAAAATCATTCCATATCTTCCGAAATTATCAAAAAATCACAGGATCAGAATAGAGAAAAAATTACAAATTAAATGAATTTTCAAATAAAATATTGTAAGATGCTTAAACTGGAATATTAAAAATGATGAATTTTTGAACAATAAGATTAATTTTCAAATAAAGAGATTAATTTTCTATCAAAAAATACAATTTTTCAACAAAAGAGTCATGAATTTTAACGAAATAGTAAAATTTCTATCAAAGAAGACATATTTTCAAATAAATGGTTGAATTTTGAACTAGAAGAGAAAATACATTTTCAACAGAAAATGAAATAGTTACATTTTTAGTCAAAAAAAAGTTTCATCTTAACTGATGAGTTTTTAACAAAAATGATAAATCCTCAACTGGAATAGTTGAATTTTGAACAAACAAAAATGAGTTTTCAACTAAAACAATACATGTTAAACTGAAATAGTTCAACTTAACAAAATTATTTTTACTGAAAAATAAATAAATTTTTAACCAAAAATTAATCAATTTTCAACCAAAAAAGATGAATTTTCAACTGAAAAGATCATTTTGCTACTAAAAATTGAAAAATTAAATTGTCAGTCAAAAAATGAATGTTAAACAAACGTTATTAACTAAAATCTAAATAAAAAGGAAGTTTTCAATCAAACAGCTCGTTTTTAAACAAAGAAATTAATTTTAAATTAAAGTGATGAATCTTCAACCAAAAAAATTAATTTTCCACAAAAGAGTTTATTTTTAATGAAATAAATTGATTTATAACCTAAAAGATGAATTTTCAACTAAAATGATGAATATTTAACTGGAATACTTAAATTTTAAAGCAAAAAGAACATTTTCAAACAGTGAGATTAACTTTCGCACAAAAGTCATTTTCCAAAGAGAAAAGTCGATTTTATACCAAAAAATTCGTTTTCTTCTAAACAAAATACGTGCATTTTTTATTTAAAAAAATACAAATTTAACTCCTAATTGTTAAATTTTAAATTAAAAAAGGTAAATTTTCAACTCAAAGTAGAAAGGTTAAATTTTCAGTTGAAAAAAATAAACTTTCTACCGAAAAGATGAATTTTGAACTTGTAAGATTAATTTTCTACAAAAAAAGAAGAATTTTCCACAAATTATATGAATTTTCAAAGAAATATTTTAATTTTTGAATAAAAAATATTAATTTTCAAGGAAGTAGTTGAATTTTCATGCAAAAAAGATAAAATTTCAACAAAAAATAAAATAGTTGAATTTTCCGTTCAAAATCTAATTCTTAAAAAACAAAAAAATAGATTTTGAGAAAAAAGTGGAATTTTTTATTAGAATAGTTAAATACTTATTTAAAAAATTGAGTTTCAACGAAGTTGTGACATTTTTAGAGATGGATTTTCAATTAAAATGATGAATCTTCGGACAAAAAAATGAATTTTTTTACAAAAGTCTTTAGCTTTTAAATTCTAATGAACAATGTAAAAATGATTATATAAAAATTCAGAAGTAAAATTTTCAGTTGAAAAATTATTTGTCCACAAAAAGAAAAACAGATTTATTTAAAAAAAAATTTAATTTAACTTTTAACCAAGCAGTTCTATATTCAACCAAAAAAGATTAATTATTTACTAAAATGACCAAGATTTAATTGCAATGCTTGAATTGTTAGACAAGAAAATGAATTTTAAAACAAAAAAATCAATTTTCAAACACAAAAATTAATTTTCTACCGAGAAAGACGACTTTTCAAAAAAATATACAAATTTTTAAAAAGAAATTTGAATTTGAAAAAAAGAAAGACCAATCTTCAAACAAATAGTCGAATTTTAAAAGCAACAGATTTATTTTCTACCAAAAAGAAGATTTTTCCAAAAAATACATTAATTCTCGATCAAATAGTGGAATTCCAACAGAAAAAGATCAATTTTCAAACAAATAGATCAATTTTTGACAGAAAAAGAACAGCTTTCAAACAAAAAGGGAATAGTAAAATTTTCAGTTAAAAAAATTATTTGTCCATAAAAAGAAAAGCAGATTTATTAAAAAAAAAAATTTATTTCAACTTTTAACCAAGTACTTTTACTTTTAAACATAAAAGATGAATTAGTTACTAAAATATTGACGAAGGTTTAATTGCAATGCTTGAATTTTCAGGTAAGAAAATGATTTTTTAAAGAAGAAGATTAATTTCCTACCACGAAAAAGGATTTAAAAAAATATATATGAATTTTTAACAAGAAAGTTGAATTTTCAACTAAGAAAGACGAATTTTCAACCAAATTAATGAATTTCCAACTAAAATTATGAATCTTTATCTGGAGTAAATGAATTTTCAACTTTAACATTTTCTACCCCAAAGACGATTTTTCCACAAAAAGCAGGAATTTTCAACGAAATAATAGCATTACCAAATAAAAAAAGGTAAATTTTCAACCAAATAGTTGAATTTTAAACTAAAAAATATCAAGTTACAATAAAAAAATGGAACAGTTGAATTTCAAACAAAAAAATATGAATTTTCAATTTAATTGATAAATCTTTAACTGGAATCTTTGATTTTTTAACCAAAAAGATGAATTTTCAACTAACAGGATGTAATTAATTTTTAAGTCAGAAGATTAATTTCTAGCAAAAAGACAAAAAATTTTACTACAAAATATAAATTCTTAACTAAATATTAAATAGTTAAATTTTCATCGAAAAAATTAATTTTTAGTTAAAAAATATGAATTTTAAACAAAATAGCTCATTTTTCAAACAAGGAGATGAATTTCAAATAAAATTATGAATCCTTAATAACAAAATTAATTGTTGATAAAACAGTAACTCTCAATCAAGTAATTAAATCTTCATTCAAAAAACATGAATTCGGATAAAAAATGTATGAGTTAAGATTTCAAATAAATAAGATTAAAATTTTTAATAAGAAATAAATAATTTCAACTAAAACGAACGAATTTGCAACAAAATACATGAATTTTCAACCAGATTCTTAAATGTTCAACTAAAACCGATCAGTTTTGGACCAGAAACAAAATAGTTGAATGTTCAGTTTAAAAAATTGATTTCAAGCAAAAACGAACGGGTTTTCAACAAAATAGTTCAATACATTAATATGAAGATAAACTGGAAAATTTTAAACTTTTATAAATTATAGAGTTCAAAGATTCATATTAAGCTTAAAAAATTTCAAAATTTATTATTTTGAGTAATTTTAATCGAGATACGTGAAAAATTGAACAATATTATTTTTTTAACTTAACAGTTCTGAAATTAGAAGTTAAATTATTTTAATTTTAAACAGTTTGAGCATCCTTGAAAAGCTTTAATATTTTATATCAAAATCTTCAGAAATCTAGAAGTGGTTTTAAATTTGTCCAAATTTAAAATTTGAAATTTTGATTTGAAATTTTGTTCGGAACTTTTAAATATATTTTTAAATTAATTGAATTTTTTCTACAGCTTTTAGAAAATCCTGAAAATTAAAAAAAACTCTAAATTTGAATTTATAAATAACAACAGAACTTTTTTTTGTAGAAAAAAATAAAGTAATTTTAAGAGATATTTAGAAGTTTAAAAAAAAAGTCAAATTACATTTAGAACTTGAAATGATTTCAAATAATTAAAACAGATTTCAAACAGAAAATTTAGAAGCTTTTCAAGAATTGTGAAAGGCTTCAAAAGATTAAAAACATTTTCTTAAGATTCTAGGAAAAATTTAAAATGATTTTTCATTTTGAAAAATTAATTTAACAGAAACTTTAAAAAGATTTTAAGAATTTTTTTAATTTTCAGAATTTTCCGAAAATTGTAGGAAAAAATCGATTAATTTGAAAATATATTTAGAAGTTATGAAAAAAACGTTAAGACACTTCTTTTAAATTACTTGAAATCATTTCCAGACTTTAATGAATTTCTAATCTTTTCAAAACTTCTAAATATCTCTTAAAATTACTCAAATTTACCTGCAAATAATAAATGTTCGATTCTAATTTATATGTTAAAATTTAACAATTTAACTAAAAAATTAAACATTTTTTTAAATAGAACAATTAAAATTGTAACGCCAAAAGTTTAAAATAATTGGAAAATTATAGAGATTCAAAGCTTTCTATGTAAAATAATAAAGTTTAAAATTGTTTTCTTTGAAATGCTTGGTTTCAATTTACTCGTCTTAAATGAAAAGTGAAATATTGCTAAATATTAAGTACTTATTCTTTTTCTAAATAAATAAATTTCAAATTAAATGGGTTATAACTTGAATAATTTAGACTTAAGAAATATTTTAAATTTAATAAAAATTCTTTTATTATAACTGTATTATTATGGAGTTATTTTTAAGTTGAAAATAGTTTATATAGTTTCAAACTCACATTTACATTTTTTAATGTCTAAAAAAAATAATAGAAATAATATTTTAATAAATTTATTTATTAAATTTAATATTAAAAAATAATATTAAGGACGACCTAAAACTTCGAATTTAAGATATATTATCGATGAATCATTAAAATATTTATTTTCAAATAAAATTATCGGATAAAATAATATAATAGTAATTTATTATATTACATATTATTTTATATATAAAATATATTTAAAAAATAAAAAAAAAATGTTTATTTATATTTAATATATTTCTAAAGTTGATAAAATAAAACTGTTTTTTCTTTATATCAAAAATGTTCAAATTCAAATTCTTTTAATTTGTAATTGTTTAAATCTTGAAGATCTGAAATATTTACAATCTTTTGAAATCAATTCATTTTATTGAAAAATTTATAAATTTTGTTTAAAAATATTTCTGAGCTTTTTTTACTTTAAAATCTCTGACTCTTTCCTGAACAAAAAAATTCCCTGACTTTTCCAGGTTTTTTTGACCTTATTCAAATACAATCGGTAGTTTTTTTCCATGTTGAAGAATTTCGTAATTAAATTTGAATGTCGGACAATAACGACAATTAAATTTTTTTTAATAATTCTGAAATTTATTTCTTAAAGTTAAATATAAAAATTTTGGTTATTATTTTGATCCCTTCTATGCTCTTGTATTGTTTCGTATTTTTTTTACTAGAAGAATCGGGATGACTGAAAAATAAAATTCTCGATAGAAAATTGCAGAATTATAAAATATCCGAATTGGAAAATTCCTGAATTAAAAAATTACAATTTTTTAATAAATGTTTTATTGATTACAAATACAATAACGATTATATTTATTATGTTAAATTATTTTTAATGTTTCAAATTTCGAAAATTATTGTTTGAATTTAAAATTACAATAAATTAAAAAAAATCGTCACCCAGAAGTATTTTATTTAAAATTATTTTTATTTTAAATTCAAATAATAATTTTCGAAAATGTATCGTATTTAAAAAAGAATTGAAAAAGCGTTCGCAAAAATGGAATTTTAAATTTATATATATATATATATATATATATATATATATTTTTTAAAATCTTTTTAACGTATGATGAAA
>JAWWLR010000158.1:39695044-39706675 GCA_035041075.1 Acraspis erinacei | reverse complement strand
CTCTTCTACTATTAATCCTTCTTTTTGATCTTTCCCCTCTTTCCTATCTTTCCCTGCTATACATTCATTCCTCACTCTCATCACCATTCCTCCCATTCCTCTTCCCTTTTTATTCTTCCTATTTGCATTTTGAACTTGCCATTTATAACCTCTCGGTAACCTTCCCCTTACTCTTTCCCATCCCCTTTCATCCAGCCACGTCTCCATCATTATAACTACTATGAATGTTCTACTTAAATGTATTAATTTTTAGTTCAAAAATAATTTTTCAACTAAAAAAACAACGATTTTTTAACAAAATAGTTAAATTTTCAACCAAAGAGAGGAATTTTTTTAAAAATTATGAATCTTAAAAGAAGAAAGAGACATTTTTAACAAAATTTTTGGATTTTCGAAATAGAAAGTAATTTTTAAGTAAAGTAGATGAATTCTAAAAAAATGGAATAGTTGATATACCACTTTTTTAACAAAATTCTTTAATTTTCAACAATCTTGATTAATTTTCTATCAAACTGTTTTTTACAAAAAATATCACTCTTAACTTTCATTATCAAAATTCTTTGTAATATTCTAATCTTTTTGCTTAAATAATCGAGGAAAGTTAAATATTTAGTTGAAAAGTTAATTTCCAACAAAAACAAAAAAATCAACGATTTTTGAACAAAATAGTTAAATTTTCATCCAAAGATAATGAAGTTTCAAATATCATGATGAATCATAAACTAAAAAAGGCTTTTCAACAAAATATTTCAATTTTCAGCTCAAAAATAAAGTTTCATTAAAAGACAAGGATTTTTAACCAAAGAGATTATGAGTTTTTAACTAAAATGATGTATCTGAAACCAAAATTGTTTTAACAATAATGTTGTATTTTCGACAAAGAAAGAAATAATTCGAAAGCAAGAATTTTTAAAAAATAGGTGAATCCTTAAGGCGCTTAAATCGACGCCGGCTTTCACCAGATCTATAATTTGTATACAAAAAAATGCATTGTTTAATCTAATACTTTAACCATATAATTTAAAAGCAATTATACTGGAGGGAACATAGCGAGTTTTTCGAGAAATTTTCTGGTTGATTTTTTTTCTAAATGAAAATTGAGTGTTTGCGCCTGTAAAATGCAACGCGCTAGCTAACAGTGCATGAAGGGCTGCAGGCATCCGGTATAGTTTCAAGTCGCATAAAATTTGCAAGTAGTGCGTTTTCGTCGCTTAGAGCAATATATAATATAATGCAATAATAAAAATAAGTAAGAATTACATATAATGATAACTTTTCCCCCAAGATATACATAATATTCTACTTTGTGCCTGTAAAGAAGTTTTTTTCTTCATAACTTACCATCGAAATTGAGCGCAGTATTTAAATTAATAAATTAGTAAATAATAATACATTTGAAAAGTAAATATTTCTAAAGTCTTTCTGAAGAATTTGGGTACGTTTATTAAAAAAAAGTTCATTTATAAGGCTGTATTGGACAGGAACTGTAATATTAAAAGGGAATTGCCTTCATTTTCCAACCAAAGAGGAAACTTTTCAATAATATTGTTTAATTTTCAAGAAAGTAGATTAATTTTCTTCCAAACTGTCTTTCACAAAAATATCGATCTTTTACATTCATTAACGAATCTTGGTGCAAATAGCCTATTTTGTGTGGAACAAATAATTGAGGAATTAATGCATTTGAAATAATCAAATGAATAACTATTTTATTTAAAAAACTTGTTATTTTTTATTCTAGAAGCTCTTGATAAATTTAATAATATAAACGTCATTGTAAAATGGCGATACCTTATCTATTTCAAAATATGATAAAAGGTATAATTAAAATATGCGCGTGTTTACTTATCGAAAACAAAACCATAAAGGATTATTTAATGTTCAGTTGAATGTGTTCAGTTAAGAATATAAAATTCTAGGACAAATATTAATTTCGCATTAGTTATATTGTATGAGAAATAGTTTAATTATGTTTTTCAAATCCCAAAAACTATTGAGAAGAACATTTAAATTCTTTGGTAATGTAAAACTGATTATTTATTAAAAATTTGGTATTGCTCAGTTGCTTTTACTTATAACCAAATATACATTTGTTATTATTAATTATTTAAATTATTTACAGATTCGACTCAAAAACCCCGAAAAATAAAATTCCCGACACTGGAAAATTCCCAAAAAAATTGGGAAATAGAAAATTCCCGAAATTAGAAAATCGCAAATAATTGCCAGCTTATGGCATTACCGATTTCAAAAATTCCCGAATTATAAAATTACATAATCTTAACAGTTGAAAGCTTGTTAAATAATAAAAGAAAACCAATAAATATAATAATTTTATTCAAAAAACATATATTTTTCATTTTATTTATTCTTCATTTGTTTGTATTATTTTGCTATTATTAAAGCAATTATTTATTTTATTTTTTCCCAATTAGAAAGTTCCGAATATAAACAATTAAAAATCGTTGTAATATTAAATAAATAATAAAATAGAAAATAAATATAAAAAAGTGTTCATAAAATGAAAGTATTATATGGAGAATTTGCCTGTGCTTGCAATTTTATTCTTCGGAAAATTTCCAATTGGAGAATTTCCCATTGTCAACAAATTTTCTAACTTCAGGAATTTTCAGATTTCAATATTTTATTTCTATGAAATTTCCCACTGTAAAGAGGTTGATTATGTTTGATTTTTCAGTCACCCCATCATAAAGTATAAAAATTATTTCAATATTAAATTCTGGAGCATATGGTATATAATGCTTTTTTAGGGGGAAAAAGTATGTTCCATGTAAATTAGTTTTTAAATTGATATTGATGAGTAATTTATTGATCTTTATTTATAAAATTTTATTTTTCAATTTACATAATTTCGTGGATTGCGTTATAGCAATAAAGTTCTTTAGGATCTTCAAATTTTATTTACCCAAATAAAAAAATTAATTGACAGAAGACTGTATTTTTCTTTCTTAAATGCGAGTTTTAAATATTTAATTTATTGATAGTCATTGGATTTGATATTTTTGCTTAGGAAATTTCCATTTCTTCAAAACGAGAATAGCAACAACTATTATTATTATTATTATTATTATTATTATTATTGATAATAATAATTTGAAGGCTATTACTAACAACTATTTGTTTTTTACTCCAAACTTTAGATATTTGTGAAATTCCTATAATTGAGTAAGAGATAATTCAAGCATTGTTGTCGCAATTATCAACCTTATTTAAAAAATTAATTTTATAAATTGCTATAACTAATAAACTAAATAACATTTAATTTAAACGATCGAAGAACATTATTTGATAAAATTGATTTTGCGAAGCAATGTTCAATGAAAAATGTAAAATAATGATTAATTTATACTAAACGTGATATTAAACTTTTCTAAAAGTGTCTTAAATTTTTTCAGACATTTTATGTTGTTTAGGTTTTCTGCTTATCTTTGCTTCCTCGAGTAATGCCCAGAATCCAAATTGCTTTCTCGAACTTACTGTGCTGCCAGAGAAGACATATTATATACAAAGCCCAAATTATCCACAAAAATATACAGGATCTAATCAATGCACGTGGAATATTAAAAGTTCTTTTCCCATTCACATAAATTGTGAAATTGATATTCCTGCGGTGAGCTTTTTACGTGAAAATATAAGTGATACATAATTATAATTTATATATATATATATATCTACAATTGGTTACTACCAGTTACTGAACTTCAAATATTTTTTAAAATGCCAATTAAGATTCACTTTAACTTATTTTAGGGTTTCCTTATACAATATATTGAAAATTATTTAAAAGTTTGAGGTTTAATTTCCAATAAAAATTGTCAATAAAAATTTTCATTTTGAATCAAAATAATGATTGATCCTATCCTAAAGTCAATATTCTAATTTAAAAAAATATATTTTGATATGAAATAAGGAGTTTTATGAAGCTGACGAATTCTTATATGAAAAAGGCTTTTTTATATTCCCTTTTTACACCTCAGAATTAAAATTATTATTTAAAGTTTCCCGTTCCACGTTAAAAATAGGGCACTAAATAATCCCAAAAAATAAAAATTCCTAATTGGAAAATTGCCGAACAATAAAATTCCCAAACTGGAAAATCCCCGAGTAATACAACAAATTTTTTTAAATGTGATTATTTGAATAGAAAATAACAATAATTGAACAAAATCATCCAGAAATATATATTTTTTCAATTATTGTCATTTTAAATGCAAACAATAATATAAGTAACTTTAATCATTAAACAAAATTTTTGTTATAATAAATATTTTTCTATAAGAAATATTTTTAATAAGTAAATAATATATTTAAAAAAACTTTTAATTTTTTCAATTCAAGAATTTTATAAATCGGCAATTTTATGTCGGGAATTTTCCAATTTGGTAATATTATAAACTCTTCGGGAATTTGATTATTTAAAAATGTTCCAATTCAGGAATTTTATTGACCAGAAATGTTATTATTCGGGTCGAAAATTTATTTTTCGGTATTTTTCAGTCATCTCTGAAAAATCACCTATTCCAAGACAAAATTATAATTATTTACGAAATTCTCTGTTCTAAAGACAGAATTTTAATTCTGCACGGGATCTTTTAGTTTATATTTAATTTATTTGTAATTCGTGCCGCTCAGAATTATAATTTATAAAAATGCAGTATGCCAAGTCACAATTGAACAAATTTTCAAAATGTGCAAAATGAAATTGTGTCAAATTTTCTTCTGCTAAATTATATTTAAATTTTTGTTTAATTTAACCAAATTATGATTCGGATCAAGGAATTTTCAAAATCTGACGAATTCTGACATGAAACATGGGTTGTTTTTGTAAATCCAACTATTTGGTTGAATTTTTTTTAGATTGACAATTAAACTATAATGTCTTTTGTGCTTCAAAGTTCAACAATTGGATAAAAAATTTAATTATTTGATTGCAAAATATATTTTTGTTTGAAAATTCATAATTTAGGTTGAAAATTATTCAATTATTTTAGTTTAAATTAAACTATTTTGGTAAAAAATGGAACTATTTAATTAAAAAAGAATTTTTTTAAAATTTAATTATTCCATATGAAATTAACATCTTTCCTGAGAAATCATATTTAGTTTAAGAGTTGGTAAAAAAATCATCTTTTTGTGTTAAAGATTAATAATTTTACTTCAAAATTGAAATATTTTGTGGTAAACTAACCTTCTTGTTAAAATTTCATATTTTTGGTTTGAGAATTCAACTGCTCTGCAGAAAATTCGTGTTTTTAACTTGAAAATTCAACAGGATTGAAGATAATTAAACCATTTTTATCATAATTGACTTTTGGGTTAAAAATTAAATGGTAGCAATTAAATTTTTGGTTGGAAAATCATATTTGGCCTCAAAATTCAACGATTGGGTTAAATATTTAAAAATTCAAATACTTGGTTTAGATATTTTTGTTGTTAAATACAATGATTTTCTTGAAAATCGGTCATTTCGTATACAAAATTAATCTCTTATGGTAGAAAATTCTTGGTTGAAAATTCGACTATTTATAGTTGAAAATGGATCTTTGCAGGTTGTAAATTCCACTATTTGGTTCAAAATTAAAATAATTTGTTTAAAAATGCAACTATTTTGTTATTGTATTTTTGTGTGTAAAAATTCAACTGTTTTGTTAAAAATTCATCAAAAATGTTTAAAAGTGTTTAGAAAGGAGTAAAAAAATCAAAAATAGCAGAAGGGAGAGTAGGAATCGTGATAGTGGTGAAACAGACTTTTTAAGGATGTCATAAAAATAGTATTTATAAATAATAATCCAAATTTTTTTTCCATATATCAATTTAACACAAAAATAAGACGGTCGCTGGAAAAACCACCCAATTTGATCTTAACATTTTTATTTCTTAAAATTGTTATACAGGTTCAATATTCGATGTTATGCTTTTATTTTATTGTACTAAAGTAGTTCCTCCGAGTGTAAATATTAAATTGAAAAAAATGTATTCTGGTTTGTAAAAACAAATTTTGAAGTTTCTTACAGAATTTTGTTCGAAAACCTGATTTGACTTAGCTGGACTTTCGAGAGAACGGCTTAATAGTTGATGTTTTCATTCAATTTATTTATATATAACTATACTATATTGTACATTATATTATTTTATATTATATTATTTAAATGTTTTTATTAATTCTTCTCTAGTCGTATAACTGTCAGCTTGATCAATTGCTAGTATATTTAAATCCAAATAAGGGTCCCTTAAATTTATGTGGAAACGGTACATTTAGTAGAGACTCGGAAGGTCATCAAATGGACATCACTTTACGGAGTAATTATAACACAACTGGAGGAAGATTTTTCTGCCATCTGCAAATTATCGATACTGAAGAAAATTGCAGATGTGGATGGAAGAAACCTGTAAATATTTAATATCAATAATTTAGAAAAAAATTAATGATATATTCTGAGAGAAAGTGAAATTTAAAAACCAATATTTAATCGGACCAATAACAAAGGCCCACAAACAACCTTTATGGATAACCTTATGGATTTTGAGCCGCTGAAACCGAAACTGGCTTCATAATTTCTCGTACACGTTTTTTTCCTCCTAGTTACATAAAATAGGAGAAAACCTAGGGATATTCTGTATTCTATTTCGATAATACCAGTATAAGCGAAAATAGGCACATCGATGTTATATTCTTAAGTATAGCGACTTGTAGGGAATTAATTTGTATACAGAAATTCTCTAGTTTGCCTTTTGTTTCCCCTAGCTTGGGCAATTCTAGGGAAATTCAAGGGCTTTCTCAGATTATACAGATTTATACTGGATAAAAGTAAGAAAAATCTCATATCCTTTGAAGTTTTACGAACGAAAGCAGTCACTTGATGAGAATTAAATCAATCCTTTCTTCGACCGTCAATGTAATTTTGAGTACAAAGTTTGGTAATACTTACTGTCTTAATTCAATTAAAAGAATAAAAACAAAAATTAATTTAAAGTTCGTTTAATAAAATTCGACGTTTCGGCTTACAAAGAATTTTTTTTAAATAGAAAAAAGACCTGTGTTTATTATTCTTGTAAAAACAAGAAAATTCAACATTGGACCCATACATCTGCCAGTAGTTTAAAGTCAATTGCATAACAAATAATTATGATGTGTGACGCCAAATATGATTAAAATAAAAAAAAAATTGTATCACCCTAAAAGCTTCATACAAATTGAAGAGGATTTTCTTTTTAAGAGACTACATTTTAGTTAAATGAAACAAAATCTTTTTGATGTTTTTGGACAACGAAGAACATATAACAAAGCAGACAAGAGACATACATTAAGGTGGTAAAATTCTTTAATACAGAGTAAAGGCGACATTTGAAGGAACCACAATGAGGAAAGTGCGCCAAAGCAACTGGAATTTAAACTTAGTTATTGTTTATTTTAAAATTCTTTGATATATTTTGTTGACTTTCATAATTTCTGTCGGTAAGTTAATCGAAATATTTGATCTCTAGTCGGGCTCTAGTGGGAAGAACTAGTCGGCGCCCGTCTAGAAGGTAACGCTGAGGCCATAGGGGCCCTACTAGATTTTCTAGTGAGGCTCTAGTGGGGGTCGCCCGCCTGCAACCCTACTATTGGGATCAATACTATTCTGCATTCACATTCAATTTAAGAGAATTTTTATTTATTTTTTCATATTAACGATAATATTATGTATAAACTCCTTCCCAGTCCTTGGCGGTCAGAAAAACATTTTTTAATTCGACGAGTTAGACTTTCTCATTGACGTTTAGACCCGTCGAACCTTTATGTGTATTGAAAATAGAGGCTGAAATTATATAGTACCTTTTTTATTTAGAGATCATGCTGGAATATGTTAATAATTGAAGCATTATCATTAATAGATTATTATTTACCTTCTACACGATCTTAGGAGCGTGCAGCTCCACGTATTATAACCACACTCTTATCACATTCTTGCTTTACTTTTTTCATCAAGAGAAACTTTTTGCTACGAAATCCTCCCTGCTCTTTCAGGGGCCTTTTCTCTTCCATCGCGGAGAAAAATAATTGTAAAACACAACACTAAAGTATATTCACAATTAAACATTCAAATCTTGAAAGCTCTGCTGAATCACTGGACAGCTGTACTTGAATTAACCTCTTTAAATATAACCTCAAAATTAATATTTTTGACATATACGATTGTAGGAATTCTCTGGTCGGGGCCCCCTTAGATACAGATAGATTCGCCACACGTTTATGAAACAGGGAATTCTTGACTAGAATCTGACAGGGGCCCCATCACTTTTTTCCAGACTAGATATTCTGATAGGGCCCCCACGAGAACCCAACGTCGAGTAGGGAAAGATGGGGGCATTTCTACACGGGAAGTTATCCAGGGTGTCTACTGGTCCGGGAAACAGAAAAATTACCAGGAATTTTTGGTGACCAGCAAAACCCACGAAATAACAGTGAATTTATTTTTTGACCAAGAATTTTCCACAAGTTTAGGAGAAAAATCTATCCAATCACTTGAAATGTCACAATTTCAGCTTCTTTAATTAGGATGTTCTTACTAGTTTATATGCGTGGTTATAAAGTCTTCTATTCAAAAAATTTTCCATTTTTGAAGATAGTTTTTAGGCGTGAATTTTCAATTCAAATATTAAATAATTTGGTTTGAACGTCTTGAACAATTACAACTTAAAAGGTTTTCGAATAGAAATTTTGGGATAAAAAACGTTTTTAGTTGATCAACTGTAATTAGAATTTGATATTATGTTCAATCGAACTATACTTTAAGTAGTATAGCCTTAGGAGTTAACAAAAATATAAAGGTTCAAATGATTCAATTTCAAATTCTATTCTAATACTATTTCAGTCTAAACAATTATAATGAAATATTAAAAACTGGACATTTCGAAATAGGATGCCTTGAATAATTAAAATTTTAAAGCGCTACAAACTTTCAGCGTTACAATTTTAATTGTTTTATTTAGAAATTTTCTAATTTGTAACTGAAGTTTTTAACTTTTGATGTATAAATAGCAATTTAACACTTATTAATTCAGAAAAGATTCAAAATTAATGTAAATTTTGAAATGATTTCAAATAATGAGAAATAATCTATCTTATTTCAGGCTTGCAACCAAACATTTAGAAGTTTTTTAAAAATTGTGAAACGTTTTATAAGAATAAAACCGTTTTCTAACGATTCATATGAAAATTGAAAAGGAACTTTCGTTTTTAAAATTTAATTTAACGGGAATATTTGAAAAGATTTCCAAAATTGCGAAAAAGAATTTAAGAGACTTTAATGCAATTTTCTTAATTTTTCAGATTAAAAAAAAAAATTGCGTGAAATTTGAATAATTTAAAAACATAGTTAGAATATTTAAAAATGTTTCAAAACATTTAAAACAAAGTGTAGATTTTGGACAATTTTTAAACAAAGTTTTAAAACTATTTAAGGGTTCTAAAAGGTGTTAAGATAGTACAAATTTTCGGTTTATATTTCTCGGAAGCTTTAGTACTCTTTTTTATTTAGAGAACATAATTTTAAGAATACGTTTAAAATTATTTCTCCTTTAAAAAATTATTGTTTCTATCTTAAAATGATATTATTAAAAATATTTAACAATTTGTTCATTCACTGTTTAATTAAGAAAATTGAAAATGATAATGTCGATTAACATTATTTGAACTGCACAATCTTCGAACTGTACAGTTTTTCCATTAGATTTAATATTTTTTTATTCAAAAGTGTTAATACCTTCCATTTTTATATCTAAATGATTGAGCGACTGAACAAAAAATTGTTCTTATAAAATTTTAGTTTTAAGTTATGAATGTGTGAAATTCAAGAATCATACTTTAAGTGCTTTACTTCAGAGTTCAGTATTTATTTTTTTCAATTCAAAAAATTGACCGGAATTTTTTTCCTTTGATTTAAACGACCAGGAACGCGTTCGGCAAAAATCGAGATTGCTCGGAAATACTCGGACATATAATGAAACAGCACTATACGAAAAATCGAGACTTTGAGTTTTAATTTCTATAAAAGGGTCGCAGGTTCCTCGCATGCTCATATTTACAATGTCAGTTTCTCCAATAAGTTTTATACAGTATGATATTCATTTTCTTGATAATTGAAATTATTTGTTGACTAACTAGTAAGCGCCATATCACTTTTTAGTACGATTAATCATTCAAATACAGATTCATAACATTTCTTATACAAAATATTAATTTTTCTACTGAAACTTTTTAAAGGCCGTTATAAGAATGTCAAATTTCAGTACTTTAATATGAATGACTTAAATAGTTCAAATTTTTTTCGTGTTTTGATACACAAGTATAGAATTATGTTTGTTAACTTGCATTGATTATTATCGCACTAAGTATAAAATGTACAAGAAGTTCATTTTTTGTTGTTAGAAAAAGCATCAATTTTCTAGAATTAATACAGGAGAAGATAGTTTTAAACAATAATAAATTATTAGAACAATAAGTTTGGTTAGATTTGATTCATTTTCACCCCACTCTAGCGATTCCCAAACTTTTTCGCTGTTTCTAGGGAGCGGTAGGGCCGCCACCACAAAATTTTTTCATTATACTTAAACCCACTTGACTGCCGGTGGTACGGGCGTGTTATTGAAATTTATTTTTGCAAACAATTTTTGAGGTCTAATGATTTTATGTTTCAAAGATCTGCGAATGCTTCCTTTCTTAGAGAAAATATTAATTGATTTTTATTAACTTTTTACCCATATTATTAAAATTATATCACGAAATTCATTCAGTTATTTCAATTTAATTGTGTCATACCTTTGTAACTTTTGTTATTGTAATAACTCTCAATCTCATAACAATCAAAGGGTCATTCATGTTAGGTAAAGAAAAGTCGTCGAGTGCTCGCAGCGGGGATCCTTCCTTGGAGCCTACCGAGCTACCCGGCCCGGGGTGGCATCCCCCTACCGCGGGGTAGCTATCCTCCCCTGGGTAGCAGTTTGGGAGACGCTGTCATAGATAATACATTTTTTAGCATGTTTTTCCTCAACTAATTTAATTCTGCTATTTTTTTAAAATACAATGCCTATGTTAATCATTGAGTGCAATAAAGTATATATCCAAAATAAGAAAAATTCACTTCGGGTTTTGTCATGCCAATAATAGGGTTAATGTTCCAAGCATTCATGTCCTTTAAACCTAAGTGAAAAGTAGACAATAACTCGAAAATCTCAGAAAACCCCGGAACTTTCTAACATTATTCAAAGAGAATATCAGGTATCAAAAACAATAATAAATTGTTTAAGCAATTATGTTTATTAACATTAATATTCCAAAGTCGAAACATAGGCCCTACTGCTAAAGACAATTGCATTCTATTTTTCTATATTAATTTATATAGTATATAAGCTTCAGCCCCTACATTGAAGGTTTTACCTCTATGTTATTGAGTTTTACTAATGTCTTATTTAAAGCTCCATAATCTCCGTATAATTTTTAAGTTCCCTTTTAACGCTCTTAAATTTTAACGCGCAAATGTGGCGTCGTTGCCTCAAGGCCTGCGTCCCTTTAACGGATACTTTGTGGTTTCCTCGAACCTCCTTCACAGCAGTTTGTGAAAGAAACAG
>JAWWLR010000158.1:39650601-39668313 GCA_035041075.1 Acraspis erinacei | reverse complement strand
AGCCAAACAATGGTAACATACTTTGTGGACGGTCCCTTATAGTTTCGATCGGCTGCCCGTAATACTTTTTTCAGAAGGGGATGTAGGGGCACGAGGCGAGGGGCCTTAGTTGAGTAGTGATTAGAGGGCGAATTCGAAAGAAGCAGTTGAGTTAGGTGTTGATGGGTGTGGGAGTAGAGGAAGTGATGAAGTGGAAAGCAAGAGAAGTAAGCAAGAACGCCAATATAAGAGCAGTTTTGGGAGTGTCTCGCAATGGCCTTGTCATTAAATCAGTCTTTGGAAACGTAAACATTCTATTGTGAACTGGTGGCGACCCATTGTTGAGGCTGCCGAATACTGACACACGGCTGTGTAACTGCATGGGCCAGCAGTTGTTGGAATCATTAAATCAATCACTCGTATACAGGCGTTCTTGTGTAGTGGAAGTTTGGTCAGTGAGGGGAATTAGGGGTATGGAGGGGAAGTGACAGGAAGTGGGGTGAGGTGAGTAGAAGGTTAATAGGGAAGTGAGGGTAAGTAGGACATAATTGTGGGGTGTAGAAGTATGTAACTGTGTGTATGGCGACAAGAAGTCAAAGTGTGATCGTTTGTTGGGAGGGACGTGAAGAGGTAGAATGGGAAGGAGAATTGAAAGTAGGGGAATTATCAGTGGGGTGGAGAGCTGAACGAAAAAGAGGGAGGAGGGGAAGGAGAAATTCGTACTACTTAATTAACATTTTAATAGGCTACTAAACTTTGTGTTGTAGGTTCGGGGCGCCTACTTTGACTCTATTAGTATCATTATTTTTTATAACTAAAAAGGCTATATACAACATGAAATAATATTTATGTAAAAAAATTATAGTTTGACAGTGGTGGTCCAGTATTGTGGCAAAATCCAACAACAGGAAGGCTTGTCACTGTAGGAATTATTAGTTACGGTATTGCTTGTGGGATAAATATCCCATCAGTAAATACTCGAGTGGGTGCCTTTGTAGACTGGATCGTGTCTCAGACTCAAGGTATTTAAAAACAAACTGGCTTTAAAATAACATAAAATTTGATTTTTTAATTATACTGCCACAGAAAAAGCTGGGAGATCGGAACGTTGCAGGTACTCATTGAAGTAGGGTAAAAATCGGCTGATCTAACAGACTGAGGTCAACTTTTCGTGGTCACCTACCGGCCTAAGGACCCTATAATGAAGGACGCGCCAAAGTTCCCCCACTCCGACCCCTTCGCCATGACAGTTCTCCCGGAAATACGTAATATCCGGGCGCGCACGATTCAAACGACGTGAAATGCGAAGCGGTAATGGAATACGTTGAAAAATGATTACGATGAGTGAAAATTCACTCACTTGTACATCAATTTTACACAGTTGTACTTGTTGTATGAAAACTAACATCACATAGACACGATTTAGAATGTGGAGACCATCTTCCAGCTTCAACCAAGACATCAAGACTACTGTTTTTTAACCAGGCCTTTCTTTGGCTTTCCAATTTCGGAAATTGAAATAGGCGAAAGCCTTTTTCAGTGGAGTTATCACAATTCAAAGCTGCACAGACTCGCGGCATTTTTTTCCATCTTTAGATACAACAGCACGACTATTTTGAGGTTAGCTCACTAACCACACCATTTACTAATTGTCTTAAGAGAGTTAATTGCAATTTTCACATTTTTAAAAGATTAATAGCGCGCGCTTTCTATTTTCATACTCACATTATTGGCTCCTATTGTTATAAATAACTGCACTGGAAACTTAGTAACTTAAAGCTCCCTTCATTATAGGGTCTTTACCTACTGGCCTGGAATTTGCTGCCTCTAGCGGAGATATCTGCGAATCACCACGGAATCACCACTCAGTTTGCTGACCTCACCTAGAATTTACCCTGCTTGACCGATTACAAGCAACATTTCGTACCTGCAGTTTTTTTCTGTGGATAGTTAAACTTTAATAGTAATAAATACTGAAAATTATAAAAATTTGAAGAAAATCTTGCACCATTCAGGAAGTTTCTATAAGAGGAACTTTAAATTACTGTCAAGGATAATAAATTTTATTTTGAAATTGTTTTGTTCCATTTATAAAAGATTCTACATTAAAAGAAATATTTTCTAAATTTCGTTTTGCCTTCATATAATATTCCTATCAGTCATTTATTTGCCTTCTATGGTAGTGGAACCAATAATCGGTCACCAACCAATGATCGATTACACGTCGGTCATTTTTTTTATTGTTTTGTGAAGGCTTAAGCCCTGAATTGGGTATAACTAAATAGTTCAAATGAGTCGTGGAATATTTTAAGTACTGGCCGAAGGACTGGATTCGCTTTTTCAGGAAAATCTTCTGTTTGGCCACAAAAAAATGACGTCTAGAGGTTATATTTCAGTAATACTTTTACCGGCAGTGTATTCAAATCAACACAATTAGCAGTACAAAAATGCTTTTTCACTTCACTAGATGGCGCCAGTGAATAATTCCATGCATTGCCTGGCCGATCTTAGGGGACAAAACTGGCCGATCAAAGGATTTTCCTAGCCGATCTTGAGTGATTGATACTTTTTTATTTTAGAAAATATTTATTTTTCCTTAGAGAATTTTTTCACGAGAAAAGTTATGAGAATTGTCATGGTTCATTAAGACAATACCATGGAAACATACACAAAGCTAAACAAAAGTGACTAAACACTGGTGCCACTACCCTATTTCCATTTTTTTATGTTGCTTTCTCCTGTCAATTATGTTTTTATTAATTTTTTTTAATTTAGACAAAGATTCAAAAATAATTTGAAAAGGCATCCCTTTTTATTGCCAATTAATCTTTTTTGTATTGGAGATTCATTTTTTTCGTTTATATCAAATTGTACATTCATATTTTGGCATTGAAAATTCAACTGAAATCTTCATTGTTTACTGGAATATTTATGGGTTCAGAATTCAGGTTTTTAGTAGAAAATTAATTTTTCTATTTAAAAAATCATATTTTGACATCAAAAATTGAACTGAAAGCCTTATGGGTTGAAAATTCAACTATTTGTTGGAAAATTCGTCTTTTCAGTTTCGAAATTTATCGGTTTTGCTAAAATTGTTAACTTTTTCGCATAAAAATTAATTTAAAATTAATTTTCTTTGTTGATTCTTTGAAAATTTCTTCAAAAATTCTTACTTTTTGCTTAAAATATTTACTATTAAATTATTTGTTGAAAAGTTAACTATATTGTTGAAGGTTGAGCCAATTTGTCAAAAAATCTATTTTTGTTAAAAATTATTCAATTTTGTAGGAAATTTATCTCTTGGGTTGAAAACTCATTTGTCGTTTGTTGTCAAAATTAATTTTTTCAGCTGAAAATGTAACTATTCCAGCTGAATATCCAAAATTTTATTTGAAAATTCATCTTTGCGGTTGAAAGTTGAACTATTTTGTTGAAAATAGAATCTTTTTAAATTAAAAATTGAACTACTTGGAGAAAAGTTGAACCACTTAGTTAAAATTTTTTGTTTTGAGATGCATCTCTTTGGTCGAAAATTTGGTTAGTTTGTTTAAAATTTGTTTTATGTTTTGTTTTGTTTGAAACTCAACTATTTGTTTTAAAATTCATGTATTTTGTAGAAAATTAATCTTTCCAGTTTTAAAATCAAGATCTTTTGTTAGGAATTCAATTCTTTTTTAGTTGAAATATTAAGTATTTCACTGTTTGTTGAGAATTCATCTTTTCAACTCCTTCAGTTGAACATTCATCTGCCTTCTAAAAATGTCTTCTTCTGGTTTCAAAATTTAACTTCTTGATTGAAAATTTAATTATTTTTTTAAAAAGTCAAGCTTCTTGTTATAAAGGTTATCATTTTTGTGCCAAATGGAACTTTTTAACTAGCAATTAACATCTTTTGTTTAAAACTTGAACTGTTTTGTTAAAAATTCAGTTTTGATGTTTGAAATAAATAAATTTAAATTTTTGAAACTTTAATCTGAAATTGTTTTGTTTCTGTGATACAAGATTCTATATAAGGATGTTAAAAGATTGAAATTCTTCTCTTTAATTATTAATTGTCAGGAACAAGAAAAATTGATCAATAAAAATTGTAGTAAAGTCCGGTAATTTTAAACATGAAATTTTGCGGCCCTCTTGAGAAGAGGTTACTTATCTAATCGCATAGATAAAAACATTAAATTGGATTTTCTTCAACTGATGATTTTTATATTTTTACTTCTGTCTAATTGTCATTCTATTTTTATTGCATCTCTATTAATAAGCAGCGTGTGTAATTTATTAACAATTATTTTTGTATTATGCAGGTTTCGATTATTGTAAGGCTGAATAACTTTCCACCATAAGGATGTTTCGAGTACCTGATGTGTGTTTCTACACTAATTAATAAAAAATGTTGCTTTTCTGTGTTGTTAATTCCAATAAATTTAGAATTTCTTTTGAGAAGGCCTTAATAATTGTAATAAAAAATGGTATTCTGTGCTATTATAAAAATATTATTACAGTGTGACAAATAAAACATTCAAGAAGAAAAATAAATTTTTATTTTGTTTATTATATTCATATTTACTATTCAAATCATGTAATAAAAAACTGTTTTGTTTAGAACTTCGTAGAAAAGTTGACTGAAGTTAATAGAATTTTAAATACTTAGGCATTCTCGCACGAGATACATGACCAATATATTGTTCGCAGTATCAAGAGTTTTTTCACGGAATTTCCTGGAACATTATCATTATATTTTCCTTGAAATTATCTAAAAATGCATTGGAAATTTTTTAGGTCATTGCAACATTTGTCTAATGGATAACCATTTTCTTATCCTGTATACAAAAATAGATAGCAGTTTGTACTTTTCAATTTTCTGGAATTTCTTTAATTGAAATTTCTCAAATGAGGAATAGGTATTAAAAAATTCATTATTACGAAAGAGAACATTTTAATTGCTAATTTTTTGCATAATCAATTTAGTTTAGTAAATCGAAATTTCTAAATACGTAATTTTTATTTGATGATAAAATTTGTTTCTGAATGTTTCCAAACATTATTGACAAAAAATAAAACTTTAATTGTAAATGTAGGGGGAGATAATTATCAATAATAATTTGCTTAAACAATTAGGTTTGGTAAATTCCATTAATTATTACTTCGTTCAATCTGGAAAGTGGACAAAAAGTTACATCCTTCAGAAAATATCGCAACTTTCTGGCATTATTCAAAGAGACATTTATTAATAATAATAATAATAATAAATTATAACTATTATTTCTCTTAATTTGCATTTAATGGTTTTTAGGACCCTGTAAAACTGTCTAATATTGTAGAACCTCTAAGTACCATTAAAAAAAAAAGCATTTTCTTGGTACGGATTCAAAAAAATGTTGGGGCGCCATTCATGATAATTCGAAGACGAAAACTTCAATGCATTTTTGGACCACCCTATTTTCGATATATTGTAAAAAAATATATAGGTTAATTCAGAAGGTAAGAAGTCAATTTCCATCAGTTTCAAAAAGTTTGTCCTTACTTTTCTTTTAAATTAGGTTTTAGAAGATATTATGAATTATAAAAATTTTAAGATAAGATTAATTTATATTTCAATTTATAATGGCATGAGAGGAAACATAATAATTGCGTGTGTGTTGATTTTCTAGTTTGAAGAAAAAATGTACAGATAAGGTCACTAATTGTAAAAATAAATTAGAGACAAAAATTGTAAGGCATAGTAATTTTTAAAAAAGAATTATACAAATCTTGAAACTGCTTTATAGCTGAAACCTACATTCTTTAAAAAATTCACCAAAAAAGTTTATGAAAATAATAAAAATTTTTCATGAAAACTCTTTGTTGAGGAATAATCACACGAGGAAAAACGTGTCTATTCTACTTCTTTTATCAGCTAATCCAGACATGACATTGAAAATGCACGTTATTTATATTTCTCAGTTTTGATAAAGTTAAAATGTTTAGCTTCACAATCTGTTCTTATTTTTCCGTAAGTTCAAGGAAAAATAAATGCTATACAAGTTGTTTTTGTGTACACAAACTATCGTAAATTTTTTTATTTTAGTTAGAATAACTTTCCTGACTGTAGAAATATGAATGAAAATGATAAACTTCACACTCTAAATTTAAATAAGTCAAAATTTGACTGATTAAATTAATCAAAAGTGCTTTGACTGAAAGTTCAGTCATTTCTACTGAAAAAATAGACGTTTGAACAGATGAATCAATGAAAATAACTAACTGATTCGATCAATCAATCGAAGTGACTGATGTGTCTGTAATAGTGAAATAACAAAATTAATTCTTAATCAAAGTTCCTAATGAAGTTTCTACATTTTAATGCATGATTTTATGAAGCTATAAATGACTGATTACACATTAAAATGTGTATATAAGATCAATCAAAATTACTGATTTAATTAGAGAAAGTTACTGATTACGTCATTCAAAATGACTTTAGTTATTATTTGAAATAATTCTTTTTAACCATTCAAAATTACTGATTACTGATTCGATCAAAAATGAACTATTTTATTCAAAATTCGTCTTTATGTTAAAAATTAATTTTTTAAATAGAAAATTGAATTCTTCTATTTTTTGTTGAAAGTTGATGGGTTTTAGACAAAAATTTAAAGATTTGGTTGCGGATTTAACTATTTCATTGATAATCCATTTTCTTATTGAAAGTTAAACTACTATGTTAAAGTTTTTTATTAATAATTCATTCCTGTAGTTAGAAAATGATTTATTCGGTTGTTTATTAAAAAAATTTTTGGAAAATTTACGCGTTCTTGATCTTGATATTTGTTTGTTGATAATTCAACTTTATAGGTACAAAATGAAATTTATTCTCAAAATTTGTAACACTTTGGTGAACTAATTTGATACAAATACATTTCTTTAGTTAAAGATTCATTATTTTATTTTGAAATTCATCTCTTTAGTTGAAAATTTATATTTTAAAAATTTCATTCTATTTTTTATGGCTGAAAATTAATTTGTTTAACTGAAAATTTAACCATTCCTTTTCTGATTGAAAATTATTTTATTTTTCTTTCAAATTCAGCTATTTTTTGAAGACTCATTTTTTTAAGTTGGTGGTTAGTCTATTTTTGTAGCAAATTAATCGTTTTTTAAATTTAAAATAAAAATATTTTTGGGCTGAAGTAGCAATTATTATATGTTTTGTTTAGAATTAATCTTTTTTATTTAAAAATTCATCTACTGGTTTTAACATTGAAGTACTTTGTTGAAAATTAATTTTTTTACAATGATTTAGTATTTGCGTTAAAAAATTATCTATTTAGTTGAAAATTGAACTATTTTATTCAAAATTCGTCTTTATGTTAAAATTTAATGTTGTGAATCAAAAATCGAAATATTATATTTTTTGTTGAAAATTGATGTGTTTTAGATTAAAATTCAATGATTTGTCTGTGGATTCAACTATTTCATTGATAATCCATTTTTTTTATTCAAAGTTAAACTACTTTGTTACAGTTTTTTTATCAATAATTCATTATTGCAGTTATATAATTATTATTTATGTGATTGTTTATTTAAACAACATTTTTTAATATTCACCTTTTTTTTGGTATGAAAAATAAATTTTTAAACTGAAAATTGATCTGTTCCATTTTTGGCTGAGAGTTTTTGCAACATTTTTACTACTTGACTGAACTAATTTATTACAAATTCATTTCTTTAGTTGAGTATTCATGATTTTTTTTAAATTCTTCTTTTTAGATGAAAATTAATTTTTTAAACTGAAAATTGAAGCACTCCATTTTTGGTACAAAATTTGTTTTCTTTTTCTTCCAAATTCAGCTATTTTTTGAAGACTTATTTTTTTTACGTTGATAATTAGTCTATTTTGGTAGAAAAATAATATTTTTGGCGGAAAAATTCATTTTTTACATTCAACTAGGGTAGGTTGAACGTTGTCAAAGTTTAACTTTTTGTTTGAATATTCATTTTTTTGTGGTAAAAAATTGATCTTCTAATTAAACTTCATTAAAAAAAATTAAAATACTTCATTTCAAGTTGAACTAATTGCTTTGCTGCAAATAAAGTCTTTTTGTTAAAATTTTATAGGTTTGTTTGATAATTAAACTATTTTGTTTAAATTTTAAATTCAACTTCTGTTAGTTAAAAAACATCTTTTTGGTTGAAAATTGAAGTACTTTGTTAAAAATTCATTTTTTTTTTAAATTTTATCATTGGAGTTAAACGTTCATCTCTTTTGTTAAAAATTTAACTATTTTGTTAAAAACTAGTTTTTCTTTTATCTTAAAAATTAATTCTGGTTAGAGAAAATTTAATTATTCCATTTTCGGTTGAAGATTGACACTTCTAGGTGAAAATTCAACAGATTGGATAATTTAAAATGATTGATTTCATAAGTGAGTAACATTCACTGATTTGAAAAGTCACTTTTCACTGACTTTACAGTCGTAGAATCTAAATTATTTTAATCAGTCAAAATTGATTTCGAATTAAATATTTGAATGTTCAAATCAATGAGTTCGGAATCAATCTTACTCAATAAATAATTTTTATCACTGATGGATAGTTTTGAAACACTTAATTAAATTATCCAATAATTAGGAAATTGAACATCTAACTTCTGTTAAAAATAAATAATATTCTTGAGCTCAGGAAATAATTGTCTCAATTTTTTTGGCATTGTGTGAAAAGATTGAAGGTAATTGACGTGATAAAGTGTGCAAATTATTGAGGTTTCCTCTTACTCAGATAAAACTGCCGATTGCGGGTCTATCCTCTAAAATTGAGGATACATTTTTCAAGGTCTTTTTCACAATTAACCTATTTTTAAGATAAACATAGTTGGGTCCTTGAAAAATAGTCGCATTAAAAATATGTTCCGTTAAATTTGTATAGGAATAAATATTCGGTAAATGCGTTTTTTCAATGATAGGGGCCGTGCATAAATTAAGTGAAACTACTTCTGAAATTTTGAACTACGTACTCTCCTTGGTTAGGGTTCGCAAGTTTTGAACCACCCTCCCTCCAATCTTACGCATTTTTTGCTCACAGATTTTTCTTCTTGAATTTATTTAGGAGTTCCTCCAAAATTGAGTAAGATGGTTTGGTCGCACTTTTTACCAAAAAATATGAAATTTCGTCAAAAGAGAACAAATTTTGAATGAAAAAGATGAGTTTTTAACCAGAGTAAAATTTTCAACCTAGAAGATTAATTTTTTGCAAGAAAGTCGAATTTTTAACGAAATACATGAACTTTGAACCAAATAGTTAAATTTTAATACAAAAAGATTGACTCTACTAAATAAGATGAATTTGAAAAAATACATCATTTTCAACCGATTAGTTGAATTTTCATTCAAGAAGATTAATTTTTCTAGTAAAAACACAACATTTTGACTAAGGAAGACAAACTTTTAATTAAATAGTGGAATTTTTAAACTAAAAAATATAACTTTTCAACGAAAAAAGCCACAGTTAAAATTCCATTGAAAAATAAGAAATTTTCTACAAAATAGTTGAATATTTTATTAAATTATTCAATCTGTCATCTAACAAGATAAGTTTTCTACAAACCAGTTAAAATTTTAAAGCGAAAATATGAATTTTCAACGAAAAAGTTCATTTTCATACAAACAGTTGAATTGTCTACCTATGAATTCTCAAAAAAATACAACAACTTTGAAACAAATAGTCGAATTTTAAACAAAAAAGATCAATTTTCTATAAAACAATGGCAAATTTTTCAATAAATTGCATAGATTTTCAATAAAATAGTTGATTTTTTAAACTACAAAATATAAATTTTAACCAAAAATGCAATAATTAAATTTTTATTTAAAACAACGAATTTTCTAGAAAATAGTTTAATTTTTTACGAAATAGTTAAATTTTTTAATAAATTATTCAATTTTTTAGCTAACAAGATGAGTTTTCTGCTAAAAAGTTGAAACTTGATCATTAAATTTCCAATTGAAAAAATGAATAAAAAAAACGAATTTTCTACAAAATAGTTGAATTTTTTTTTACAAAATAGTTAAATTTTCTAATAATTATTCAATTTGTCAGTTGGCTTAAATAAACAAGACCTATTTTCAACATAATCATTTAATATTGAACTAAAAGTACATAAACTCCTAATCAAATATGTAGTTGAATTGTGAGCCAAGAGGATTAAGTTTCTTTAAAAAAATCGAAAAGAAGATCAGTTTTCTACAAAAAAATGGAATAGTTAATATTTCAGTAAAGAAACCTTTTTATTTTAAATAAAAAACAGTTTAATTTAATAAAAAATACCACATTTCAACATAAAAACTTGTTTCCTCAACTTAAATAGTTTCATTTTTAACCAAACAGGTGCATTCAACTTTTTTTATATTTAGAGCAAAATATATAAATTATTAACCAATTAGTTAAAATTTTCAACCAAAAGGATTAATATTCTACCAAAAAAGAGAAAGTTTTAATAAAATATATAAATTTACATACTATTAAATTCTAAAACATCTGACGTGAGAAACGATTTTGACAACGTTCCTCCCTCCACTCCTGATAATCTAATTAATTTTATAAATTAATGTGATCTGTTTATTTTGTCTCATCAGCTGAGATTAAATTAAGATGGAGATATTTCTTTTGCTTAATTATCAAATAAAAATAAACGATGTTTAAATAGAAAGTATTTACTGTAAAATATAACTAATAATCATAAATAAAATCAATATTAAAAAAGCTGCATCAGCTTTCATAAAATTTTAATTTGAATTTTTATCGGCATTTTGTAATCCGTAACTTTTATTTAAATATAAGAAGTTATCCAAGCAGGAATCAAAAGTAAAGAAAGATAGTAAGTAAAATTAAAAATATTTTTATGTAACACGAGTATGTTTTACTCGCTTTCTGGGCGTCGTTTGGAGTTGCAAATTGGCTCACTTTTGGTGATGGGGTGCTTTATCATCCTAGGAGGATAAAGACCACTTTATTGTCCGCGAGAAATGCGCGTGCATGCGCGTTCTTTAATTTCGACTCACGCGCTCTGTTCTGCGCGGCACTTGTAAAAAGACTAGTTCCCTGTATTGGTGCACATTATACTATTATTTAAAAAATATTAGTATCCAATTAATAATTTCATTTTTTCAAACTTAAAAATTAAAGTTATACTTGAAATTAAACTTTAACTCAAGTCTCAATTTCAAGTCTGCTATCGAACTGAGAAAATGAGGTTCAAAGTTTAACCATATTATATTCCATTAAAATGTCGTTAAATATCAAAATAAGCTAATCGATAAAACATAATGCGTGATCAAAAAGATATTAACAAACATTCTTGTGTTTTTGTGTACAGTATATTTGGGAATTTTTGGGAAGATAACAAATAGCTTAAAAGTTTTCCGAAAATTCATAAAATATTTGTAAATTGTTCCCAAGCGTCGAAAAGTCTTAAATATCTTTTAAATGGACTTAAATTTGCTTAAATTTTTTTTTAATTCTGTAAAATAAAGAAATTATCCTAAAAATTTGCTAGATAATTTTTCGACTATCAGAAGTCTTCAATTTTCTTTTGAATTTTCTCTAGATACCTAGGGAAGTAAGATTATTGAAAATTAATTTCCCTTATAATTATAATTTGCCTACAATTTCATTCCCTTTTTGACTTAAAAATCTTTATTTTGTTGTAAATTTAAGCTCTCAGTGTTGTTGAAAATTCATGTATGTTTACAAAATAACTTTTTTAACGAAATTCATATTTTCGGGTTAGAAATTATACTTTTTTGTAGATAATTCGTCTGTTTTGAAAATTATTTTATTTTTTGTTAAAAATAAAACTGGTTGAAAATTATTCATTTTTGGTTTAGGATTTAAGTTTTTCGGTGTAAATTTGTCTGTGAGTTATTTGGAATATTAACTATTACATTCTTAATTGAGAATTCACCTGTTTTGGTTGAAAATTCAACAAAATAGAATTACTTGGTATAAAGTTAAACTTCATTTTTGAAAATGCATTCTTTTGTCTGAAAATGTATTAGTTTAGCTGGAAATTTAACTATTTGTTTGATGATTTAACTATTTTGTTAAACATTCGTCGCTTTTTGCTGAATTCAATTGTTTGAAATATTTTGTTGTTGAGATGTTAAATGTGAAAATTTTCGTTTTCATTTAAAATTAGTTTTTTTTTTTCTCCGGGAATTGAAATAGTAATTTTTTTAACTTGTTCTTTTTTAGTTCAAAATTCCACTATTTGGTTTGAAAATGCATTTTTTCTATATAAAATTAATCTTCATAGTAAACAATTCATCTGTTGGTTAAAAATTGAACTAATTGGCTTAAAGTCTTTTATAAGTTAGTTTTGGAAAATTATTTTTTTTTAAGAAATTACTTTTTATACTTGAAGTTTAACTATACATTTTTTTATTGTTCTTTTTTAGCTGGAAATGTCACTATTTGGTTATTATATTCATTACTTTTGTTGAAAATTATTTTTTTTCTGTAGAAAGTTAATCTTCTTGTTCAAAAATTCATCGTTTTGGTTGGAAATTGAAATACGTAATTTAAAGCTAAAATCCTTTGTTGAAAATGTATTCAGTTTGTTAAAGCTTCATCATTTTAGTTGAAAATTCATCTATTTTGTTTAAAACACATCTTTACTGGAACTTTAGCTCTTCCATTTTTTTTCAATTGTTTTTTTTCGATTGAAAATTCGTATTTTTCTGTAAAAAAAATAAAACCTCTCAGTTAAAAATTTATCTTTGTGGTGAAAATTGAACAGCGTGGTTTAAAGTTAAACTCCTTCGTTAAAAATGTATTCTGTTTGTAGAAGATTCATCATTTTAGTTGGAAATTTTAAAGGATTTGGTTGCCGATTTGGTCTAAAAGAAATTTGTTGAGGATTCAAATATTTTTTTAAAAGTTCCTCCTTTTTGTGGAAGTCAACAGTTTGAAAATGTTTTTTTTTGAAAAGTTAGTTGTAGACATTTTTTTTGCTGGAAACTAATTTTTTTAGTTTAGGATTTTGCTTAAGGATTTGGTCTTGGAAAAATTGGTGAGGATTAAACTATTTGATCAAAATTTGTCCTTTTTTGTTCAACTGAACGGCTTAAAAATTTTTTTCTTTGAAAAGTTAGCTGTGGAACATTATATTTTCTTGTAAGAAATTTATTTTTTTGGTTGAGGTTTTGGTCTTGAAAAATTTGATTCAGTATTCATCTATTTTGTTGAAAATTCGTCCTTTTTGTTGAATTAAACTGTTTGAAAATCTTTTTTGTCTGAGAAATTAATTATGGAAAATTCTTATTTGTTTTGTTGGGTAATTCATATTTTTTTAGTTTGAGATTTTGCTTGAGGATTGGGTCTTGAAAAATTTGGTTGAGGATTCAACTATCTATTTGAAAAATTGTACTTTTGTTGAGTTCATCTGCTTGAAAATTTGTTTGTTTAAAAACTTAATTTAGGAAACTTATTTTATTTTTTAATTATTTTTTCAACTGATAATTTAAACTGATGTATTGAAGGAAAGTCAAACATGGAGAAATACTATAATTCAGAGTCCACAGATTTGCAACGTACTACAATTCATATAAATTTAGTCTTATCACATTGATGTTATTTTTACAGCTTTCCTCGAAATATACATACATAATACTTGTTAATCGTGCCTTGCGCATCTGGATCGTTTTAACGAGGAAATGGTTTTCAGATTCTTGACAAAAACAGCAACCTATCTGTAAATTACGAGCAACTCTTATCAGTGGAATATATACCATTGGACATGCAGGTATTTAGATCCCATATATGCAGATGGTAGAAGTTGTAAAATTGCAAGAGCGATTTATTCAGCACGAGCGGGAAAGGCGATATCAAAGAGATTCCTTTTTTTAAGATGTCACGTAAGTAAACGCGTTTTATTATTTTTTTCATCAAAAAAATTATCGGCTATAATTTTTTATGACAGCTTGTTTGAATGTTTAATGAAGTGTCTTAAGATTCGAGACTAATTGAGCCTGTTTACTTATCTGACATGCTGTAAAAGTTTCTACGAGTGAGAAGACATTGATCCGGTTTGCGGGAAACCACGGGTTTTCGGTTTAAGGTATTTCCGAGAAGATAAAAAGCAAAAAAGAATTTCTGTCCGGTCACTTTTACCGCTAGCAGCGCGATGAATTCACGTAAGTTGGACATTTTTAATTGGATTCCTATATTCGGGTCATTGGTAAATTTATTTTTAGTATAAATGTGGGAATTTCATTAGTTTCTTACAAAATAGTTCCATTCTTACATATTTTCGATTTTTAGAAGATTTTTTATTTATTTATTAGACTAATTTTATTAGAACTGTGTTTAGTATAAACTAAATTTGATTGGAATATTTACTGGAAAAAATAATTTTGTCTTTCTTATTTTTGTATATGGCACGCGACTTTTTTCAAGATTTATTAGTTAAAATTTAAATGATTTGTACAATTATTCTGATAGAAAGTGAAATTTATTTTTCTGTTGTTATTAAAAGAGATTTGCGGTGTGTGTATGAAATTTTCTCAGATCAATGTGGAAAGGGTTTTAAAAAATTGGAATGTTACCTCAGAAATATTCTCTATTCAGCATTTAATTCTTTTTAATTATTTTTAATCATTCGGAATGCTTTTAAACTTTTTTGAATCCTTTTGAATTATTTTAAGTTCCTTGAAATCTTTTCGATTCCTGCGAATTTCTGGATATAACTGCGTTCATGTAAATTCTCTGAATTACTAGAATTCCTTGGATTCGTGGAATTTCCTGAATTTTGGAAACTCTCTAAAACCAAGGTCTTCAAAATAATGAAAAGGATTCCGAGGAATTCTGGAAAACTGAAGTGATAAAAAATCTGTGAATTTACGGAATTCAGAAGATTTAAAGTAATATAGGGGATTTAGAGAATTCAAAGAATTTCATGAATTGAAAATACTGAGGAAATTCAGGGAATTTAGAATATTCAAGGCTTTTAGAAAACTCATAGAATTCGAGAAATTCTGATTACTCAAGGAATTCCGAATATTCAACAAATTCAGGATATCCAAGGGATTTCAATAATTCATAATATTTCAGAAATTCAGAAGAATTAAAGGAATTCAGGGGATTAAAAAAAGTCGAGGAATTTCAAGAATTTAGAATATTCAAGGAAATTAGAAAATTAAGAGAATTGAAGGAATTCAGGAATTTAAAATATTCAAGAAATTCAAGCAATTAAGAGAATTCGATGAATTCACAGAATTCTGAATATTCAAAGAAATTTGAATTTTGAATATTCAAGGAATTCCAAATATTTAAGGAAATCTAGATATTCAAGGATTTGAGGAAATTTCTAGAATTCAAAATATTTAAGAAATTCAGAAGAATTAAAGTAATTCAGTGGATTAAAAAAATTCAAGGAATTTCAAGAATTTTTAGTAATTCAGGAATTCTGATAATTCAGAATATTAGAGGAAATCAGAGCGTTTAGGGAATTCAGAATATTCCAGGCTTTCAGGGAATTCAGTTAAATTAAGGATTTCAGATATTTAGGGTATTCAATTTGTCTAGCAGAAAAATTTCATTTTTATATATTTTCAATTTCTGCAAGGTATTTTAAAAATTTATTTTATTAATTTTTATTGAGACTGTATTTATTAAAATTCAATTTTTGTTGATATCTTTATTGAAAAAAATAACTCATTCTTTCTTATCTTTTTTAACTGGTACCCTCCTCGCTTCAAGGTTTATTATTTTAAATCTTAATTGCTTACACAATTATTCTAACAAAACATGAAAATCATATCGCTGATATAATCAAAAGAGCTTGATAGTATGATTATGAAATTTTCTAGACGTATGAAATTGTAATATTTGTTTTTCTTATTTTAATATTTTCCTTATTTTAATATTTTTAGAAATCGTTTGCTCCCAGTTTTCCAAGTTTTATCAAAATCAGGTGATATTTACCCATTAGGTGAACAATTGTATTTTCTATCGTTAATAACTAAGAATTTTTAAACATTATAGACAAATGTAATATATTATTTTCAAGTGAATGGTGAAGGGGAAAATGAATTTTTTTGAGAAATGCAAAATGGCGGCCAATTAAACATTAAAAAAACAGCTCGTTTTTGCAGTTTTTATTTTTAATATTTTCAAACAATGCTATAAAAATAAGTCTGGCACTGGATGATTCCTATAGTGAATAATTGTGAATAAATTAAATATAGCGGCTGATTAAAAATTGCAAAAATAGCTCATTTTCTTACTTTTCAATTAAATTTATTTAACTTTGCTGGAAAAAGAAGTTTAAGTTTTGAAAACATCCTATGATCGCAGATGGCGAAAATATCTAAAATGGAGGATAATTATTTAGTTAAGAATAAATAAAAATTTTAATTTTATCGAAAGCCTTTTGAAATTTGTTAAAAAATATAAAGTTTTTTAAATAATAAAAATTTATGAGAAATAATAATTTTTTAATTAATGCACTTAACTTCATTCAAAAACTAAAACAAAAATAAATTAAAAATGGGAATATTTCATATTGACCCATAATTGATAGCCAATCCTCTTATATTTCTTAAAACTCTTAAGAAAATTTTCTGAAAAAATGTATTGATTTTTTAAATTTAAAATATTTAACTGAAAACTACAGAAATAAGATCTTTTTGGAATATTTAATTGGCCGCCATCTTGGATTCTTTTTAAAAATTTGGAACTTCTGTAATCTTCGAATAATTTCGATGTGAGATAGCCCTTTTTTATTTGGACACGTCAATTTCCAAAATCAAACTTCTTCTTCTAGCACGGTTTCAAACATCGTTTAAAACTATTTGACTGGAAATGACCTATTTTTGGAATTCTTGTTTGGCCGATATCTTGAATTTTTTCAAAACTTTCAACTGTTATGTCCACTACTTTCTTCATAATAATTTATTAAATTTTTCTACAATCCTTAAACATTCTTAGGTTATAACAAAAGAAAACAACATTTTTTAATCTAATTATTGAGTATGCCATTTTATAAATGTAAGAAATGTTAAGTTTTTTAAAAGTAAAATATTTTAAGAATAAAGAAGAATAAAACTGAAAATTTTACGTAAAAATACACGTCTTCAGGGGATTATATTGTAGCGCATTCTATTTTAAGGCATTCTATTTTAGGGCATTCTTTTTTCGAGAATTCTATTTTAGGGCATTCTATGTTAAGGCATTCAATTTTAGAGCACCAGAATCTCGAGTGGGAGAGAACAAATTCCAAAAATAGTCAAATGAAGACCGTATTAATGTAAATAGAGGGTTGGAATTTATTGCGGCTCTTTGTTAAATATTGAAATACTAATTATTTTTTAAACTTTTTTCAGAATTTTTAACTTGTTTGGGCATCCTGCTCATTTTTGGCCACATAAGTAATGCAGCTGATCCAAGTTGTACTTTTCAACTTAATGTATTACCAGGGAAGACATATTATATAGCCAGTCCAAATTATCCCAATAAATATGCTGGGGCAAATTCCTGTCAGTGGAATATTAGAAGTATGATGCAGATTCATATAAATTGTGAAGTATTTGACGTTCCCTCGGTAAGATACTATTATAAGAATATGTTTAGTTTTTGTGTTTAAGGCATTTACAGAATAAATTAAGAGAATTCTAGGCATTTTTTATGGACCTAAGCAATTATTTTATAGATTTCAATGAACAGACTTCAATATTGTGAACTATTCTATAAGTTTTTAATTTC
>JAWWLR010000158.1:39568661-39589081 GCA_035041075.1 Acraspis erinacei | reverse complement strand
GTGAAGTTCAATTAATTTATCAAAACTGTATTATTTATTTTTCAAGGTTTCTTTGGTTGAAAAATTAACTATTTTGCCGCCAATTTTTAAGTAGAAAATTCTTATTTTTTGTTAGAAAATTAAAATTCTTGGATTCAAGTGTTTCTTTTTTGGTTAAAAATTATTGTTTTTATTGTAAATTCAGATTTTCGATTTGAAAATGCAACTGCTTTGTTGACAATTTTTTGTTGTTGCTGTGTAATATTTTTTTCTGAAAATTTAACTTTTCCATTTTAAGATTGAATTAGATCTTTGTCAGTAGAAAATTTATCTATTTTTTCTTGAATTTTCGTATTTTTCTTTTTTGCCAAATATCAGCCGCTTCATTTTTCATTAATAATTAATCTTTTTGTTGAAAAATTAACAATTTAGTTTAAAATGAAACTGTTTTTGGTTAAAGGTTAATCTTTCTGTTTGAAAAGTCTCTAAGTTGCTTAAAAATTAATAATTTTAATCCGAAGATTAAAGTATTTGAATAGAAATGAAACCATCTTGTCGAAAATTGAATTATTTTGTTAAAAATTAAAGCATTTTAATTGAAATTCATTTTTTTGTTGTTGTAACTTCAACTTTTTTGTTGAATATATTTCTATTTGAGCAGAGAATTAGTTCTTTTGGTTTAAAAATGCATTCTCTTTGTTGTAAATCTAACTGTCTTCTAAGAAATTGATTTATTTTGTTGAAAATGTAACGGTTTTTGGAGGAAGATCAATCAGTTTTGTTTGAAAATTCCACTATTTGTTTAAAAGTTCACCTTTGTAGGTAAAAATTTCTAATATTTGGTGAAAAATGTATTTATTTTGTTGACAATTGAATTTTTTTAATCACTTTTTTTAGTTAAAAATTCAACTTTTTTGTTAAAAATTCGTTGTTTTTTTTTAAATACATCTTTTATCGCAGAAAGCCATATTTTTTGTTTAAATGAACAAATAAGTTTTAAATGAATAAATAAATTTGAAAATTTTCAATTTTAATCCGAAATTGTATTGTTTTGTTCCGTTTACAAAATATTCTACATTAAAAATGCTACCTATAAGATTAAAGTTTTTGAAAATGGAAAATTCGCCAGGGAAAAGTGAGTGAATGTTGAAAATGAATATTTTCGGCCACCCTGAGGAGGAGTACATGATTGTGGATGGAAGGCTGGAAGAGAGCTGGATGTCTCTGCTGGAAGGTGGATAGCAAGATAATGGATAGTAGGATAGACGAGGGAAGGCTTGTTCCATAGGTAGAAGGTGGACAGGATTGTGGATGAAATGTTAAAGGAGAGATCAGCAGGAATGGGGAAGGTAGGAAGGGTCGGTAGGAAGGAGGAGGGCAGGATAGTGAATGACTGGATATGCGAGGACAGCGGGAGTCAGCAGAAAGGAGGAGAGAAGATGATGGTTAGCAGAATGATGGACAGAAGGAGGTGTCGGTTGGAAAGAGGACCGGTTAGGTGATGACAGGTTGGATAAGATTAGGATTCTAGGGTCAGGGTAGAGGTGGTCAGGATCTTGAAGGGCAGAAAGCACGACGTGTATATAGAAAGGAGGACAACCGGATGAAGGATGGTAGGATAGAAGAGGGCAGGAGGGGTTGGTAGGAAAGAGGAGGGCAGGATGGTGGATTACTCGATATGGGTGAACAGCCGGAGTCAGCAGGAAGGAGGAAGGCAGGGAGGAGGACTCATTGGGCGATGGCAGAATGGATGAGAGCAGGAATGTAGGGCCCGGGTGGATCAGGACAGGCTTGTGGGTGGCAGGTTGAAAGAGAGGAAGTGGGTTCTGCTGGAAGGAGGACAGTAGGATGAAGGATGGTAGGACAGAAGAGGGCAGGAGGGGTCGGTTGGAAAGAGAAGGGCAGGATGTTGGATTCCTGTATATGAAGCTGGTGTCAGCAGGAAGGAGGAAGGTACAATGATGGGTGACATAAAGTTGGAGAAAAGGAGGTGCAGGCTGGATGGAGGACCAGCTGGGTGATGTCAGTATGGAGGAGAGCAGGATTGTAGGGTCAGGGTCGTGGATGGCAGGGTGGAAGAGAGCAGGAGGGGTCTATATGAAGGAGAACAGCAGGGTGATGGATAGTAGGAAAGAAGAGAGTAGGAGGGCCAGTAGAAAGGATAGTATTGCATTCGAGCCGAGAAAATTGGTTACCCCGCTCGACTTCACTCGGTTCCTGAAAGGTTTTTTGATATGTCCTACTCGGTGAATCTTTTATTTTGATCCTGTCGGATTATTTCGTCATCTACTTTTTTTGAATTTTGACGTTTTGGATGTTAAATATTGGAAGAAAAATACGAAATGGATAAAAATTTAAATACAGAAGAGGACACTAGAAACAATTTATCTCGCCAGAACTTTACAATCATGTACTCAACATCGATCGGTTGAACTAATTCGTTCGTGGAAACGACACGTGCCGAGACGATAATTTTGACAATTGAACGATATGTTTTCTCGTTTATTATGTTGGAAGAATGGAGGAGGTATCAGAAGAAATGGAGAGGATAGCACTGCCGTACAAACTAAAAAGATACATAAGGGACAGTGCCGTTTAGGTTGACTTTTTGAATGCCAAGTTTAAGAGAATAAACCTAAGCGGCAATGTCACTTATGTATCTTTTTAGTTTGTACGGCAGAGCCAGAGTCGGTAGGTAGGAGGACAGGATGGATGGTGACTGGATATGAAAGGACAGCTGGTCTCAGCAGGAAGGATGAGACCAGGATGATGGAAAGATGGATGATGGAGGGAAGGGGTAGTCAGCAGGTAGGATATGGACCAGTTGGATGATGGTAGGATGCAGGACACCAGGAGGATTTTTATTCGTAAAACTGTTACCACTACTATATATTTTCCTATCATTGGGCGATTATAAGATAATACCTTTTTTTAAATCACATTCAGAAGTAAATGTAAACAAGCATCGCTTGCTGTTAATCACAGAATGAAAAATTGCTTCATATCACGTGAGCTGGCTAAGGGAAAATAAAGTTCTATTGATAATAAAAATAATAAGTATAAAATATGATGTGTACGGGGTTGATTAGATGAGAACTGAAAGTGGCTAGTGCAGGAAGCCTTCACACAGGGTATCCTTAATTATTTATCGGAGCATGGCAGGTGTTTCCAGTCCAGTGATCACGGAGGGTAATCAGCTACATGTAGTTCTCCGCTTAGGCGTTGCAAAGGTGTAAGCTGGAAAGCCTTTTTGCGAAGCAGTGAACCATGCACTGACTTCGACGTGCTCGACCGTATACATGTGTTCCTAGGATCGTCAGCTTTTCTGGGGTGAGTGAGACACAATGCACGGCTGAGATGTTCTCACCACGAGACTCAAAGGGTTGCTAACAATCTTTCAAAGGAGTGGATGCTTTTATTTTTAAATTCCCGATTACCTTGGCTGGAATGCCACAAAGAAAAGGGGCGTGCACATATCTTATTCTTCCTTGCAGATTAATCAATCTCTATTAAATGTCAGAAATAAGTAAGCTTTTAAAAAATTAAGTGTGTATTGAAAAATCCAATGTTATTTATACTTATGAGCACAAATCACATTGACTCAGAAGCATTAATCTGTGTTTGACGAAAAAAAAATGTCATTTACCAAAATTTCGTCTACTCGGGACGTGATTTATTGTACTTCTCACCCTATGTGAAACATAACTATAACTGATGCATCGGGGATATGAAGGCAGAGCAGAAGCGTGAGGTTGTTTGAGGAGAGTAGAGGAGAAGAAACAAGACAAAATCACCGGAAATCAATCACAATTAAGCGACAGTAGAGGAGTAGAGATACCTGTGACGCTAGGAGGAAAACGCTTTATCGAAAAAGGACTTCGAAGGAGAGAGGAGTAATTCGATTCGAAAGACGGTTGTAAAAGTGACTCGCGATTTCAGCTATTCGTTTATTGGGTTACGGCCAAGAACAAAAAACAAAGATAAAAAAGAGCCCACAGGGAATTGCGGGATCATGGAAGTTGTAAAGTTGAATCTGCGTACGCGAATGGACTGTTGACCTGAATCGGAAGCTCAACTTCGAAAAGACCGTAAAACAAGAGGTAACAGAGATAACAATAGTTGTGAAAAACTTTTACACTTTATGCTTTATGTCACGTGCGTTATCGTAAAAAAAGGTATTATTAAACATCTGTGCAGAAAAGCTAAAAAAATTTTAATATTAAAATTACCATCATCCTTTTTAATAATTCAAAAAGTTTTTTTTATTTTCCTAGTTAAAATTATAAATTTGTTATATAAAAAGTATGCCAAATATAATATTTATTTATAAACCTTTTTCTCAGTACATTAATTTCCTTTACATAGTCGATAAGTCATAAAAGGTATAACCGAAAGAGCATGGTTAGACTGTCAGAGTGCCCCCTAAGGAAATGACACCTACGTTTGACCTACATTTTCCCCTCCTTAATGAAAACAAATTTTTCCCGAAGTTTCAACCCCCTGCTTTATATCTTCTGTTAGTAACAGCAAATGAAGTCTTCGACTTGTTTTCTTTTAGGATCCTCGAAAAATAATAGGTACTTGAGTGTGTTTTGATCTTAATTTTAACAGTCATAAAACTAAATTGCGATATTTGGTATTTTGAATTTTAGCCTCATCATATTTGGCTCTGAATTTAAAATAATTTGTGTGCCCAGTACAATATAAATATTTTCAAGTCATACGAAATGCTGCGTTTATCCTCCAAACTAAAAATTCAGGACAATTGTTAAGGATTTTTTTAATACTCTAATTAAGAGAACACAAATACTAGTTAGAAACCTTTCATCCAATACATGTACAGTTTTGTACGGAAAATGTACAATTGTAAAAATAAGAAAATAAACGGCTTTCTTTGTACATTTTATGGAATTGTTAGCTTTAACAAGAATTTCAAAAGGATTTCAATTCGGTTTCTATTGTGACCTTTTACGGAATTCGCATTTTACGCTATTTCTTATTTGAAGGAGCCGAAATACCGTAAACGGACAGAATAGAAACAGTTTTTAAATTAATTAAAAACGGGAAAACATTAATTTTTATACATTTTTTGTCAGATTACTTTTGATCACCAAAAACTGTATCTGAACAAATTCGCCAGAATTGTATCACCTGCAGGATCAGTTTTCTCTTTAAATGGACAATAAAAAAACAGAATAGCAAATATGGACTGATAAACCAAAAATTGTTTACTTCTCTATTACGTATACTAAGCTACACCTTCCTTCTCGCGACTCAAATCATTTGATGGATAAAACGATAAAACTCAGCATTTTCGTTCCACCCTAATATCCATAGTGTTGAGTGATTGATCAAGTTTGAAGTATAAGCCACCATTCAAAACGTGGACATATATAGATGATTTTCAAATAAATTCATCTTTTATGTTCCAAGAACCCTTTTTAAATAATTTATACACCTTGAAAGGGCAATATTTATATTGTACAGTTTGTAGATACTGTCTGAAAACCCTAATTATATTTGCGTCCCTCAATTTTTGTGTCAACTGTCACGCTTACGTTTATCACCTATTTTGTATAATAAATTTATTGTAATCGATCATATACTTCATAAAAAATTAGTTTCCATAGTATATTAAAAGACCCGTCGTTTCCAGAAGTTTAAAATTGATGAGCTGCTCATAAATCCTTTTAGAATTCGTAAAAAACTGTGCATGTTGAAACTAAATTGTCAACTTCATCATACTCTAAAAAATAACTATTTTTTTAAATTTTCATGTAGAATTTTCGGCGACGACGGAGATTATACTGATTTTAAAGTTAATACCAGTAAAAGTTCATTTATCCTTACATTACAAGTAGAAATGGTCAATAGGCATGCAAATTGTCGACTCCCTCTTGCATCAATTCCAGTAAACTTTATACATATGGATATATAACAGGGGCGCTCTTATATAACGAGGAAAGCCTTCCTATGCTTCTTGGTACTAGAAATTGTTCTTGGAAATAATTTCTATTGAACAAAAAGTTTTCCAATTTCATTGTGTTAAACATCTATTCTTTAACAATTCCCATATTTTGCAGCGCATGAGGAGGTTTTCAGAGGTCCTTACTTGAATTAACAAAAAAATGTCAATTTTTAACCAAGATTTCGAAAAAACATTAAATTTTGGTGTTTTTGGAAAGTGTAGTAATTCTAGAAATAATCAAAGTTTTTTAAAGTTCTTACGGCCATTTAAAAGACAAGTATCAATAATATTTTTCTGAATTATTAAGATTTTATTAATATTTGTAAAATAATCTTTCTTTAATCACGTGGCGAGCACAATTATTTTTTTCAAGTTTTCGCACCATGCTAGACCCTAGGATAGAATCTAGAAAAAAATTCTGAAGATGTCTTACTAATTTAGCAAAATACTATCAAGAATTATCTTCAAAATGAAAGTAGAATTTTATTAGCTTTATAAGAGAATTTTTCTTGATCCTGATATAAAATTTTCTCGCGGACACTTTTACGCTTGCTTTATACTTTGAAACATATAGTGAGTTTCAAAAGTTTTGGTCTTTTTTATGACTGATTAAGTTTTCTTAATTTTAATTATGCCAGAGCGAAACAAATCTCTCTTTAAATGGTTGATTGCTCTGGAAAATCTGTATAAAATGACCCCAGGATAAAGTCAATTTGTCTATTTTTAAGTAAATATTGCAAAATAGTGTAAATTTCAATGTTTTCTTAAATTGTCAATAACTTTCGAAATAATCAACTTTTTTACAAAGGTTCTTGTGCTCATTTTGAAGCTATTTTTTCACCGTATCAGACCAGCTTAATTGTATAAATCGCGAAAATTCCCTTATCGAATTGCAAGGACTTGAAGTTCTAACAAAAAGTTGGAAAAATTGTAATATTCTTTGTTTATATATTATATAAATATATTATTATATATTTATTTCATTTTTTTCTGTTTTGCCTACAGATAAGGTGTTTTCACTTTTTACCCCAAGAACATTCAAAAATGTTGATTATTGTGGAAGTTATTGAACATTTAAGAAAACATTTAAATTTACACTATTTTTGCAATATCTACTTAAAAAATAGAGAGATTGGCTTCGTACTGGGCTTATTTTACGCCGTATTTTGAGAGTAATCAACCCTTTAAAGATAATTTTTTTTAGTTCTGGTATAATTAAAATTAAGAGAACTTAATCAGCCACCAAGAAAGAAATGTGCGAAAACTTTGTACAATTTCTGTATATCATTCACTGAAAAATACACACATAAATTTTCTTTCCATCAAAATGACATTTCCTCGAACTTATTCCACATAATCATTTCCTAGTTTCAAAGAAAAACTCTTTTCTGCATATATAATTCTTTTCTCAGTCCAATGTTTAAAAAAAAGAATTTCTAGTCAGAGCATTATCTGTCCGCTCAGATGAAAAAAGCCGAGAGTCTCTCTTACAGAAGAGTAGGCTCCGACAGGGTAGCTACTCCCCATAGCCTTAGGGGTCGTGTGGTGCTCATATTAACAACCTTTGAGCATGCGGATGCGTGTCCATTACACGCCTCGTGAAGCATCTACGCACCTCCAAGAACTAATGAAGACAGTAAAAGCGCTATGCGAAAGCGCGCAATCGGAAGTACAAAGCGGCCCCATCAGTTCCGATTCCTTCGGACAATAGCGCAAGGGATATCGGGGTCGGGGGTTGCTCGTGGCCAAGGGGTAGCGTGGGCGCCACCAGTGGCGGCGGCGGCGCCGGCTGAGGGTTTCTCTGTGGCTTCGGTGCGGGGCGTAAGAGGGGTACTGGTATATTTGCGCAGGGCCATCCAATAGGGCGCAGTATCGTCGCGACGCCCGTCGCGTCCATACGTCGCTATTACCCCGCAGTCGTCGTTCGCGAGTGTGTGTTTTAAGCTTTTCTTGGAGTGCTTCAATCACAGCCAATTCTATGCAAACCTGGCTAGTTGCATCTGTTTCCTTCGCCGGAAAAGCATCTGTCACATCCGCTAATCAACTTTGAATCATCCTTTGGGTGAATCAATCCAAATTCTTGAGTGATAGAGGCAAAAAGTGAGTAAAAGAGAAGCCAATTATAAGGTTTAGATTATCTTTACCCTCCACTTAGTCCCTTCATACTTGTCAGATTCTGACTGATGTTCCCTCTTCTGCTTAGCAATATCTTTGATTCGTGAATTTTTATCAAGAAAGATACAATTTATAGACTCGATCCGAATAGTTTTTTTTATTTATATCCCATGTTCGATCTAAAGGCAAGCTTTAAGTTGTTGTGATTAAAGTTGAGATCAAAAATGATACTCTCGAATGTAGTATTATTTTTAGGAGTTGGATCAAAACAATGCGAAGAATTAATTATGTTTTGATCAGAAAAACTAGTTTATAAATTATCAATGCCTCATTAACTGTTTACGTTCCTAAATAAGTTTTGATAGAAGATCAATTAAATATTTATAACTTAGGATTTGAGTTGTGAATGTAACAATTTCTGAATACACTCAATTCCAAACCATCATTCTCTAGCTATCAGATCAAAACTATGCAACAATTGATAACTATATGATGGATCAATATATGTATTCCTGCCAGTATATAGCATCGAAGATTGGTGAGAATTACTTTAATCTGCACAATGAATCCCAGAATATCATTTATGATCCAAAGACGGATTAAAGCGTAGCAAAAAATTCACACATAGACAGTTTCCATTATTTGCAACTTTTTGATCCGAGAGCGGCTTAAAGATACTTTGGGATTTGGTGCATCATTCTCTATTGTTGTCAATGCAGTAGGATAAAATAAAAATTAATTCAGATTAAAAGAATAATCTACGATTTTTTCTATGGACACTTTGATCCGACAAATTATCTTTATTTGAATGTTTTTTTTCAACTTTTTATGTATTTGGAAGCTCGGGATGAAAGTTCTACAGAAATAGTGACGTGTCGAGAGGATGTAGGTTGTTTGTTTATAATTTCGTCTACTGAGAAGAATTACTTTTTGCTTGTTGTAACTACGATGAGGTGGAACTATTTTTAGAAAAATTCTCGAAGGATCCTTAATGAAGTTGGATTGATGCGAATGTACCGATAACGTTTTACTGCATTTAGAACATGAAAAGTGTCTTTAGAAATTGTATCTTATGGAAAGGAAGGCTAAAACTGTCTGATTGTATTGATTGAATATTTGTTTTATTTAATCTTGATTTGATTGTTGCTATAAATATTTGTGTTCTGCAGAATTCTTTATAAATACTGAACAATGCTTTTTAGAGTAAAGGGCAAATATTTTGTACTGAAGTTAAAATAAAAAAACATAAAAGAAAGCTATAAAAAAGTTTTAAAATGAAAAGGGCACAAGAAGTTTTAAACATTGTTAAAAACCCGAATGACAAAGGAACTTCAGAAATGGCATTAGAAAGAAGTGTTGTTTTCGTAAGAAGAACAACATTCAATTAGTACTACAAATGAACAATTTAATTACAAAGACAAGGTATTGTCATACCAAGGATTTTCTTAATAATTAACTCAGAGAAATAAAGACTGTGTGCAAAACAAAAGCTAGTCGAAACAAATCAGTCATTATTATAGTGTGACGTATTCTCTTGTAATGTAGTATCGTGTGATAAAGTTTTCAGAGGAAAGTAAACAATGATACCTTCTAACTGAATTTTAACTAGTACAAGCATATTTATTTTATAGACGGTTATGACAATAATTAATTTTGGAGCTAGAATATTTGTATGAAAATATCTTTGAATGTCATACTAATAATAACAACAGCGGTTTTTAAAACTATTTCTTCAGCGCTTTTTTCATTCTACGTAAGAACCATTCCTTTTCTTTTATTTCAAAAGCTTCTTCTTGCTTTCATCTTTTCCAATTTTCTTTTTGTTGCACTCCTAATACACTGAAAAAATGTAATTTACTATGAACAGATGTTCTATTAGTTTGGCTTACGACAGAAAATTTGATCACATTATTACTGTCTTTTGTAATAGAAAAGTAACATCTGCTTTTATCCTAATAATAATAATAATAATAATAATAATATATTAAAATGTTCCTAAAATTTTGAATAATAATTTATAAAATTGCATACTTTGAAACAAAATGCAATAAATAGGAATAATCTACAGAAAATATAGTTTGCAAGTCTTCGTAAAACCCGCAATAATTATGCATTCTATGAGATAGTAGTCGGAATTCTAGACTTCGTGTGTATGAAAATGGAATGTAGTAGTATTAAAATGCTGTTTGGGGAAATGATGCTGGGACAAACGCAAAGTTTTTTTTGTCGTTTGGGCGGCTCTGCTTGTTTTAAAAAGTGGGATCCGCACTCTGCGCGCTCGCGGCCTTGCAAAAAGTTTCATTTCAAATCTGTTATGTGCTTTCACATAAAAAAGTTTAGCACCGTCTGGAACGCCTCCACTTAAAATTAAACTCTCTCGATTTGCTACACTGAATTTTTCACCCAAAGCGTCCAGTTTTTTTTCATTCTGCTTTTGATTTCCCTCGTCTACGGATTCATCTATAAAATCATCATAAACTCAAAATGCATTTCCTGAATATTGAGGAGCCTTTTAGAAAGTCTAATATTACAAAAGGAAAATTCTACTTGAAAATGGAATTGGAAGGAAATTTAAATTTTAAATGATTTTGACAACCTGTTTGCTGAGCAAACAGTTTCTTGCAACGCTAGAAATTGTGCACCAGTTCCAAGTTTCATTTCGTAAAGATCTAAATCTGAAATGAAATGTCAGACTTTTCTGAAAGCTCATTAAAAGTACACTAGTCTTGACTTTGATAGAAGTTATTATTAAGAAAGTAAAAGGTTTGCAACATAGTCTCTATTCTAACAGAAGTATTTAATAGCAAGTAGATTAACAGCAGCTTCCCTAGTATTTTTAAGCAATTTGTAGAACGAGAGAAAATGTAATTATTTCATAAAAAGCAATTTGTATTTTGTTTGTGCCTATATGAGTTAGTATTGGCTTTGAGAGAGCGAGCCTTTGTCACTGTCCAACAAACATCACACGGCTCTAGCACGTTCTTCATCCCCTTGATTTCCTGAAAATATAATAAGCCATTAATGCAGTTCGGACATGCAATCCTATAATCGTTACTCGTACGCTGCATAATTATTGGATATTCATTAAACGACCTCTATCAAAACAATTTCTCATATAAAGTCATGTACCATATAACATTATGTAATAACTCAAGTCCTTTTTAAAAAGACATTACGAGAAGCTTATGTGTAAAAAAAATTGGTTAGAAAATCATTGTTACTATTTACATTTACATTTATTATTTACATTTTTACGATTTCTAATCTGTGGCTCCAGCTATGTAGATTTATGATATCAAGTCGATGAGAATTATTTATAATTTGTTTTAAATTTGTAATATAATAATATAATTTGTTTTAAATTTGTTTTTATTTAAAAAATTGTTTTTGATTCTCTCAAAATTAGTGTTAAGATTTTTAATTTTGTAATTCACAATGTTGGATGCTGATGAAATTAGATATTTTTTATTTCCGACCTTTGTCCGTTTAGGAAATCACTGTTTTACGAATTATACCATTTTTAATGCGCTACATACATTTATTTACCTGTTTTCATATCAATTTTGATTATCTCTTTTGGAAATAATTCAATTTCAAGTGATTCCAGTTATTCATTTTACATTTTTTCACATTGCAATTTCAAATTTCCAACATTTTGCGATACAATATAAAAACTGATCAATTTGAAATACATATATCAATTTTTTTCTTTGATATGAAAGTGCTTTTGTATTATTTAATTACGAGTTCATAAAATTTAATGATCAATTTTTCGAATTTATAAAAGATAAAGAAGAGGAAAAGAATTAAATTAAACTTGTTTTCTTAATTTGTATTTTTTTAAATCTTTAAATTAAATATAATTCCAAAAACATTCGCTTGTATTTAAAAAAAATCAGTACGCATGCATATAATACAATATGATCTGGATCAAAAAAAAATTTTCTTAATTGCAAAGAAAATATACTAGAATACAGAAACCTGATTTCTTTGAATAAAGATATCTTTTTTTGTGACATCAAATATGTTCCCACGATATTTTCCGTAAGATTAACCCCCTTTTGCCGCTCGTTTGGTGCTTACGTTACGGAAAATTCCATAATACTAGCCCTAGCGCTACACTTGACCGATTAATTTCATAATACTAGTCAGTGCCTAATTTGTTTTCGTATATAATATTAAGTATAGTTCAAATAGGGGAAAGAAAAAGCATTACATTGAATAATCGATTTCATATTAAATTAAAACCTACACATTTCATATAATATTAAATGGAATATTTTTAAGATTATAATACACTGAATTTTTGTTTTTTAAACCTTAAAAATTTAAACAATTTAAGAATCCATTATTAAACAAATTTTTTAAAATAATTTTTGAAAAATTTTCGAAAAAATAAATAATAATTTCAACTTGGAAGCATCTGAAATTAACAAAAAATACATTAAAAATATACAATGAATAAATTTTTAATCAGATTAAAAAATTTTATTACATAAAGAACTATAAATTAAAAATTAAATTTGATCAGGCAAATTTTTTTGAGCTCAGAAAATAAATTCACCATCATTTTCACCGTTCGAAATGGAAAAATTTTCAATCAGAAACGAAAATTTTTAGAATATTTAAATAAAAAGTTAATTTTAAAACTATAGTGTCTTTTAATATAAAATTTCCAAAGATGAGATAGTGAAATTATTTTGACAGTTCTAATATTTGAATTTGAATCTAGAATATTATCAAATTGGAAATCTCCAAAAATTAAAAAGTATCATACCAAATATTTTCTAATAAAAGTTTTTGAAGCAAATAAATTTTAGTTTCAAGGGCACAAAAATTTAAATATTTTAGAATAGCGCATTTAAAACTATAATTTAAATTGAAATTAGAAATATTTAAAGATGATGAATATATTAGTAATAAGTATCATATCATTTAGTATCAAGTGATTTTGAAAATGAGCGTAATAGGTTTTTTTTTAAACTAAAAAATGTGATTTCTATGATAAAGAAAGGTCAAAGGAAGTTAAATATTGTATACCTTTAAAGCTTAATTATTCTCAAAAATTTGAAAATTATATGCTTTCTAGTTAGAAATTTTCATAATGATTGGATTCAAATTTGAGTTAATTAATATCTATGAATAACATCTTTTAAAGTCGACATTCTGTGTTTAAATTAAAATTTGGTTCAATTCACACAATCAATTAATTGTTTTTTGTCTTTATTTCGTCTTTTTTTTCATCTGTTGTTCAATAATTGTGATGAATATGCAAACATACATAAAGATATGAATTCTCTTTGGAAATTTAATAATAAATTAAATGAAAATAGCGATGATGTAGGTTTGGTAGAAAGGAAAATATTTGTTGCGAGCAATGCAAATTATTAATTGCAAAATCAGTGAACCAGGGATGAAAGATAAAACATTGCCTGCAAAATGACGTGCTTGATTAGTCTCTTTCATAAAATTTCCATAAAATGATGATACATCTCTAGAAAATTTTCATATCTTTGGGATTATCTAATAATGGTCAGATGAAAGAGTAAGTCTGCAAATTCTTTTTTGTTTTCTCGGAGTTAGCTGCTTCGTGTAAACTTTTTCCGCCCAAGTTACATAATTTTTGCAAACCATTTTGCACCAGGTTCTAACCTTTTCGTTTGAAATTAATGTATCCCGGCATATGTACATTCCCGACAAGCCGGTGAATAATTTCGGCCGTTTTAACAACACTTTGTGGGTTGTGAAAGAGTCGACGTTTGCAATTATAATATGAATAAAACGCTATATGGAGCAGAACGTAGTTCATTATAACGAGATAAATGAATTCTAGTATTTAAAAAGTACATAAAAAAACTGCTAAAACTGCGGAGGAATGAATTTATGGAAATGGGTTAAATATAACAATTTTATTTGAAGCAAAATTTACGGGTAAGGTGAAGGACGAATTAAATGAAAAATGAGATAAATTTAAAGAGTAGATTAAAAAAATTTTGTAAATTAGATCTATATCTGTTAACTGTTAAAAGTAGAAGATGAATGGATCCTATGAATAAGTCAGACATTTTTAAAGAAGGAGAATAAATGATGATGAAGAACATTGAAGATTGATGGATCCAGCAATGGTTTATGTAGCTAAACCATTCTTAGAGGTAAAAAAGGTGCAAAAAATTTCATTATCTTTGGATAACGTCAGTAAAGGTGATGCTTGTTCTTAGTTTGTAGTTTTCAGAGTGAAGCTCGCAAATCAGTTAGTGAAACAAAAAATGCATGAAGTTGCTTTGAATGTTTTTTCTTCAATAAAAAATGTCGTTATTCTTGGTCAATTCCGTCATGGATTCAAGAACAGGGATAAGTCATTAAGGTGATCTAATTATACTAACTCTTCGTGACGAGCTAAGAGGAGCGCGAGAAAAGCTAAATGGTCCATAATTGAATTTAAAGTTTCGTTTCATTTCCCAAGTTCGCAGACTTCCAAATCGGTCTATAAATCAACTCAAGGCGTTTTCAAGACAGCTATAATTTACTATTTGAACAAATTACAAAAATTCCTTGAATGCAAGATTTTATATTATTCTTTAAAATTCATAAAAAGTGTTTGCAAAGTATGGTAAAGAAATGTCATATGGAAGGAAAAGGAAGTTTAAAATTCAAAATGGGAAAGGAATGGGTTAGTTGTAGAATATAAATCATCATGCAAACACGAGAGGAATTAAATTGATAGAATTAATTGCATTAAACTAATGATCCTTTTCCCATGGATACATTCATTATTGATTTTCCTTTGTACAAATTTCAATCAACTATTCCAGCTGATTATCCTGTTTTACTTTCAATGCATTGATTAATAATTAATTCACTTAGCTTTAAATTTATCATTGATTTATATAATCGTTGCTTTGTGTGAAAATTATGTTAAAAATGGGTATATATATTGTTTAGAAAATACAACATGATTGCATTTTATTTACGCGAAATCACACAATTATTAAATTATAATAATGGAATGTATCGTCGAATACAAGTTTATTTACGGACAGGAAATGAATAAAGAATTTCAGAATTGAAAAAAAGAAGTTTTTTTTAGTTCTGATAACTCTTGTAGACTTTATTAGATATTTAATAAACTAGGCGATATTTCGATAGGGGGCAGCCACGCTCATACGACATATTCTTTATAATCATTGATGGTAAGAAAAAATACATTTTCTTTCAATTTTCATCAGTAATTAAAGATCTATTATTTCGTTCCATCATCAAAGTGTTCTCAATTTTGCTCCTATTATTGCCTAGGATCTAAATCTTATACAATAATAGTAGCGATATTGAGATACATTGAATGCTAAAATGAATTTATGGAACTTTAAATAACGATGAAAATAAAAAAACAATATAAAAAATATAATACAGTAATAGTGTCAATAATAACCGCTAGGATATTGTATTGAATCTAATTAAAAGATTTCTCAGAGAATGCAACACAATTAAATTGCAATTAAAATGGTAGCTCTCATCAGGAAATTTGATTAAATCTGTAAAAATCAAACAAATGCTTGTAATAGGTACGTAAATTTACAATTGAAAGAGTTGTTCTTTGGATAATATCACAGTTCTAAGATTATATAACTTTTTTCTAATTTAAAATATAAATTTTGTTTTATTTTCTTATCTTTAAAAATATGTCTATCGAAGAACATTTTATGAAAGCGTTTACACTGGTAAGAATACAAATTATTGTCAAAGAACATTACAGTTACGACATTTGTGCCTTAAAATTGTTTTATGTCGACGTAAGTTCCATAAAAGACATTTTTTCTTTACTGTTTTCTACGAAAATTTTAATTTAAGGTTGTTTAAAAAAATAATAATTTTTGATTTTGAAATTGAGGTGTAATAAGTTTTCTATCAGCATTGGAAAGTATTTAGGTGAATGTAAAATTAAAAAACAAACACTGTAGTAAAAATAATTGTTTTCCTTCAAAAACATTGTAGTTTAGCAGTACTTTAATGATGCTTTAAAAGTTTTTAAACATTATGTTTTTTGAAAAAAGATAATTTTTAATGATGACAGAAAAACTCAGTAGATTTGAATTAATAAAAAAATTGCTAAAAATAACTTAGGAGGAACATTCTTATACAAGGAATTAAAGAAAAATATTGTTAAGAAACTTTTTAAAACAATATTCGAACCATAATGGTTTTTGACAATTTATATTCTTACTACATTGTAAATTTTTTCATGAAATATGTTTCGATAAAAAGTGTTTTAGATGATAAAAGATACAGAAAAATTAAAATTTATATTTCCAATTAAAACAATTTATGTAATTTTGCAACTGCTATATTAAACAAAGAATAAAACTTGTAATTGTAAAATTGTCTACCTACAAGAATTTGTATACTTTTCACAGATTTAGTAGAATTCAATTACGAGGGCCAAAAACGTCAACCAACATTATTTAAGTAATAGTAACAATATTGAGAATAATCTGACGATGAAATTAAATCATAGCAGAGTAATTGATGACGAAAATGAGACAACAAATTTATTATTGATTTAATATTTAATTTACTATTTTTCCTATCTTTAATTACATCATTAATTAAAGTTCTATCATTTCATTTCATCTTGCAAATTATTCCCTATATTTGTACTGTTATTGTATAAGATCTAAATATTATACAATAATAGTAGTAATATTGAGAATAATTTTAGTATGAAATGAAATTATAGAACTTTAATTAATGAGAAAAATGAAAAAAAAAAAATATATATATATATATAGATTTAAATGATCGACTTCAATTTCATTTATTCTCCATAATTTAAGTTTTATAATATAATTTCATCACCAAACTATTTTTGATATTTATACTATTAATGTGTAAGAGCTAAATATTATTGAAAAATAGCATAAGAACAAAATATTTTAGGGTATTATTCTTAAAATTGCTACTATTATTGTATGGGATGATTTTAAATTATATTATATTATATTATATTATACAAGAATAGTAACAATATTGACAATAATTTGATGACGAATTTAAATGATAATTCTTTAACTAATGATGATAATAATTTTTTTTAAATTTTCTTGTTTAATATTAATACTTCTTAATATTGCTCTGAATGGTTTATAATTTTTCTATATGTATAATATGCATGATTAGGGTAGCTTTCCGCTACCAAAATTTCGCTCAGTTTATTGTTAATTTAATTAATTTTGTAAGAATCGTCGGAGATTTGGAAAAATTTCTTAATATTTTTTCAGACCTTAAATTTGGTATAATTATCAAATTTCGTTTCAAGTTTTAAGTCCGTAAATTAAAATATCTCTAATAAATTATATAAACTCAAGCCTGCATCAATTTCCTATATTCCCAACATTCAAAATGTCAGACCCTTTTAGGGATATCAGGAAATTTGAATACAAATGTTATTTTTGCACTTTATTAAAAATTTAACACAACTTAAAATGAGTTGCAATCTTGATTCTTGTTAAACAAATATAACTATTCATCTTTAAACTTAGCTAGTTATTTATTTTACAGTAACAACGCTCTCCCTTTTACCTGGGCGGAAATCAATATCTTCGAAATCTGAATAAAAAACTTAATCGTTCCTGGTTTTGATAAAAAATCTAAATTTTATACGACTTTTCAATTGCGGTTGAAACTACTTTCGTGTTTCGTGTTGAGTTTGGCATGAGAGGAGTAAGTAAAGTACTGGTAAGGATTTGAGACTGACAAATGTGAATGTGGCATGTATATTTATGTGCATACATAGGATGAATCGCCATTTCACTTATGAAAGGAGTATCAGAAAGCAGGGAGCATTTCGTGTTGCTTGAATTCTCGGTGGAATTGAGTCTCTTTTTGAATAGTAGATGATTGAAATTCCACATTCCGTATTTTATATTTCGTATTGCATTTGTCTGTATTTTGACAGTCTTTTTTTACTCATCTTACAACCTACCAGTATTATGAAAGTCCTTTTTTAATCCAATTAGAACCTACCAGTATTCTTCAAATCCTCCTTTAATCCTCCCACAACCTCCCAGTATCTTGAAAGTCCTACTTTAATCCTTTTAGAGCATCTCAGTATTTTTCAATTCCTCCTTTATTCCACCTACAACCTCCCAGTATTTTTAAAGCCCTCTTTTAATCCTTTTACAATCTCAACTGTATTTTGAAAGTCCTCCTTTAATACTCCTACAAAATCGCAGTATTTTTTAACTCTTCCTTGGATCCTCCTACGTCCACCCACTATTGTAAAAGTCCTCATTTAATCCTCCAGCAACCTCCTAGTATTTTCCAAGTCCTCTTTTAATCCTCCTGAATTGTCCAAGTACTTTTAAGGCCCACATTTAATCCTCCTACAAACTGCCAGTATTTTTGAAGCCTTACTTCAATCCTTCTACAACCTTTCAGTAATCTTCAAGTCTACATTTAATCCTTCTACAGCCTCCCAGTATTTTTAGAGTCCTCCTTTAATCTTCATACAATCTCCAAGTATTTTTAAAGCCCTTCTTTAATCCTCTTATTAACTGCTAGTATTTTTAAAGGCTTCCTTCAATCCTTCTAAAAACTGACAGTATTTTTCAAGTCTATCCTTAATCCACCTATAGCCTCCCAGTATTTCGCAAGTCATCCTTTTATCCTCCTAAAACCTTCAAGTATTTTTAAAGCCCTCCTTTAATCCTCCTACGAACTCCCAGTATTTTGAAATTCCTTCTTTATTCTTTCTGACACTTTTTTGTGAATATAGTAACTTGAAAATGGTTGCAGATCTAAGAATTTTTCAAAATATTTATTGTTTTTTTACTATTTACTAATGTTTTAAAGATCGGTTTTTTATAGTAAGACTTTTTTCATTGACATAATTCAAAGTTGATGCAAGAATATAAAAGATTCCTTGGTTCCAGACGAATCGATTGACCTAATATTAATATATGTTATCAGACAGTATGGAATTTATCGTCATTCATATTATACTTAAAATACATTTTTATAATTAAAATTTTTGATTGTCATAATTTAAATTTCATGCGACAATAGACAAGATGTGTTGATTCGAGACGAATCGATTGACTTATAGTATTGATACCTTGTATTAAAGAGTAAGAAAGCTATTATTATGCATGATATTTGAAAATACTTTTTTTTTATAGTAAGCCTTTTTTCTTTAACATAATTCAAAGTTGATACATGGATAAAAAAGATACCTTAGCTCAAGACGAATCGATTGACCTATAATATAAATATATTTTATCAAAGAATAATGAAGTTATGGTCATTTATATTATATTCGAAAGCGATTTTTATAGTAAAAATGTTCTCAATTTGATTATAAGTCCTCAAATAAAATAATTCTGACAGAGGCTGAGAGGGATTGAAATAGTATTTTTAATTATTTTAATTAATTTAATTAATTTAAAAAAATTTTTATTATTAGTTTTTTTAAGATAGTAGAAAGAACTAAATAATATTAAAATATAGTTACTTGTTTACAATTTTTTTCAGTAGAGAATGTAGACAATGTTTTCCTGAAAAAAATAAGCTATCATTTATTAAAATGCAATCATTTGTCAAAAATCGATAAGAAGCGATGGTCAGAAAACAATTCAACTTAAAAAAACATGGTAAAAATTCATGTTTATATTTGTAAATTTTAACATTTTTTATAAAAAATAATGTTTTTATTTGGAATAACATTAGTTATAATATTTTGATTCTTAGAATCATAGAACAACTGTTTCTTTCCGAAATCTGACTTTTGACACGAGAACTACCTTAAATTAAAAACTTTATCTTGGCTTAAATTAAATTACCATTTTAAATACAAAATTTGATTAGTCTGCTTTGCCATTGCACCTTAAAAATTTGTTTGTATTATTTTGTATTTTTTGTAAATTTCTATTCATAAATTCATTAAAATGAAATATTTAGTTTGGCTATTATTTAAAAAATCACAAATGCTTCCTCTATGAGGAAGCAAATACATTTGCTAAAAGGAAGTAAAGTGCTCGTGTAATGAGCATCATATATAAATATAAATACAAATAAAGTGGAAACACTCGAAATCGAATTTACAGCTAGTTAGACAAATAATAGAAGTTTCCACTAATATGACGGTGGTCTTAACATGTTACTGCTAATAGGGCGAATTTCTTTTTTTGATTATTACATAAAAAATAGAATTTTCTCCAGAAAAATTTTCCTCTTCATTTAGCCTCAGTTTATGAAGTTGGATTTTCCGATGATTTCCAGGGTCCTTAATACACTAGAACCGCGGTTATATCCGCTGTCCGAGAACGTAAGCATTCACTTATATCCTCCCGGAAGGGGATCCCAC
>JAWWLR010000158.1:39534619-39551155 GCA_035041075.1 Acraspis erinacei | reverse complement strand
AATAAATTAAATTATATTTTAATTATTTAAAATAAATACTTGATTAAATTTTAATTTACAAGATTCTCCATTAATAGAGTGATTAATTAAGTTTCATGATCATGCTTTAATATTTAATGTAATAACTACATTTATTATCATTTATATAATGATAAGAATTTTATTTAATAAATTTATTAACCTAAATATTGAAATACAAATAATTGAGATTATTTGAAAACTTTTTCCTTTTTATGATTTAATTTTAATATCAATTCCTTCATTGAAAAACTTCAAATTAAATTTATTAACAGCTATTGGTGTCTTAATTATTAATCAAATTAAATAAAAATTTTGCGGTCATTGGTATTTTTTTATTAATTATGATCCACTGTAAGAAGGATTTCTCTGCGCATAATACACTAATTATGCCTAATCAGACAGATTAATAAGCCTCAGAATATTTGCTAATTATAAACCAATTAAGGGTAAGTGTTATACATAAGTAATGGAAATATTTAAAAGTATCGGAATTGTAATTAGGCTACACTGAGTACTATGACAACAGTAATGAATACACGTGCTTTCTTCATTTTGTTTTTTCCTTTATGTACTTTCGTGAGCAGTTTTATTAAGGATAAATTCTATGTTTAAATTGCAGCAAAGTAAGAATTTAATTAAGTATTCTCTCCAGATTCTCAGCCTCGACAACTCCAGACTTTTAAGAGAAGAAAATAAAAAGTTATGAGATTATAAAATTTTAGTTCTCATCTGACCGAAAATCAATTACTTTCCTTGAAGATAAAATTGATACTAAAAGTCCGCTACCGTCGGAAATTGTCAGTACGACTAGCGATAGTACCATACGGAATCACTGCTGCTTTTGAAATGTGATTGATCACTCTAAATTTAAATAAATAAAATATAATTGATTGTCAGTTTAATTATGCTAATTATTGTAGCTAGAATTCAGTCACTGGATATTGGTAAAAATATACTGATTTAATTAATAATTATTTCTGCACCCTTGCGTCCTACCCAAACATGTAATTGCAGATTTCTTAAACATTTTTAATGTAAATCATCCTACGAAAAATAATTTTATGCAAAAAGTATTTTATTCAATTATAATGAGAAAATTTTAAAAGTTATACCGGGTGACAACAAAATCTTGATTTTTAACCAAAAAAAACACAAATACATTTTTTACAGTTTAAAGATCCTTATAGTACTTTAAAATCTATTTTGTGACTGAAATTGACTAAAAGTAACTTATGTGCATTAATAATGTTACTAATGTTTTGAAAATATAATGTTTTTTTTTAAAGTTGATGAAATTTAAAAGAATCGCAGGTGAATTGAAACGAATTTGTGGAAAATTTAAAAGAAATCAAATGAATTACGAAAATTTAAATGATTTCAGTAAAATTTCTCTCGAATTTCTAAGAATTCGAGTGGATTTGAACATAATTTAAAAAAAAAACTTTCTATTGACTTCAGTATAATGAGAGTGCACAGAATACATAGCAAATTTATGGTCATTTAAGTTAATTGAAAAAAGACTAATCTAAGCAATGGATTAAAAGAAATTATGGGAGTATAGAGAAATATGAGTTGACTTAAAAAATTAAATATGATTGAAGAAAATTTAAAATATTAATAAAATTTTATATTCATTAAGTTTGGAGTGAACAGATTTCAGGGTTAGTACAAAAAGAAAACTTTCGCAGCATCGAATAATTTCAACGGAATTAAAAAAATTCAGGGTAGAATCAGAAGAATTTCTAGGACTTCAATTAAATTCAAAGCTCACTAAAGTAATATAATATTTTTTATGTCACAGGCGACTACAGTGACTTTATCTTAAAAAATAAAAAAGTACTTGATAAAAGCTTACATCCTTTTTAAATAAAGGAAAAAAATAATTTTTTTTTAATAATATAGGAATCTTGGAACTGTAAGAAATATTTCTTTTCGGGGTATTTGAGAAATTCAAGATATTAATTCTCAACCGGTATACATATTTTAAATTTATTTATTGTCTATAATATTATTTTTATATTTTAGACAAAATGCTGTACATATTATTGAAGTAAAATGTTTTGGGCGCATTCCTCAGTAAATAAAAATACTTTCTATGATTGAAAGAATTTGTTATCCTTATTTTTATTTATTTTTTTAATCGAAAACTAAGAAAACTTATTTCCAGACCTAAAGCGGACTATTTTAAAAAAATAAAATTTATAGCAGTACTTTTTTTACAAAGAGGAAGAAATTTAGAGGGTAGAGTTTACAAAATGCAAAAATTAAAATTGTTATTGGAAAGCCTATTTTATATCCTAAATTTTATTATGAATTGGAGAATCTTCTTAGTGCTTTGAAACAGTCAGATTCTATTTTTATATCAAAGCCTCTAATCATCTCTCGACACAGATTTCCACATTTAACGAACCCCTTTGCGAATACACAAATTTCTCGTAATCTTTTGACAGAAATTCGTCATGTATTTTTTATTTTAAGCAGTAATGACCTAAATATTATCATTTTTAATTAATATAATTTTCCGAATACTCACTTTTTAATTCAAAATGTAAATATAAAAAAATCAATTAAGTAATTATATGGGTGAAAAGAAAACATTTAGCAATATCATATGCTCTAAAATATTTTACGATTGAGTTTAGAGGAATATTTATTTATTTACTGGGTTTTATTAAACCCATTTTTTTCAATAACACCCTGCGTGTCAATTATGTTTACTTTACACCGTATCGAATATTTTTATTAAATATGATAAATGTCATCCGATAAAGTATCCCTGGCAACTTTTTTTAAATGTTGGCCCGTGTCTAAATTACCACACTTTTTTATTCGAAAATTTTGAATACCCCCCCCCTGTTTTATGTGATTTTGGCCGAATAAATTTTTTCGTGAATATATTTAGGGGTTATCCAAAACAGGCCAAAGTAGTTCATTTAAAAAAAAAATTAAATAATTCTCAGCTGGGAATGTAATAGTTGTTTTTTTTAACCATGGGAAGATTTTCATTTGAAATTAAAAACAGTCAAATTTCACAAAAAAGACGAATTTTTAACAAAATAGTTGAATACGCTACCAAAAAAGATTAATTTTTTAATGAAACAGTTGGATTTTGAAACGAAAAAGATTAAATTTCCACCAGAAATGATGAATTGTCAAATAAAAAAACGAATTTTCAATAAAAGTTGAAACTGCAATCAAGAAACACTTTTTGTCTAAAGAAAAGAAATTTCATGCTAAATTGTAAATTTTTGAGAAAAAATACTAGCTTTCTATAAATTAGTTTAAGTTTAATCTAAATAATTGACTCTTCATCAAAAAAAATAATTTTCAACCAAGAAGATCAATTTTCTATGAAAAAGGAGGAATTTTTAACTACATAAAATTTTAAACAATAGTAGGATTTTCAACCAGGAAGATTAATTTTCTACCAAAAAAGACGAATTTCTAACAAATGACTTAAATTTCCAGCCAAATAGTGAGACTTGTACTAAAGAAGATAATTTTTTCATCCAAAATGCAATATGTAAGTTTTTATTACAAAAAAGTAATTTCATACGAAAAAACCAATTTTTCAAAAAGCAGTTGAATTTTGTACCAAATAGATGAATTTTCAACCCAGCTGTTAAATTTTCCAGTCAACAAGACGAGTTTTATACAGAACAGTTAAATATTAAACTCGAAAATTTTGAATTTTCAAAACAAGTTAATTTTCAACTAAAGAGTGGAATTTTCAATCAAAATGTTCAATTTTCAGTTAAAAACTCAATCCCGCCCCTAAAAAAACGAATTTTCAAAAAAGTATTTTAAGTTTCAACCTAAAAGATGAAGTTTCAACAAAAAATGTAATAGATAATATTTTAACTACATATTATTTATATTGTAAATCAAAATCAGTTTAATTTTCAACCATAAATTACATTTTTAACAAAAAAAATATTTTCCATAAGAAAAGAGAAATAATAACAAAAATAATTGTACACAAAATACAAAAATAATCAACCGAAAAGTTATATTCTCAAGAGAGAAATTAAATTTTCTATTAAAATAGATGAATTTTTAACAAAACAAATCAATTTTCAAAGAAAAAGTTGAAGTATAATCTAAAAAAGATAAATTTTCTACCAAAACCAGAATAGTTAAATGTCCAGTGGAAAATATGTATTTAAAAAAATGAATTTTCAACGAAAAATAAAATAGCTGATATTTCAACAACAACAAAAATTGGATTTTTTAACGCAGATAATTTAAATTAAAAATATTTATTTTCAACAAACCAGTTGAATCCTATCTAAAGCAGATTAGGTTTCAACCAAAACGATGAATTTTTAACCAAAAACATGACATTTTTTCCAAATAAGACAAATCTGCAAAAAATTTGACAAATTTCCACCCGAATAATTTGAAGTTTCAACAAAATTGTTATATTTTGGAGGAGACAAATAATTTTGAACTAAAATAATGAATCTTCATAAAATTTTTTGCTTTCAACAAAGTAAGTGCATCTTTTGACTCAATATTTTAATGTTCTACAAAATTTTTAAAGTTTTTCTTATTTATTTGCACAGGTGCTTTTATGACTTAAGACTTTAATTTTCCAATCTAAATTGATCAATAATAATTTAATAGTATTGGATAGTCTTTAGGGCGGGAAAATTAATTCACAAATAAAGTGCCCTTATTTGACAAAAATGACGAATTTATGCAACATATTCTTTCAAATAATAAAAATTTTATTCCAAAACCTTTTCGCCCAGTAACACAAAAGTAACAAAAGTTATTTGCAATGATATTTGCAAGTTTGTTGAAAACATAAAAATAATCGATATTTCCCTAATTTTTAAATTTTAAACTGATTTTAAATGAATTAAAAATAACATCTTATTTTTAATTTAATGTTTTGCTATATGAAAGTTATTTCTAAGCATATATTATTATTATTATTATTATTATTACACCATTAAGCCGTTAATCAATATAAATCAAAATTTGGCGTTTAAAACAAATTAATTGATTCAATTAACTTTCAATATAAAACTATGATAAAAATATTAATTATTGGGATAATCGATACATTGTGTTTATTTAACAAAAATAAATCTCGTTATAAACTAATAATAGGAATGAAATTATTGTGAAGCAGATTTAGTAGTTATTCTAACTAACAAGGAACGTAAATGGTTTACATATAAAAAATTCATTAAATATAAAAAAATATAATTATAAAATTAGGGTAAAGTTTTTGGTTTTTACTCATATCTTGACTTGGATCTCGATATGAGTAAAACCTAAAACACGCATATCCTGCGGGGAATCATAAATATCGATTCCGACTGCGGTTTTACAAAATGTGAATTTACAGCCATTCCAGTTGTGCCAGATGAATGGTAAATATTTTTTTTTGTTTCGTGGGTATTACTTTAGAGACCAATTCCTAAAATAGAAACGATACTCGACACGTCTGAATGCTTTGTGATTAAAAAGAGGTTTATTTTTGAAAAATTCGAAACTGTTTGCTAAAATAACCTAAATTTTGAATCACGGGAAAAATAGAGTGACCAAATTTAAACAAAATATTTACCACCTGTTCTACATTTTCATGCACTTTGTATAGATTGGAAAATCTAAAATACATTTCAAGAATCGATTTTTTGAAAAATCCTAGGATACGGCTTAAATGTTTAAAAATGTAATTAAATCCAGTACTTAAAAAGGGTGTTGAATTTTAATGTTAAAAGTATCTAAATTCATGAATTTATCATCGTAAAATTTTTTAATATGGTAGTTATTTTCAATCATAAATATTTTCTGTTTAAACTGTTCAATTTTAAAGAGATTTTTAGTTTAAAATGCTTCAACCTCGACCTGTTTATTTAAAATGGTTGAATGTTTAACATTTCGTTGGGAAATTGTTGCATTTGAGATATTTCCTTGTAAACTCTATAAATATGAATGATTTAAAATTAGACTAATTTTGACAACATTTTAAATCATTGACTGAGTCTTTTCGTAAAAAATTTAATTTCGTTGAAAAAATTATGATAAAAATTATAGGAAAATGTGCTACAAAATTGGCTTTGTATTGAAATTTATAGAATGATATAGAAGCGTCATTAAATATTTATTTTTTCAAAAATTAGTTTCAACATCTAATAAGTGCATCTGAAACAAAACTAAAATTATTGATAAATAAATCTATTTTTGTATTAAAATTGGAAAAAATGTAATTACGCTTGCAACTTGAAAATGACAGTTATTCAATATTTACAGATAGTTCGTATCGCAATCAAGTACTGAGCATTTACTGAATAATTCAGATTAACTTTATATTATTGCTAAAAGCTTTTAAGGCAAAATTAACCCGAATTTATTGCTTATTCAGAGAATATACAAATTTTTTCCAATTTTAATCGAAAAGAATTTTTAATTTCCAACCAATTTAGTTATATTTTTGATTTAATTAGTGGGTAAAACTGAACTTCAGGATTTAAGTTAAGTTTAAGTGAAGTGCTGGATTAAAATAAATAATTTTTTTTTAAAGTTTGAAAAAATTAATGATCAATAATTTTTCACGGGAAGAATTTAGAATTTAAAAATAATATATTGAACGATTTTTAACACTGGAAATGTTCCAAATCAAACTATTTTAGATTAGTTCAAAATAAAAAATAAAATTATTTCAAATATAATGAAAAGAAATTAATATTGTATCTTCCCTAAATTTAAATAATTTTCAATTCGAAATGATTAACAACAATCTCAATTATAATTAAAAAATTAAAACTTATAAATGGGAGAAATTAAAAATTCACCTTTAAGCTTGTAAAATCAGAAATAAACATTTTTGCAATCAAACATTTAAAAATTGTTAATGAGTCATTTGTTAAATCTTTAACTCAAAACGCGACAATTTCAAGACATTAAATTACATATAAAAAATGAAAATAAGACTACAAACAAAAAATTGCCAGCTGAGTTTGAAATATTTCATATCATGGAATATTTACAAATAAAAAAAATCGATTAATTTCATTAATTTGAATTTATTCGACAGGCATTCAATTCGAAGTTGTTTAATTAAAATATTATAAATCAAGTCTTCTAATTTAATATTCTAAAATTTCAAAGAATTTCAAAAACGAATTAAAGTTGTACGTTTGAAATTTAAACCACAACATTCAGAATATTCTAAAAATTATTAAACTTAAAACTAAACGTCAAGGCTTTTAGTAACAAAATTTGCAATTAAAAGAAATTTAATATTGAAATTGTCCCGATAATTTTTATATTTGAGTTTGAAACTTCAAAATTGTGAAATTTTAAATTAAAGATCTTCAAAAATTAAGAAATTTAAAACCAAATGCTTGCGCCAAAATAAGCTTTTGAAGATCAGAGTTATTGTACAGATTTTTTAACTAAAAAATGTGATTTCTGTAAAAGAAATCACTTTAATTCAATTATACTAAAAGCTTTGATTATCATATTCCTTCTAGTTGGAAAATTCAAAATTAATTAATTGAAACTTGAAGCGCTGTAAAGTAAACAGTTTCAATCTTCGTTTGAAATCTGAAGCATTCTTGAATCAGGATCTTACACTGAATAACTGAAACTGATTCGAATATTGTTATTATTAATTTTTGCGCTTAAAAAAGTAAATTATGTAAATATGAAAAGAGAAATTCGAAATAAGTATCAGATAAATTTTTTTTCACCATAAAAGAAAATTTCTTTGTTATAATGAATCAAATTTACTGATGAGTGAGCATTTATTTATTAAGTAAGAAACAAAAGATTTCCTGAAGTTTGGCACGAATTTTTCCTCTATTTATAGAAAGAATGTTTCCAGAAATTTGAGAAAACGAAACATCCTTGGCATAAATTCTAAAGCTGTCTCAAAAACTATGATTCGTTATTTAAGTTATGTTTTGTCAATGAGTGAAGTAGGAGAAAATATGCAAGAGTAGGCCACTTTAAGGTGTAGGCCATTTGAGTTTGATAGATTATGTGCAAAAAATTCTTAAAGCTTTTGATTACCATATTTGTTACAACATTTGTGGAGTAAGATAGAAAAATATGATAAATCTATTTAAAAAAAAAAATAATAATAAATAAAAACTGCATTAATCCAAGATAAAAGATTTAATAATTCAATAATGTTGGATAAGCAGCTAAATGGTTTCCTCTATATAATACTACTTCAATTTTTCTTCCATCTCTGATGTTTTTTAAATTTAGCAATTGTTTAATCATAGAGAAACCATGTCGAATGGATTTATTATGTTTTGTTGTTCGCTTACTTCTCATTTGGCATAAATGAAAACAATTTTTTTGAGATATCATGCGAGTGACAAATGATTAAGAGCAGAAAAACTAATATGAAAAAAATATGTGACTATGTTATGTGAACAGTTTGTATCGAAATAAAAATTTTTCTTGCTAGATTTTTGCATTGTAATTTAAGTTCAGAACCTAATTACGGATATTTTTTTAAAGTGAAGACTTTCCGTTTTGTATTTAAAATTTTTAAACAACTTTTTGTTACCCAGTAAATTTCTTAAAAGTATGTCAGAAAGAGTAGGTCACAGTGACAATTGCTTATTTTAATCGGTATCACTGGATAGAACCAAAAAAAATTTGGCAGAACGTAGAGAAATATTACTAACAATTGTCACTTTGGTTAGGTTAGGTTAGGTTTGACAAGAGATACTTTCTAGCAACTGAAAATACGAAAGTGTCAATAAAGTATGGATCGATAATTGTTTGCAACATTTCAAATAATTTTCGCTATTGCACCCTATTGAAACCATTGGAGTTTAGAGTCCATATCAGTAATACTTAAAAATGATGGAAAAGGAAGTATTTTTTCATTTCTAATTTGTTTTCCAGAAGCGATAACTTACTCTTCAATCATAAGTGTGAAAAGCAAACATTGAAAATGTTTCTTAAAAACACTAACAACTTGTAAATAAATGATTGTATGAAGGATCCCTAATCTGCTGGTATCGATTTTTCGTGTAGATAAAAACTAGATAATAAAGAAATATAGAAGGTACTTTGGAAATGTAAAAGAAGACTGCAATGTTGGTATAAGGAAGAAAAAATATGGCATATGATAGAAGTGGAGGGAAAACGCATTGGCTTTATCTATTGATGATAAGGGGTGGTCTCTAACAAGATTTACGATCAGGCTTTTTGACTCCTATGAGCGAGAACGACTCAGTGTAAATCAAATCCTGTGATCGAGGGTAAAAGGTGAGGGTAAAGGCTGTAGGATTCACCGGATATCCATCCCTCTCTGACTCGATGAAATTGTGGTAACTGGATGAAACGGCCCGGCGACTGCAGGGTTCTCTCACAAATAGGCCATAAGGTCATTTCGCTTCGATTCCTCTGAATTGTTCTTCCATTCTCGACGATATTAACTACCGAACTCATTTATATTTCTCACCCTTTGCTTTCTCATATCGAACATTGAAATTCGCCTTTCATCACGAATGCATGGGTTTTGTTCATGCAGGTCCATTTTGATTGGCACTGATAGAATATTCGGTTCGTACGATTATTATCACATTTCGGAGACAAGCAAACTGACACAATTACTTGGGAAACCAGTTTTGGCTTCAATGTCCAAACTTTGATGGCGACCAATTTAGATTGTTCGTCACATTCTCTGACAAACAGCTGGCAAATATCTTACACACATCCACAATGGACAGAAGAGAATTTGAAATTAAATGAACAATAATTGAATCATAAAGGAAACAACATATAATTATAAAAGCATGGATTTTTATTCCCTGACACTGAAAATATACTGAAATTAAAAATCCATTATTAAACGAATTAGAAGATGTTCGACTTTGTCCGCATACTGGTCCATTCACAAGAATCCATCTGCAGTTTGTTTGTTGTTATTTGTTTCTTTGTTCCATTATTGCAGCTTCTTCTGTGATGCATGATTTTCTGATGCTAATAGATGTTAACCAGGCAAGAATTTAATTAGATGATGTTGGGTTTAATTGGTACACTTGTTTATTTGCAAGAAACCATATAGTATAGTTGGTTTGTTCCATTATTGTAGCTTCTTCCAACTGATCAACATTATTTAACACTAGCTAATCCGATGATTGTCTGGTGTTAATTGATGTTGACCAGGTAAGAATTTGATTGAAAAAAGTTAAATTTTAATGGTATACTGGTCGAAATTGTGGAAACTCTAAGAAACCCGAAAAAAGAAGAAATTTAAAACCAAATATTTTGGAATTTGAGCAAAAAGCCATTAGTTTTAAGACCTCAAAAACTAAACTGTTTCAGAACAGCACATTCAGAACTGTACAATTTTAAGTTCAAATTAAGTTTAAAGTGCTAATTTATATTCTTCAAGCCTGTCGTTGAGTAATTTGCTGGTAAATTTATTTACTTTTTTATTTTCCTAATTTTCTTGTTAATTTATTTCTTATTTGTTCATACGTTACGTTAGATATCTGTATAATTTTGAAAATAGCCAAACGAGATAAATTAAAACTAGGGTGAAAAAAGTTTGCCAGGAGCTTTTCACTTGGAAAAGCACACTCTATCTTTTAGATTCCTTTCGCCCGGGAACTCATTAGGAATCAATGAAAACAAGTCAAATTCACTGGAATTACTTACTTTCGGGTTTTCAGATTTTTATAATCAAAAGATCATTAGATAATATTGAGAAATCTCTAGAAATTTTACAGATTGAAAACATAAGAGATTTACGAAAAATTTAAGGTCAGGATTTTTTTCCCGCAAATTCCAAATGATTAACTTTTAAACATAAAGAAAGATTAAGGCCTTGACAATATTTTTCGATATATATGGAGTCTTTTTCAACTTTAAAATTCTTCAAATGCGACATTTACAATCTGAAATTTATTGGCGATAAATTTGTATTTGCTCCAAGTGATAAATGAACAGAACAAAAGCCGTTCTCCTAAAACTAAAATCCTTTTGGAGAGATATATTTCAAATTGTAAAGCTACAATTAAGTAAAGGTTTTACCAGAATTTCCGGGTTTCTCAGAATTACAGAGGTATGTGATGGGGGTGAAAAATCGATCGTCGAATTGGTGCAGAACGCCCCTTGCAGAAAAGAAAAGGCCAGAGAATTCTGCTGGGATAGCAAAAAACAACTTGCCATGGCAGTTTACTTCTTCCTTATTGGCCTATTTTTTCCTTGCTAAAATTTTTGATAGTTTTACAGAAGGTTTTTTGTAATTCTAAAATTTTAGGACCATCGAAGTATTCTTTTGTGCCTCTTATTTAATTTTACAAATTTTTTATTCTGTATCAGATATTTTCAATACAAATTTTTATCAATGTTTTTAAGCAGTAAGTTTAAATAATTTTTGAAACAATACTTAATTATTAATAAATTCAAATTGAAAGCTTTTGATATTTAAAAATATATATATTTAGCGATTTTGAATGGAAAATTTTTAATCAGCGTACATTTTGAAAAAGAACATAATTTCGAATGGAATAAAGAGGATTTGAACTTGGAAATCTGAAGAAATTAAATTAACAAAATGTTATATTACTGCTGCTTTTCTGTAATTCTAGAATGATAGACAAATTTAGAAAAATTTAGAATTTAGTTAGACAAATTTTTCGAACATTAAGAAATAAATTCATCAGCATTATCACCGTTTACAAGGAGAAATTTTTTTATTATGAATCTCTATTCAAATTCAAAATGCTAAAAAATGATTAAAATATAAAGTGATTATAAATTAAATGAATGCGAACGGCATTAAAACTGAAAAAATTGTTCATCGACAAGAATTTTTATATTAAAACTTTGTTATTCTTAATCGCTTTGATATCTCAATTACTTTAAGTCAATTTAAATTGTTTAAAAGTTTCTTAAGTGTCCTTATGAAAATTTAACCCATCAAATTTCAAGTGCAAAATGAAAACTTTTGAAAAGGAACATTTATTCAAGAAATTTTTTATTAGATTATTTTTCAATTTTAAATGATTTATTTATTTAAAATTTAAACTAAAAAATGGAATGAAATCTAAAATTATAAAATATAAAACTGAATAAAATTAAAGTCAAACGTTTAAGAATATTCAAATCTGAAATTATTACATTTAATACTGACTGTAATTGAACCCAAACATTGTAAAACATTTTTATCTAAAATTATCAAATTTAAATCAGGCTAAAATTACAGCCAAAACAGTTTAGAATATTTAAATCTAAAAATGATTAATTTAAAAATGAGAATCAAGGCTTTTCATAAAATTTTCAAAGATTTAATAGTGAAATTACTCTCCTGAGATTTCAGAAATTTAAATGGGATAATTCCAAAAACTTTGAAAGTACATGAACAATTTGAAACTTCGTTTAAAAATTAAAGAATTCTCAAATTAGGATTTTGCAACTCAGTAGTCAAAGATAATTCATTTTCAAACTGCGAATCGTGATTTTGAAAATTCAATTATTTTAATCTAAAATGTAAAATTAATAACTTGAAAATCAACGATAAATCCTCGGATAAATCATTTCCATTTAAAGGGGCAAACTTCAAGTTGAAGTAAATTTTAGAAGTTGTCAAACTGATATCTTCAACGTAGACAAAGTGTATGAATAAATTAGAAGATTATTATTATTATTATTTTTGAAAAAAGTGCTAATTTTAAGTTTCTCACTTCTTTATAAATGAATTAATAGAACTTCACTATCAAGTCTGCTCAGAGGCATGGAATTGTGCTTCCTGTTCGATCACTGAAGTTAAGCATCGCTTGGCTCGGTTGTTACTCGGATGGGTGTCGTCGTATTATGGGGAGCGTATTTGAACATCTTTTAAGTTGCCTTTACTCTCGAATTAACAGTAGTTATAATTAATATTATTTCTAGTAACATTGTAGAATTTTCGAACTTACAAAGTTACATAGGTTTTTTTTTATTAAAGTAAAAGCGAAGAATAAAAATGGAATTTTGCGTCTTTCCGTGATATATGAGCACTTCCCTTTATTTGACGATAACGTAGAATAAAGTAGTTGCTGTAAAACGCCAAGCGATCAAATATCAAAAGTTGACGTCTCATCTTTCTAGGGAAACTTAGGACGTCTATTGCTAGCATCCTTGCAATAATAGTAAGCTCTTGTGACACAGAAATGTTCAGAAATGTTCAGAAATGTTTGTCACAAGCTCTCAGAAAATCACGTAAAATTGAGGGAAAATCGAATATTTATCCTAGGAAACCTGATCCGTATGTTCAAATATACGTTATTTTCAATTTATATCAAAATTTCTAAAACATTTACTCTTCCTTTGAAATAAATCATTATTTAATTTTAGACCTCATACATTTCTTATCTTACATTCCAAGTTTTTATGACGTACATTTTTTGCCATGCTAAATTGTTCGAAAAAGTAAAAACATACAACATCCCATTGGAAATTGTCACATAAATTTCTTTAAAACATAACATATTTTAAATGAGAAATTTCTTAGAAATAATGTTACCAATATGATTGTTAACATTAATGAAAAGTTTCTTTGTGGCATTACGAACAATTTTTTAAAAATTCAAAACATTTCTCACTATTATGGATTATTGAAGAAAATGTTCAGCAATCTGTTAAAAATTAGTTTTTAGATATATATATTTTTTATTTTTTTGTAGGATTTTAAAACTATTGAAATATACATCTATAATTAAATATACATCTATAGATACTATTCTTTTATAGTTTGTAAGTATTATTACTAAGCGTTATTTTCGAGAAAATAAATGGCTCATGCGTTAGCATATTTTGCATAAGAAGTAGTATTAATTGAATATCGTTCATAATAATTTTTATTTATCAGATAGAAAAAAATGGAACATCTTAGATTTCATTGAAATAAATCATCTGCGCGAAAGAGCCAATATCTGAGAGGTGAAAGTCTCACGGAAATCAAGGCAGAATACATAACTTCCGGTTCCGCGCGCATTTCCACTCAACCTTCGATATAACTGACCTATAAATATTAAAATCGCCGATCTAATTTTTTTGTCGACCGCGACGAGAAGAACTGATTAGATTCTTACTAGGTCGAAGGATGGACTGGCAATTTCTTCACGTACGAGTATAAATCATCCTGCATCGCGTGTCACTGATGGTTAAATTACAGCACCCTCGAGGAAACTACATACCACGCCTAAAGCCGCGAATGGAATTTTTATTAGCTAAACAAATTTCGAAAACTGATGAAGAGAATATGAGAAAAAGATTCCTGAGCCTTTAATACATAATTTTCAAATTTTCGATAGGTTCCTGATATCAAAGAAAATAAAGAGCTTTTCATCTCGTATGACTTATAGGTGGTTGTCGTGCCAAAAATCAGGTCACTGAAAAAATAGTTCTTCTATTATTTAAAAGAAAAAAACATTTAGGTGAATAATGATTTTTGCAATTAAATTATTTCCTACTATTACTTCTTAACAATCTGTGAAAAATATTTGAATTTCAATCAATTCTCTACTCTGCTTAAACTTGTAAAGGTAAATTTGTCTATAGATGAAATACTTATAATAATTTTTTTATTGATAAATGTTGTTAACAAATTCGAAGATCAATTATATTTTTTATTAAATTGGAAAATGTATAGTTATAGGGAATGTTTACTGCAAACAAATACGCCACGATTGATTAAAATTCAATAATTTTTTCAAATCGGTAAGAATCGACAGTAAGACAAAATTCTGTTATAAAAACTATTATTGAAATAATTATTTCTTATAAGTGTTAACGTTTTAAATAAAAAGTAATGTTTTTTATTTCATGAAAAATGATGGATAATATCGGTTTTTTCTGAAACCTGTTTTTTTGGCACAACTGCTTTAAAGTTGAATTCACCCAAACCTGAATAATTTGAAGTCAGAAGCTCTCAATGTTGATTACGTTTTTCATACAGGATTCTATCAATTAAATTACTGCAGATTAAAACTTTTAAAACAGGAAAATAAAATTTAAAAACATTTAAAAAATGGAAAATTTGAAGATAAGATTTTTCTGAATTAAATTGTTTAAAATTTGAAGAAAATAAAATTCTATAATTTGGAATTAAAAGCTTTCGAAGTTGGAAACTTTGGGGTTTAAATAATTTCCATTTCAAAGCGATTGAAAATTGAAAATTTGATATGATATTTGAGTCTAGGAATATTAAATTTTAAACTATCAAAGCTTTCAATATGAAATTTTGCAATTTACAGAGATTTAGTAGTGAAATTGTTCGGACATTTTTTTAAACTTGCATTTGGAACTAAAATATTTTGGAATTTGAAATTGAAAACTTTAAAAATTGGAGACATTTCAAACGAAATATTTTTGAATTTAAGCTTTTGAAGCAAAAAAAAACTTTACTTTCGACATACAAAATTGAACTGTTTTCGAATTGCGCATTAAAAGCTATGATTGTGAATTAAAATTATGTTTAGAATACTAATAATAATAATTAATGTTAATAATGTATTAAATACTGATAATTCATAATTCTAATTAAAGTTATTAATTCTTATCTATAGAAATGGACATTCAAAGTGCTTGGTTAGACTTTTTCATAATAAATTTCGTTGCTGTTAAAGTTACTGTCATTTTCACAGTGGAAAATTAAAGAATTTTAAATACTGCAAACCTATAAATTTAAATTATTCTAAAAACTTTTAAAATGATATGCTTTTTATTATCAATTCCAAACGTTGTTAAAAAAAGGAAGAATTCGTAAATTAAGATCATGAAACTAAGGCATTAAAAATTATTAATTTTAAATTTCAGCATAACGCGTTTTAAAATTCACTTATTTTAAAATAAAATCCAAAATTAAATAACTTAGAAATCAACGATAAAGAATTTCTATCGAAGGAAAAAACAATTATATAAGAATGAATGCATTTGAAGATTATTTGTCATCACAAAAAATGGTTGTCCTGACATTCTGAAGAAAAAATGTCGAAAAAAGTTTGAAAATTCATTTTGAAGTTAGGGAAATTTTCCTAATAAATTGTGTGGAAAATTTCGTAAAATTTCTGGGAATTTAAATAACCTTAGGGATTTTTTCCTGACAAACTGTGGTGATTGTCAAAAATAATTATCTGATTACAATAAATATCTAGATATAAGAATAAACATACAAAATTTGTTATGAAAAATAATTTCTTTAATTAAACTATGAAATGTTCCCCATGAAAGTATAATAAAATTTAACGAAAGGAAAAAGAAAAAATTTCGAATTTTCATATAATTTTCATATAATTTTGTTAATTCCCCAAAATTGATGAATTATTCTTAATTTTATTGTGAAGAAATTTTTATATTGGCATTAGGGTCTTATAAATGTACTTAATTATAAACCATAAAAAATTAACAAAACATGCATAAACTTATTTTTTATGTGTCGTGCTTCCCTCACTCCCCTCTCTCTCTCTCTCTCTCTCTCTCCGTCGCTCTCTGTTTCGATCTTCGTTTTCCTCTCTGTGTGTCTATCCTATTCCGCCACAG
>JAWWLR010000158.1:39448803-39461949 GCA_035041075.1 Acraspis erinacei | reverse complement strand
TTGGGTACCATTTCTGCCTTTAAAGAAGTGATTAATTAGTCAAGTTAAAATCTTGGGCGCTTAGCGTTTGATCGTTTCGAGAAGCGCGCTATATGAGTCATCGGTGTAGGCGAAAATATGACAGATCACGATGTGACGCGTGATCTCTATGTCGACATCGCTTTTGTAACAAAATGTGTTGTAATTCGTTTTATTCACTGATCTTGAGCGCTTAGCGCCGCATAGCGCTAAAACTATCCATTTTTTAAATATTTTTTTACGGATATTTCATCCGACACTTATAACCTTAAAAATTACAAAGTTTCAGTTAAATCCACCGAACGCCATTTTCCCATACATTTAGTGCGGGGTCCTTTGAATTAAGAGCCATGAAAAATGTATTATCTTGTTTTATTTTAATACTTTCAAAATTAATTTTAAGGCCATGTCTAGGTGCACCAAAATTCGGTGGACTTAGCATAAATTTTTTCGGTTAGTCGAAAATCAGCCGAAAGAAATGACTTCGTTGTTGTACAGATTTCATAATCGATACAATTTCAAATATGTGTTTAGAATATTTAAGAACTGTCCTAGTAAAAAAATGAAAAAGATTTAATGATTTTTTCATTTATTTATGTTCAGGGTGGTCGTAGAACCGGTCAGACCTGGAAATTAAGCAAAATGAAGGGAAAATTTTATTATTTGGTTGAACATTCGTCTTTTGGGGTTGGAACTTCATATTTTGGTGTTGAAAACTTAAGTAAAATCTTTCTTGGTTGAAAATGTAACTATTTTAGTGAAAAATCTTGTTTTTTGTTTAAAAATTTAATCAGTTTTAGTAGAAATTTAATCTTCCTTGGATAAAAATGCAACTACTTCACTGAAAGTTTATCATCTATGGTTGAGGATTCAACTACTTTGTTGTATATTTGTCTTTCTTGGTTGAATTTAACTCATCTTGATATAAATTAATAATAATTTTTAGCTAAATATCCTAAATAATGCACTATTCGTTGATAATTCATCTGTTTTCAGTTAAAAAATTAACTTTTTGCTTCAACGTTGAAACATGTTATTAAAAATAATTTTTTTGTTAAAGATTCACCATTTAAGTTAAAAATTCATCCCTTTGGTTTAAAATTACTTTTATTCTACGATGTAATTGTTTAACTGCAAATTTAACTACGCCTGTTTCAGGCTCATCATTTTCGCTAAAAATGTATTTTTTTATTAAAAGTTAAACTATGTTGTTGAACACAGATTTCTTTAAATTGAAAACTCAACTCATTGTGTAAAAGTAAAACTTCCTTTTTTAAATTGATTGTTTTGGTTAAAGGTTCATGTCTTTATTTGAAAAATTTTTGAATTTGTTTTTGGTTGTTAGACATTAATTTCTTTACTAAAAATGTAACTTTTCCATTGTTTGTTCAAAATTTATCTTCTTTGGTTGAAAATTCAATTAATTGTTTAAAAATGCATGCAGGTACTTTTTCCTAAATTCATGCAGGTACTATTTTAAAAATTCCACTTTTTTTGGTTAAAAATTCAACTTTTTTAAAAAGAATTCGTATTTTTGGTTTAAAATTCAACTGTATTTTTGAAAACTCGTTTTTTATTGAAAATAAAATTTTTCAAATAAAAATTTTATTATTCCAATTATGGTTAAAGACTCATTTATTCTAGTTCAAAAATTCAACTGTTTGGCTGAAATTTTAAATACTTTCTTAAAAATTCATTTGTTTGGTTGATGTTTCTTATTTCAGTTTAAATTTCGTCTTTTTTTATTAAAAACTAGACTTATTGGGTGAATATTCGTTTTTTATTGTTTGTTTAAGGTAGAAAATCAATTTTTTAATTGTAAATTTAGCTATTTGGTGAAAGGCAACTGGTGTGTAAAAAATTAAGTGTTCGGTCGAAAATTCAAATTTTCAGGTTGATAATACAAGTTTTTTGGTCAAAAATTTCCCTTTATAAAATGGAAATTCAGCAATTGTGTAGAAAAATAAACTATTTGAATAAAATTCATTTTCTTCGATTAAAATTTAAATATTTTATTTTTGGTTAAAAATGTATCTCTTTAGTTTAAAAATTCAATTACGTTTTCAGAAATTTATGTATTTTGTTCAAAATTCTTGTTTTTTGGTGAAAAATTATTTCTTTGGTATTAAAATTCATTTTTGATAGAAGATTCATCTTTTTAGTTTGAAATATCAACTATTACAATTTTTTTTGAGAATTCATTTTTGAACGTTGAAAATCCAGCTATCTGCTAGAAAATTCGTATTTTTTGTATGAAAAGTCAACTATTTTGTTGAAGGTTCATAGATTTTAATCGAAAATTAAGTTTTTAGTTTTAAAGATGTTCGAAAATTACAGGTTTGTCATGTTGTGAAAAACACTTCGGAAAATATATATTAATAATTACAACATTGATTTTTTTTATAATTCCAAGAATACAAAAAGTATATTGTAAAATTTAATTTGTCATTGTACAAAACTTTTAAAACCAGGAACTGATTTAATTTTCCGGAGGTACAAGAAAGATTCTCTTTTACTTTGAGTTCTCTTCACAAACTTTAGAAGAGAGAAGACACAATTGTTACAAAGTTGAAAAATGTTTCAATAGGTAATAATGAAAGTTAGACATTATTCCATCCATATGCCACCAGTAAGATAGTATCTGAGTAACTAATTCAGAAGATTGACAAAAGCTTGAAAACTGATTCAGGTTATTGAGAAAAAGTTTTAAAATTTGAGCCAAATACTTTATCGGATATTTAATTGAAATAATTAACATTCATAATTGAAGGGTTGCGGGAAAGAACTAGAAAACCCAAAAAATCTGAATTTTTCGGGAGGGTGAAATAACATTCTGTCAAATCGAAATCACCGTTTAAACATAAAGCAAAAGTTTACTCTCGAGCTTTGACGCAACTTTTATTTTGATTCTTTAAGAATTTTGTATGACAAAAGCGCATTTTCTGCAAAAATTATGTTTCTCTAGTTGTGTGCTGTAACCATTCAATTCTGCCTCTCTGAAAATTAAGATCTTAGATTTATTTAATTGAACGGAGCATTTCATTCTGATTCAACAGAAGAAAATTACTTTTTATTTATTTAAGAGAATAGTCTCTGGCTGAGTGTCGACTGAAAGTAGCCAGTCCCCCAACATGTACTTAGATCTACTTCGAAAAATAAATAAAGGAGTTTCGTGATCGTCTGAACGATCATCCGCTCTCCAGACAAGAAAACTTTAAAAGTTGTAAAAGCTTATGAATCTTTTAAAAACCTTTATTTTAGAATTTAATATGCTTGTGTTACAAAAAAATGAATGAATAGAAACTCTTTAATAGAAGTATTAATTATGACCAAAATTGACTTAAAAGCCAGAGACTTATCAAACTAAATCTGAAAATTCTTATTTTTTATTTTTTTAAATCCATTTCTGCTCTTGCACTAAAAGATCTTAAATGGGTTTGAAGTATTATAGGGTCTTTCAAAATATTCAACAGAATTTTTAATATGTTTAAATAAGTTTAAGGTTTTCTAGAGGATGTTTAAAATTTTAAGGTATTTTCTTAAATTCCAAGAAATTTTCAAGAGGTTTAAAGAGTTGCAAGTGATTTAAAAAAACTCAAAGGTTTCCAAATATTCTCGGTTCTTTCAAAGGATCCCAAGGAATTTTTATATCTTTTTAGACTTTAAAGGTATTCCAGATGATTTTTAAGATTGTAGGGTATTTTTTTTAATTCCAAGGCATTTTTAAGAGGTTTAAATAATTCCAAGGGATTTAAAAAGATTTCCAAGGCTTTTAAATATATTAGGGCATTTAAAAAAATTCCAATGTGTTTTTAAAATGTTTCAAGTGTTTAAAGGTATTCCAGAGAATATTTAAGATTTTAGAGTATTTCGCAAAATTCCGAGGATCATTCGAGTGTTTAATAGAGTATCCAGGGATTTCAAAAGATTTTAAAAGAGTTTGGAGCATTATGGGGCATTTAAAAAGATTTAAAATAATTTTTAATATGTTTACATAATTTGAAGGTTTTGGAGAGGATGTTTAAAATTTTAAGGTATTTTTTAAAATTTCAATAAATTTTCAAGAAGTTTAAAGAATTTCAAGGGATTTAAAAAATGTCAAAGGTTATCAAATATGCTGGGATCTTTCAAACTATTCCAACGAATTTTTAATATCTTTTTAGATCTTAAAGGTATTCCAGAGGAGTTTTAAGATTGCAGGGTATTTTTTCCAAGTCCATGGTATTTTCAAGAGGTTAAAATAATTCCAATGTATTTCAAAATATTTCAAAATATTTTAAATATTTTAGGGCATTGTAAGAGATTCCAAGGAATCTTCAATATGTACCAATAATTTGAAGGTTTTCCAGAGGATGTTTAAGATTTAAGGGTATTCCAATAAATTGCTAAGATTTTTATAAGGTTTTAACAGCGTCGAAGATTTTCACGAGATTTAAAATCTTTTAGGGCATTTAAGAAGATTCCAATTAATTTTTTATTTGTTCGAATAATTTCAAGGTATTCCAGAGGATATACAAGATTTTAGGGTATTTTTTTTTAATTCCAATACATTCCACGAGTTTTATAGAGTTTCAAGGGATTTCAAATCATTTCAAAAGGTTCAAAATGTTTAAGGGCTTTTTAAAAGATCCGAAGCAATGTTTAATGCTTTCAGAATTAAAATATATTCCAGAGTTAAATTTGTACATGAACGGATGACCAAAAAATCCTCCCTTTTTTCTAAAGAAGTTGCCTCTCTAGACTCTATCTAATAAATTCTAGAGAATTAATAAGATAGTCTACTAAGTTTATAAATTATACGTACACTTTGCTAAAAATACAGATGTAAAAAAGTTGAATTCATGAACCATTTTCTCGAGATCCATATCGCTCACCCAGAGGGACCGAGAAATTCTCTGTAAGTCGAGTTTTACATAATTTATCATTTAAATTGGGTATGGAGGGTAGTAGTAGTGCAGTACAGTCTGAATCAGACAGTGAGAGAATGGCAGTAGAATAAGTTGAATTTAGTCAGACTAGAGAATAAAATACAGAAATGACACTCCATTGTCATCTCACCTGTCGTTTCGTGACTCCATAGCGTGTAATTTTGTTTTGTTTTGAACTGAAGACGAGAAAATGAAGTTTCAACGATGAAAGATAACAAAATACTTTGCAACGAAACCCAGAAATTACTGAAGCAATATCACATCAAATTATCAATCTTGTTACAACCCTGACGCAACACACCGTTGGATAGTTCATGGAATTCAAAAGAAAGTTGTAGAGCCTGATTTTTTATTTTTTAAATATTTTTGTATATAAAAAAAATACAAGGAAAAAAATGGCCTTTTTTCTATTTCACGCTTCCGATGCTCGTCAATAATGAGAAAATTACTGTAATTGCCTAATTTTCATAGATATACATTACTTCAAGATATTCCATCCTGATACAATATACCAAAAAGCATTCATAAACAAATTATTTATTGAAAGTATATTTTCTATAATTTTCAATAATTTTTAATAATTTTACGGTTTCTTAAAGTTATATTGAAAGAAATTTAGAAGGGAACAATATTAAAATGAAGACAATTTTTCTTGAGCATAATCTTGTTAAGACAGAAAAATTGTTTTTTTTTTCGATGTAAGACTTTTTAGTTAGACATTTCATGATAATTTCAGCAAAATTCATAATTTTTTACTAATCTTTATGATTTTTTTTAAACAAATATAATTAACAAATGTATTTTTCAGGAATTTGTCGTCCTAATTGCGTACTTAATGAAAATTTCAGCAACGCTCATTAATAATTCATAACTTTAACGATTATTTAAACTAATTTAATAAACAAGAGCATTATTTAGATATTTTTCGACGGAAAAACTTGCTAGTTTCAATATGAGTTTTTTAAAGGAGAATTTAGCGATAATTTTAGCAACATTCATAATTAGCTGATTAATTAAAAAAAAATTAACTAAATTTGATTATAAAATTCATTGTTCGAGCACTTTTCAACGGAAAAATTCGCTTTTTCCGATTCCAGTCCTGTTAATTGGGAGACTGCATGATAATTTTAGCATCATTCATAATTTTTGATTAATTTGATATTTTTCGAAACAATTTAGTTAAAATGTGCATAAAAAAGTGGAAGAAAGAGGTTAATCTATTCGATCCTGAAGCTGCAGACTTATTGAAAGAATGTGAGTCATAAGAAACTATAACTAAAAGGACTGAGGTTGAATAAACCAACTTTTGCATTGAAATTTGCATTGAAAAAATCATAGAATTTATCAATTAATTATAAATGTGGCTGAAATTATCAAGAAGTTCATAATCAGAAGTACTGACTTTGAAAAAACGGAAATTTTTCGTGAAAAAATGCCCGGATAAAGGATATTTTTGAAGAATCAAAAAAACTTGTCAACAAAATATGAATTCTTCTGATTATCAAATGCATTTGATTATTAAATTTCTTCATAATATTAACAAGAATAATATTTAGAGACAAAAATGCAACAATAATTGAAAAATAATAATTGAAATTATTTCGTCAAATTTGTTAATTTATAATAAAAATTAAAAAACTGTATGAAAAATTAAGATCGAAAGTGTGCGACAGTGCAAAAAACACAAATCTTTTGGATAAAAATCGACCGATAGGAACATTCTCAACGGATTTCCATGTTTTTTCTCTTTTTAAAAATCTTACTCTGATTAAACAAAAATTCGTTCTTTAGCGACGAACTTTAAACCTTTTTTGTGTATATTTTTAGTCATATTATTTCTTTAAGATTTTCAAAATTTAAACACAGATGGAAGTAATGACTCAGTTAAAATAATTTCTGGCATTTTAGAGTGAGAATACAATTTTTTATAATGTTATGAACAAATTATTGAACAGAGGCCCTACAATTTTTACAATATGAAAAAATACCGTTTTAAAGCTCTTTTTAACCAGAAGATATTTAAAAGAAAAAATGCAAGCTTTTTTTATAAAAAAAAGGAGTCCTAAGTTCGAAAAAATCCCGATAAATTTGCTTTGATGAATTAAAAATTATTTAATTTTAATTTTAAATATTTTCACTTCATAAAAGTTGCAATGCCTTGTGTGCTTTAATTTTATAGTTCAGTAATCAAAATTTAAATTAAGCGCTTTTTATGCATGAAAGTTTTAATTAAAAATTTTTTAAATGGCCGAAAACTTGTTTTTGTTTATAGAGACTACCCTGAAATATTCATATTGAGAATTTGGCTGCTAATAACAATAAGGATAGAATTAGGATACAAAAATTGTCTTAAAAACGCATAGAAGAGACTTTCCAACTTATTCAACCGTTTCATGTTAAAAAGAAGTAAAAATCGCATGAGCAACAGTTGTAAAGAGCATCATGTGAGTTTAAGAAGTCCTTAACTTTAGCTATTTCTAGCTGACTTGCTGTTTGCAAACTTTAAAATTCCGTTTACAATGTTTATGCGCACACACAAAATAAGTTTAGACGTTTAACTCCATTTTTGTTGAAACTACATTTTTAAGGGAGTTTTTAAAGGAAGAAATAAAAGCAGAAATTTGTAGTTAACAGAGTTTTTTATTTTGTGTTTCAGGTGAGCTCATGGGTGACCCACGCAATTACCAGTGGCGCTACGATCGAAGAGCGGCAGGCCATCCTCTCCTGTCTGTTACGTGTCGCCCAAACCTGTTGGAATACTGGAAACTTTAATTCAGCTATGGAAATCGTTGCTGGTCTCAAGTGAGTTTTATTTTTCATATTATTCTATTATCCAAATAAAAAAGTATTCACGATTTTCTATAGAAATTTTGATATATACAATTCCTGTAGAATGAACAGAAAATGCAGAATTTACATACAGCAACATAAATACTAGTAGGAATTGGCATTTTTTCAGTACAGTTCAATAGCACGAGTCAAATTTGACCTTGGTTTCTTTAGTTTCCCTTTGCGAACGTTAAATTCCACGTGAAGACGTGTTTAATCCTACGAGTGATGTACGATATTTTATTTGAAAATGCATGTTTTGAGACTGTAGAGGCCCCTTAAAGGTGAGCGTTAGACAGCCATTTACTGAAATTGTGCGAGAACGTCCTATGATGTAAATATTTTTTCATCACCGTCCGAATATTCTTCGCTTTGTTTTGCTTAAGCCATTTGTCAAATTTTTGGCAGGCCAGCACATATTTATGCTTTTATTTTTCGGGTAGTAAATCCCTGTGCTTCTTTCACTTCTCGATTTATGTTCAGTGGTGGGATGTTGGTGATTTTGTTCCTCGTATTGAGTACAGGAAGGTTTACGATTATAGCATTTCGCGACGTAATTGCGGATAATGAAAGATTTAAGGGGTTCTATTGTTTTATATGAAAATATACAATTAACGTGACAGTCAGCAGTTTGAGTTGTGAGTGGTAATCTCGTATGGCGCGAAATTTTCAAAGTCGTTTGATCGAGTTAGAGGTTTGTATATATATTTATTTATGTCTACAATACGGTTAGAGAATAAATTGTCCTTTATTCATTGGCCAATTTGGGAACTAGTGATCTGTCAGTGTGGCAGTGTTTGAAAGTAGGAATCTGTCAGTAGCTGACACCTTTCAGCAAAAGGGCTATCTAACACTCACTTCTCAAGGGGCTTTAGCGGATCATACCATGGTGGTTTCAAGTAAAATATATTGATGAATCCGCGTGAATTCAGAATGTATTGATGTGAATTCAAAATCAGCCCACGCGAATTCAAGATAAACTCATAAGGATTAAAGCAATTTTGAGATGAATTCATAAGAATGTAAGATAAATTGATGAAAAATCAAGATAAATTTATTTGATTTCAAGACGAATGTAACTAGATTTAAGATAAATTAAACTAAATTCAAGATAAATCCATGTGAATTCAGGATAAATTAAAGCGAGTACAAGATAAATTCATGATAAATTAAGATAATTGCAAACTGAATTCACATAAGGGTAACATGAATTCGCGTGAACTGTAGATGAATTTATGTAAATTTATGATAAATTCATGACCAGTCAAGATCAATGAAAGCGATTTTAAGATAAATTCACGTGCGTGTAAGATTAATTAAAACGAGTTCCAGATAAATATAAGCGAGATAAAGTTGAATTCACGTGAATTCAAGATAAAAATTAAGCTTCTTTTTCGAAAATAAATCATTTGTTTTTAAAAATTCATCTTATTGGTTGAAATTTTCAGTATTTCAGTGGAATATTCATAATTTTTATTAAAAATTCATCTTTCTGTGTTTTTTTGGTGGATAATTAATTTTTTAAATTGAAGATTTAACTATTCCATTTATGGTTGAAGACTATTTTTTAGTTAAAAATTTCACTATTTGATTAAAAATTGAGATTTTGGATGAAAATTGGCGTGTTTATTGTCAAGAATTAATTTTTTAATCTGAAAATTCAAATTCTTCATTTTTGGTTTACATTTGATCTTTTTTAGTTTGAAATTTAACTATTTGGTTATAAAAATTTATTTTTAAGTCTAAAATAAACTGTTTTGTTAAAAATTCATGTGTCTTCTTTTTTAAGAAACGTAGTTTTTGTTAGAAAATTAATCTTCCTTCTTTGAAACTTAATCGTCTTGTTTGAAAAGTCATATTTTTTGTTGGAAATAAAACTACTTGGACGAAAGTTGAACTTTTTTGTTAAAAATTCGTCCTTTAAGTTTAAAATTCATCTATTTCAGTTGAAGATTCGTCATTTCAGTTAAAAATTCAACACTTTATTGAAACTTTGTTTTTTTATGCAGAATTAATTTTTTTAATTGAAAATTCAACTATTTAATTTTTGGTTTGAAATCAATGTTTTTTAGTTTAAAATTTAACTATTTGCTTGAGAACTTTCTTATTTAGTTGAAAATCAACTATTTTATTAATAATTTCTGGATATAATAGAAAAAACATATTTTTGATTCGAAAACTGATCTTCTTCGAAAATTAATAATCTTTTTTGAAGATTTATATTTTTTGTTGAAAATTCGAGGGTTACAGTTAATTATTCATGATTTTAGTTGAAAATTCATCTTTTTTCTTGAAAATGAAACTACTTGTTTTAAAGTGTACCTTTCTTGTTAAAAATTAAATCTCTTTAGTTTAAAGTTTACCTATTATAGTTAAAGATTCATCAGTTTTGTTGAAAATTAAAACATTTTATTGGAATTTTTTTCTATTTGGTTGAAAATTATTGATCTTTATAGTTGAAAATGAAATATTTGGTTGAGAATTCATGTATTTTTTTGGAAAAATCGTATTTTTTTGGTAGAAAATTAATCTTTTTGATTGGAAATTCGACAATTAGATTAGAAACTCAGTTATTTTATAGAAAGTGCAATAATTATATCTAAAAAGTTAGGAGCTTGAAGACTTAACTATTTAGAGACTTTAGAGATAAATTCAATAAATTATTTATTATTTTTCAGTATTATTTAGTTATTTAGTTATTCAATTAATCCAAATGTGCTAATATATTTCAAAAAATCTTGTAATATAATTTCCTAAGGATTTCGAAATTAAACATGTCAATTAAATCCTGAGAAACTGGAAAAAAACATTGTTTATAATAAACTTTCAAAACTGTATACATATTTCGAGTCATTGTCTTAAAAATGTGAAATATTTAAATGGCTCCGCACAATGCAAAATTCTTAAAGAGAAATATTTCGATGCTTAAAATTTTTTTTTTAAATAACATTAAGTTCGTTTCTCGAGAAAAGGACAATTTATGAAAACAATACGCACATTGCAGGAATGAAATATAACTTATTTTATGGATATAAAAGGTAAAAAAAATGAAATAATGAGGAAGACTTTTACGGATATCAAGGGAGGTTAAAAGATACGACTTCCGGGTCAAAAGTTACGACCGCGGGGTCGCAAGTTACGACCCTCAGATAACAAGTAACTCGCGAGAATTTCTAAATGTATTCAAAACTCGTGCATATTGTACTGACTATTTTAAAAACAAAAGATAATTAGAATCGTGCTGTTCCTTTTAGGAAATACGTGATTCGAGATTATAAACAGGACCAAGTTTTAATTTTGAAACCTTCCGACATTTAAATGCTTAATCAATTTTATAAAAATTTAATTTTCCCAGATCTATAATTTTAATTGTAAAATACTGGAATGAAATTAATCTGATCTTTCATTTTTTACTGCTACCTTCTTTGGCATTTCTGTGGAATATAGAATTCCACATACGTTCTATGCAAATTCTGAATCTAGATAATTTTTTTAATTCAAAGCATTTTATGCATTTTAGAAAAATAACAAAGTATTAAAGTTACTGCTCTCTAGTAATTTATTGAAAATATTATGCATTAGGGCGCAGTAAAAAGCTTAAATTTCATCGAATCGTTTGAGTTGAACAATACAAATTTGTGAAATGACAATAATAAGAAATTCTAAATTGAATTTTTTTCTCCATATTATTTTTTTTAAATGTCCTATAAATATGATTTTTGCATTGAGTTATATACAGAGTTTTGGAAAAAGTTAAATATGTAAATCCTGAAATTTCTTCAGATCAAACCAAAATAACTGCTGAGTATTCATATTTCATGAACATCTTTTTGACAGTGTTTGAAAAATTCAAAAATCCTATTAAAGTTATTCCAAAATATGTGAATGTTCTCAATCTAGAAAAAAAATGTTTTTTGCACATTTTAAAATGATTATAAAATAGACAAAAAGCTTTTTTTTTAAATTTTTATTATTTCTCGCAAGCAAAAACTGTAAAAAAATTCCCGATAATTTTTGATACCGAAGTTTTTTTTTAATTTTCAAAAAATTCAATTTTCAAAGAAAAAAAAAGGATAGAAGATACAAATCGATTTTCAAATTAGTTTTTTTGCTTTTTTCGGATTACAAAACTCACATTTTTTGCCTAAGCTCAAACCCTTCAATTAATTTTACTCATGGAGTATTGATAAAGACGGGAATTTCACAAAAATTTTAAGTTGCCCTTTTTCACCAAAAATTAGCATTTTAAACCCGAAGTCATTATCAAGATTCCCAATTATCTGCAATTTTAGGTTATGTTAGCGTTTTAGACCTTGCATGGGTATTTATAAAAAAAAAATGATTATATTTCAAAGATTAAACATTTTTCAAAAATTTTACGTTGAACGGATTTTAACGTTTTTCAAAACAAATTAATATTTTTGAACAAATATGATTATATGTCTGCGTGCTTCACCTGAAATTGGAATTTAAAAAATCATTAGATTTAAATCCAACTTTTTTTCAATTAATAACATTTAGAAGTTTACACTTTTGTATTTCATTATTATGTTTTTTTCGAAAATCGAAATTTTTATACAAAAATAATTAGATTTGAAAGAAGATTCATCATTTATGAACAATTTTAGGTTATGTTGGCGTTTTGTGTCGAAAGTGGGGTATTTCTAAACAAAAATCAAAATTATTATAATTTTAACTCGATTTAGAATCTTTTCACAATGTCAGATCTTTTTCTCGAAAAAATGGAAAACAAAAGACGCGATATTTTGAATTTTAGAATGTGAAGAAGATTCACAATTTTTAACAATTATAGTTTATTTGTTTCACACTGAAAATCAGTATTTTTCATTCATTGGAAATATTGATATAGATTTTGAAGAAGATTGACAATTTTGAAACAATTTAGCGTTATGCTAACGTTTCCACTAGAAATAATTTATTTTAAATGAAAATAATTAAATTTTAAAGAACATTTCAAGTTTTTAACATTTTTATTTCGTTATTTCATGCTAGTCTTTTTTGTTGAGAATTATTATTTAAACAATACATAATAAGATTTTTCCGATTATGATTTAGTCATTAGATTCTAGATTTTTGTAAAAAAAATTCCTGGCCTTTTATAACAAAAATAAGAAGTTTTAATAAATAATCTTTGGATTGGATAATTCTTTGGATTTATAATCGATTTTTATCAGTCATAACAAATCTTGTCCTTACTCTTCTTTTCTATTATTTTAGGTAAGAGATACAATGGAAATCAAAAGTCTTGAATTAATATTAATTTCGTATTTTAATTAAAAAGTTGCGTGACATAAAATAAGTAATAATCACACTCAGCGCGCGTGTTTATTTTCTCATCAAAGTTTCTCAG
>JAWWLR010000158.1:39415434-39427668 GCA_035041075.1 Acraspis erinacei | reverse complement strand
ATAAAATAATATATATTCTTAGATCAGTAATAGTTTTTTAGCGCATCGGAATGGATTTCACTTTTTTATTGGTCTTAAATTAGGTCGTAACCCTTGCACGGTCCCTAATAGGTGCATTTACCTTATCAATCTTATTTCTTGTTTAATTATACTTTTTTGGTTGTGGATACAAATATATTGTTAAAAATTCGTCTTTTTTGGTTGAATTCAATTGATTGAAAATTAGCTCTTTTTTTAAAATGAAAATTAATTTCTTAAACTAGATATTTAACGGTTTCGTTTTTGTTTGAAAGCTTACCTGTAATTGTAAAATCTAACTATTGTTTTGGAAATTCATGCATTTTCTTGAATATTCATCTTTCGTTAAAAAAGGTAATTATTTGTCTGCAAAATTGATCTAATTGGTAAAAAGTTGAACTGTTTGGTCAAAAAATTATTTTTGTTGGCGGAAATTCAACGATTTGACTGAAAATTCATCTTTCTGATTTACAATTAGCTTTCTTGTCGATAGTTAATCTTTTCGGGTTTTAAGTTTCAAAACTTTCTTATGTTGAAAATTCGTGCTTTTTTCAAATCATCTTCATCTGCAAAAAAATCAAAAAGGTTTGATCATCCTTGATTTAAGAATCACTCACCCCTGACCTCTGTTTTGTCAGAGATAAGATGTGTCTGTAATCCATTTCCAAGCCTGATCAACCGAGATCATGGATTGCATTAAGTTCAAACTAGGCCGTAAATGCTGGATAGATCCCAAACCTATACCCGATATCGTACTTCTTTAAAAACGAGCAGTGAAAATAAAGTGCTTTTTACTGCCGACCATAAAAGCTGCATCCTGGGCTCGTGGATGAGAAAATAAAGGTCGCGTTTCCAGCCTTTTCTTTCGTTTTTCTTCAGAGTCAAACTCGTGAACTAGGTCTGAGATTACGTATGTGTCAGTGAAAAACACTTTGCATATGGTGCACCTAAGGGAAGTTTAAGCATGAAATCGGAAAACGAACTTTACGTTGCAGAGTGCTCAAAACTTAATTTTCCACTTGCGTTAACATTAGAGCACATTTTCGTTTAAACTCGATAATTTCAGCTAACAAGAAAGATCTTTTTATGAGCCATTTTATCAGGAGATGTTATAATTAGGAGTCGACGATGAACTAGGCAGACCGGGCTACACACACCCCGGGCGCGAACTTGCCGTAATCGCTTCGCTCGGGCGGCAATCTTACCAGACATAATAGCAGTGGGTCCTTAATACACATTATATTTTTTGTTCTACCTTAAAAAACTACCTTTAAAATATTAATTTATAAGTGAAAGAAAAAAATAGCGTACTTAGCAGAAGGGAGACTGTGGGGCACAGCGATGCCATTTTTTAAAGCTAAATATAATTTTCTGTATATTCTAACTTGAATACTGCAGTGTATGTTTGGTGGGTGTAACGTTTTATGCATCGGGCGTAAAGTTTCATGTAGCCAGCGAAAAATTTCATGCAGCGGGCTTAAAATGTCATTTAGCGGACGTCAAGTTTCATATAGCGGGCGTAAAATTTTATGTCGGTCCGGCGGCGGAGTGCGCATGTGCAGAAGTCACTGAGCTGTTGGATTTACTCTAAAAATAAATAAATCCTTTAGTTTCTGTTAATAAATGTTTTGAAATATCACTAAAATATTATAAATTCCATGGAAATTTCTTGAAATTACATCTATGAAATTGATTGAGATCCTGAAAAATTGCTTAAAATACCTTATGGAGGGCGTTTAAAAATCTGTTGAAAATTTTTTTAAATCCTTTTTAATATTTGGAAATCTTGGATTTTGTCTGAAATTGCTTAAAATATTGTGAAAAAACTTTGTTAATATCGATATATTTTTCACAGAGTTATAGCGAAAAATAAGAATACTAATCTACTTATACCAATATGAAGATTTTATTAAATTATTAAAATATTTTATAGCAAAATGACGAAACTTTAGTGTTATATATATATATATATATATATTACTATAATTTTAGATAAATGGATTTCCTATTAGGTATATTTTTGAAAAACATTACGTAACAGTATCGTTCTCCCGTCCTCCTCATTTATGTTATGTGGCAGATCGTACAATTATCACCTCCCCCTCCAAAGTTATTACGCAATTAATTCATTGACTTTCATAAAGATAATTTCATCAAATATCAAAATCAATTAATGATTAAAAAATTCGCTGTATTTCCAATTCAGATTCCTGAATCTTGGCAATTAAAATCCGAAAAGAAATTGGGAACAATTTCTTGATTTGCAGGTATGTGAAAAAAATGAAAAATTAAGAAAATTTAAAAGCTCTGTAAAAAAAAACTTTTGAAACATTTTTTTAAGGGGATTTAACCAAGCTCTAGTCTATTGATTCCTAATTAATTCTAATTTTTTAGGCTCCTAATACCCGTTTTTTTACATAATTTTTTTCATTTAACTAAAAACAACAAGGGTGTTTATCAGATATTAACAGAATTAGAATATTTGAATGGAATAATAAATTTTTTCAAAGGTATCAAATATGTTCAGAGATTCCCAAATATGTTTATGGATTGGAATTCAATTTTAAGCGACTTTAAAAATATCAAAGGATTTCACATATATTTTGTGTACAAAGTTTACTCAGAAGGGTCCGTTGCGTTCACCCTAACCTGGCCGTCTCCCTTTTCACGGAAGAATATTGTGCCACATGCGTGTTGATTCTCAAGGTATTACACTGAATCTGGCCTTCTTCCCCGAGTTTTTCAGATCTCGGTGCATTTAGTTGTTTCCAGTGTTATGTAAACATTCCTTTTAGGTTCGAAGCATACCTCACTGCAAAATATTAATGACGCGGACATCTTTTCACAGCAAAAGGAGCCTCAACCACTCAGCGATCAGGCAGCCTCCCCTCTAGCTGGACCGTGGTTATAGTGTGGAGGAGGCTGCCGAATCGCTGAGTGGGTTTGGCTCATTTTGCTCTCCAAAGAGGTCCGCGTCATTCATTGTGCAATGGGGTATGCTTTTCATCTAAAATTTATATTTTTAGAAGATGGGAAACAATAAAATACCTTCAGAATAAATACAGGTGTGGCACAATAGGCTTTTTAGCTTGAGCGCCCTGAGGGAGAGACACTCGATGATGAATTACCTATAATCCGTGGAATATTTTGCAATCTAATTTAATATTTTTCAGTCACATATATACAATCTTTTTCAATCCAATTAAATCTTGCAATATTAAAATCTAGTTTACACCAAAAAGCGGAGTAATTATTCCAACCGTTCGAAATTGATAATATTATCAATATTAGAATAATATAGTATTATATTAGCGGTTCATAATTCCTCCTGGAAACTATAAATTCTGGTATCTTTAATTTGGGATAAAATTCAAATAAGAGATGTTCCTGAATTTATGCTAGGTATCCGGGTTGAATAATGCACCAAGTTTGCAAGCACTCGAAGAAGCATTACAAGAATGTGACGTGTTTAGTGCGGAAATCCAATTTCCATTTCGCTTTGCTTTTGATTTGTGAAAGGGTAGAAATGCCCTTTCCACGTTGGATCTATATTTTTTTCTGAATGGGGACATTCTCTGCCTACGCAGCACGCAATATAAATGGAATATCGATTACGAGAAAGCTATTGCTGTGCACATTATATATTCTTGATACGTGTCGAATGTATATTAGTTTCCGAATATTGAGCTATAAAGCATTAACCTGCTTTGCATATTTTGCTGTTCTGAGGTATATCTTCGTCTACTTTTTAACCTAACCTTGCGAAAAGTCGCTTACGTTAGAACCTTATTTTACTATAAATTCTATCACAGGATTTATTAAATTTTTTAAGATAATTTTGAAAAGTAATGTAGCCCAAAATTCTCTCATAATAAAACTATTATGTAAACCAGGTTGTATTCAATATGAAACAGTTTTAATTTTTAGGATTTCAAGATTTTTTACCAAAAAAATTAATTTTCAAACCAAACAGTTCATTTTTCACCAACTAGACAAATTTGAAACAAAATAGTTGAACATTTCACCTAATAATTAAATTCTCGAGCCAAAAAGAAGAATTTTTTGTAAGTAAATACAATTTTTAACAAATAAGTTTTTTGCAACCAAGAAAGATGACTTTAATGCCATAAAAGATGAATTTTCCATTTAAATGTAAAAAAATCCATTTTCGAAAACAAAAAGACAACTTCATCCAAGCAATGAAATTTTCAACCAAAAAATATGCATTTTCAGCCAAATTATCGTATTGTCCTACAAAAAAAATATTCAATAAAATTTCAATCAAAAAATAACAATTTCTAATCAAATAGTTAAATTTTCTACCAAAAAGATAAATATTCAACCAAATACATCAACTTTCAACAGATTTGATGAATTTTCAAAAGAAAAAGGCGACTTATCTACAATTTAGTTGAATTTTGCACAAGAAAAGTTAATTTTCTGATAAAATAGTTGAATTTCGATGCCAAAACGATACCATTTTTTACGTAACAGGTCAATTTTTAATAAAAAAATATAAATTTTCAACATAAATGATAATTCTTTAAAAAAATAAAGAAATTAATTTTTTGCAAAGTAACAGAGCTCTTAATCGAAGGGATGAATTTTTAAACCAGAAGGATAATTTTTCTACATACATAGAAATTTTCCACCGTTTGATCAAAGCAAAAACGAATTTTCAACCCAGCAGTTGAATTCTCAACCCAAAAAATTAATTTTCAAACCTAAAAGATGATCAGTTAAATTTGTAGATACCAAATTGTTTTTACCCCGAAAAAAGGGTTTTTAACAAGAAAGTTACTTCAATCGAAGATGATTATTTTCTGATTAAATAGTCAAATTTTTAACCAAAAATATGGAATTTTTACACAGACAAGATTTATGTTCTATCTACAAAGCAAATTTTTATCCAAATACATCAATTTTCAACATAGTTGTTGAATTTTCAAACGAAAAGGCGAATTATCTACAAAGCTATTCAATTTCCAACCCAGCAATATAATTTTTTAACAACAAAGGTAATTTTATACACAATAGTTAAATTTTATGCCAGTGCCTTAGTTTTTATCGAAATTGTTTTATTTTATACAAAATATTTGCGTTTTATCCAAAAACATAAATCTTCACACAAAAACGTTCTTTTTGAAATAAGTTGTTGAATTTTGAAGCTAAAAAGATGAAATTTTCCGTATAACAATTCAATTTTCAATCTAGAAATATACATTTTTAAGAAAGTACTTTGAAATTCAACTAATTAGTTGAATTTTTAACCAATAAAAGTGAATTCTTAACAAAAAATTTACTAGTAAATGCTTATACCAAAAAAGAATTCATTTGATAAAAAGTTGATTTTAACAAAAGATGATCTTACAAAAAAAATTTATTTGATAAAAAAAGATGAATTTAACAAAAGATGATCTACCAAGAAAGATTTTCATTTGATAAAAAAGTCGAATTTAACAAAGGATGAAGATTTTTGAACAAAATAGTTGAATCCAGAACCAGATCAGATTAATTTATAAACCAACTAGCTGGAATTATAACCAAAACTCATTATTAACAGGAAACTTAATTTTTCAAAAAATAATACCTAATCATTTGAAGAAGATAGCCACTAGCATTTTTTAACAAAATAGATATTTTAACAAGAAAATTAATTTTGTGAAGATGCAATAGTTTTTAATAGTTTTTTTATTCTTAACCAGATACATTTTCAACAACGAAAAAATTATTTTTATCAAATCAGTTCAATTTTCAACGAAGTAGGTGAATGTTCGACGAAAAAAATGACTTATTGACAAAATAGTTTTATTTTCAAGAAAATGAATTCTCTTTATACTAAATAGTGTAGCGTTTAACCAAGCGAGAAGAATATCGAACGAAAAATATATATTAGTAGACTTTTCAACCGAAATCAGTTGGATGTTCTGAATAAGATTATAATAAAGAATACTAATGATGCGAAAAAAATAGTTAAATTCAGCCAAAAATGTAGAATTTTTAACAAACTGAATTTTTAAAGAAAACGGATTCTTAACCGACAAAATTAGTTTTTTAAAAGTCGAACAGTTAAGTTTTTAGCCAGAGAAATATTCGACAGCAAAAAATTAATGTTCCTTATAGTAGTTCAATTTTCAACCTTGTAGTTCAATTTTTAACCAAAAAAGTGACTTATTGACAAAATAATTTTATTCTTAAGAAAATGGATTAATTTCCAACCACATATTAGAACGTTTAACTAAGCGAGATGAATTTTGAAACAAGAATATAATAGTTGACCTTCGAACCGAAAAGATTTGTACTTTCCTATAATGGGTTCTACTTATTCGATTTTACTTATTCGATTTATTCGATTTATATAGAGGGAAATATGCTAATGGCTGTGAAATCTTAAATATGGAAGAGCTCTAAATTAATTACTTAATATTGAACTGTACTATAGCAAGTTCATCTTTCACAAAAAACACAAAAATGGTCAAATTTATAACTACATTTCGGCCAATACTGGGATAAGAGCACACAATTGCTGAATTTGAGAATGCCTAATCATCAAATTGTCAACTCGAATATCTCGATTTCTAAAGCTGCATTGTTTGCTAAATGTCACTTCATGCTTGTTGCAGATCTCACAAGTTGAAGCCTTTCTGGCAGAGCGTGAACGAGCCTCTTCCGGTCCTGGAATACCTCTCTTCCGCACTACTGTCTTCCGAATATGAGCGCGCTTTGACCCGAGCTCTGGCGATGCCAGAATGCCCGGTTGTGCCATTCTTCGGAGCCTTCCTGCGGGAATTGCGGGAAGCTTCATCTTACGTTTGCTCTAAGGTAAGTCACACATATATCGTATAACATTTAGGGGGAACCTCTGCGAAAAATGACAGCTGAGCAGCTTATTCAGAAATTTCTGGTGAAATTTCTTACACAAATTCGGGAGTCCCCATACAGTCTAGACCTGGCTCCCTGTGATTTTTGGCAATATTTTCAAATTTATGTATCATCTAAATGGACGACGATTGCAAGACGTAGAGGTAATAAAGCAGAATGCGACAAAGCACATATAAGCTGCTCCGAAAGGTGACTTTAAGGACTGTTTCTGAAATTGGGAAAGTATCTAAACTTGTGCTCTAATTCTGTACCTATTTGTGCTATTCTCTAAAACGGGTATTTAAAATTTAAGGGGAGCCTTTGCAAATAATGTCGTCTCTGCAGCTTATTCAGCAGTTTTTGGCGAAACACAACAAAAACTGGGAGGATGGATGGAAGAAGGTTGTGGCTTTCAAATGATAATAATTTGAAGAGTACGTCATCTCCATTGACCAGAATCAACTCCTAATTCTGGTACACTGCCAAGTCGGATACTTTCCGGGCAGTCCTAGTTAAAAAAAAAATATGCGACAAATAGTATCACTCAGTGTACAATTCCACTTTAAATATACATGAACGGGATAAAAATTTTCTCCTTCATATATTTTTTTCTCCTTCATATCTTAGCATATATCAGATTTTCGAAACATGTCCAGATGAATACCTGCATCTCCAATTTAAATGTTCGAATTTAAAATGAGCACTTAAAAGCTTTTTCGCGCAGTGGAATTTCGAACGCTATTATTTATTCTTTTTCAGATTTCAGGTATTATGAAAATTTTTATCAAACGCAAAGTTATACAAATTTTATATGACTGGTATGAGTGTGTTCAATTATTATGCGAGGGAAAAAAATAATAAATTTTATATTGTGACCTTTATCATATTTTTATCTCTCTTATTTTGTTTTCTTTCTCAGGTAATTAATGAACACTTGCTAATTAACAATAATCTTCCAATTAATTTTTTTACTTTTGATATCACGTCAGCGTGAAGTTTATTAGTATACGTAGTTTCTGATATCCTATAAAATTGTCTTCAACATGAACTTCTTACCCATGCATCGAAATGCTTTACCGTCAATTTTCAAATTATTAATTTTGCACTTGAGACTACAATAATTACATTAATTTTAGACAAAGTTCTGAGTTGCTTATTTTTAACGCTTCAAATTTTAATTAATTAATTTGGAAATTTTCCAATTAGAAAGCATATAATTTTTAAAGCCTTTAGAATAATAAATTAAACTTTGAAGGTTTACAATACTTAAAATTCTTCAATTCCTAAAAGAAAAAATAACAGTGTTTTTTTTGTTGCTGAAAAAGACCAAATTTTTTGGTAAAAAATATATCTGATTTTAGTTAGAGATTTAAAAAAATGAATTATTTAAAACTTTAAAATATTTGGTTCGAAAAATTTTAAGACTGATAATAATAATAATAACAAAAATTTAATGTTAAATTATAATTTCTTTTATATAATAACAATATAAAATTCTATAATTTTAGAACCTCTGACCTTGAAACATGCAATTAAGATTTAATTTAAAATTCTCAAATTTTAATTGCTTCCAAATTATATACAATATAATGCCATTTCAATTCCTTTCATCTTCAAATACATATCTTTTATTGTTTTGCAAATGTTTCTTTTTTTGAAATTTTAATCCAAAATAAATCAATTTAAAAATTCTTGTATTAAAAATAAAATAGTTCAATTCTGAACGCTTTGAATCCCGAATGATACCATATAAACTTCTTTCTGACATCCAATTTTCAAAATTTTAACTAATTTAAAATTTATTGATTTGGAACTTTTTCCATTCAAAATGGTTCAATCTATTTTTTTAGTTTCAAAAGCTTTTAATTTAAAATAATTAATTATTATTTAAGAAAAATTTTTAACTGAAAATAAAAAATTTGTTTAATAATGAATTTTCAACATTAAAGTTTATTTTAATTCGACATTTAACTTTAAAATTGAATATTAGCTGAAGGATTGAAAAAATTTTCCTTTTACATTTTTGCCTAAAGAGAGGTTTTTAAATTGATTGATAGTTGGAGATTCTCTTTTTATACGTAATTCAAGGAAAGTAAAGTTTTTATGGGACTAAATCGAATTTTCGAAGTAAAATATTTGATGGCTAAATAAAAAATATAATATCTGTAATAAATCCATGATAAAAACGCAATTCAATCCAATTTTTTCAATCCTGAATTTCGAAACTGATACCAGAGTTAAAGTCATTTACGATTTAATGCATTCGAATTCATACATGTTTGTGGCGGCTTAGGATTTTAAATTATTAATGACCCCAAGGAATTCTCAGTTTCAAGTACCTCTAACCAGACTTCCTGTTTGAAGTGATTAAAAATGTAAAGGATTCAATCCTTCAAAGTTCCGTGAAATGTATAAATCCTCATTTCCTCCCATCACGCCAAATTTGAGATAAACAAAAATTGTGTTAAAAATATTCGAAACTCCTACAAATAATAATAAATTTGGATAATCACAATAATCTTTTATTAAATTCACAATTTTCTAGCTTTTTTAAAAAGAAATATTCTTTTTATGTTGAGTGCCCTTTCATCATTTTTGTAATATTACGAGTAGAAAATTATGGGGCCCTCGTCGGGATCTGGCTAGCCCGTCATGACCAAACATTTTCTAATTATCAAACCCAATTAATTTTGTTGCATATTTTCAAAAAAGAGCGTGTAAAAATACCACAAATGAAAAATGAACATAAAAATAAATAATTTTTTCTACTAATCATGTAATCAGTCTTTTGGGGCCTTAATAGGGTACTAATTAACCCGCTAGGAAGAAAAAAAAATTTTATGTGACTCAGTCAAATATTTGTTTGTAAATTTCCAAAAAGAACAAGGGTATTTAAAAGTATAAAATTCGAAAAATAATGTCTAAAACTAAATTAACTTTTTTTCTTATTTCCAAAAATAAACAGGTTATTGAAAGGTATACAAATGGTCAAATTTAAATTAAAAACAAATAATATTTCTCTCATTACATAGACAGTCTATGAAATAATTTTTAACGTCAATCATCTAAAATAGCCATATCTTTTAATTGATGTATTAATAAATGAACTGTATGCACTATGCAATATCATAATAAATATTTTATCTAATAAAAATTTCTCATGTATCAAATCGATATTTATTAAATGATTCTAATTATTTGTACTATACTCTAAATTTAATTCAGTAAAAATTTGACTGAATTATTTAATCAATCCTGCTTTGACTAAAAAAAATTTATTTCAACTGACAAAACAGTCATTTTAATAAATAAATCAGTCAGTATTGTTGCCTGATTAGTTTGCTATAAGAAAATTGTAACATTATTTCTAAATTTAAATTCCTTATTATTTTCCTATACTGTAATATATGATTAAAATTAACTATAAATAACTGACTAACTCAGCACATTAAAATTTACGAATTAGGTGAATCTTTTTTGAGGATTCATCTTTTTTTGATAAAATTCAACTATTTGGTTAAAAGTTGAATAAATTTCTTAAAAATTCATTTTAATGTTTAAACCTTTATCATTTCAGTTTAAAACTTATTTCTTTGGTTGAAAATTGGACTATTTTCTTAAAAATTTGTTGTTTTATCAAGCGAAAATGAATCTTTTTAACTGAAAATTCAACTTGTCAATTTTTTTGATTCAAATTTATCTTTTTTATTTAAAAATTCAACCATTTGGATAAAATTTTATATAATGTTCAAAATTCATCTGCATTGGCAGAAAATAAATAATTTTAGTTGAAAATTCTTCCTTTTTAGTTAGATTGAACTGTTTTTTATTTAGAATTAAAATCTTTTTGGCTTGAAATGTAAACTAAAGTTTTATTGAGAGTTTATCTTTATTTATTGATTACTTTGCTACTGGTTAGAAAGTTTCATTCCTTTCATTCCTTTAATTCATCTCGTCTAAAAATGTAAATATTCGATTGAAAATATGTTGTTTTTGTGGTTAACAATTCATTTTTTCTAGGTGAAAATTTAACTAATTTTTTATGGAGAATTAAATTTTTTAGTTGCAAATTCAACTATTTAGATGAAAGAATTTGTATTTTGTTAAAAATTGGTCTATTTGCTGTTGCATAGAAAATTAAACTATTTGGTTGAAAATTCGTTGTTTATTGTTGCTATCCGTTGCAATTCAATGAAAGCATCGAAAACGCTTTCTATTTTTTAAAATCCATGAAATTCTTTAAAATCCTTTGAATCTTTTGAAATCTTATAAAAACCTGAAAATCTTCGAAATTTCATTAAAATCCCCTAAAAACTTTTGAAATATGGAAAAATAATTCTGTTTCACTTGAAATCATTTCAAAATCTTGTGACTTTTTCAAAAAAAGTCTTAACATTTTTAAATATTTCTTCAAATCTCTTAAAATCCCTTGCAATCTCCTAAAATTCTATGTGGTTCCATGAAATCATAGAAACCTCTTTATATCTCTTAAAAAGTTTTAAATTCCTTGAAATTCTTTAAAATCTTTTAAAATCTTATTAAATTTTTTTTTTTAAATCTTCAAAATTCCAATTAAATCCCCTGATGTCGAATCTGGTCAAATCACTTGTAAAATGGAAATTTTCTCTGAAATTGTACTAGATAGGTAATTTCGTCAAACTCTTTAAATATTTTTAAATCATTTCATCCTTAAAAAGCTATCGACATCTTTTAAAATTCCGATAAGGTTTTGAAATAATTAAAAATAGTTTGTAGTCGATTGAAATATCTTTAAGTCCCTTGAAATTATTAAATTTCAAATAACCTAACAATCATCTGACATCTTTCAAAATTCGGTAAAATACTTCGGTATCTCTTGAAATCCTTTAACATTCTTTAAAATCCCGATTCTTTTCGAATATCTCAAAATAATTTGAAATGCCTCGGAATCTCTAAAAATGTCTTGAAATCCCTTGTGATCCTTGGAAATTCCTGAAATTCCTTCGAAACCCTTTGGTATCTCTCGAAACGATTTGAAATTTTTTTTAAATCTGATCAAACTCCTTAAAGTCTTTTAAAATCTTGTAAAAATCCTTAAAATCTTAAGAAATCGCTAAAAATCTTTGAAATATAGTTAAATTTGTATAATTCTTTCACATAATTCGGACCTGATTCATCAGGAGTAAGAGGTAATTCTGATCAATGGTGATGATACCCCCTTTAATTTAATTAATTTTGGAAGGCGCGACTTTCTTCCAGTGGATGTTGAATCCTGGATTCTTTCTTATGTCTTACGGTGCACATAAATTAAAATAAAATTGAGTCAAAAAACCATTGTTTAACTCAAATTTGATTTTATTAAAAGCTCCTCTCTCA
>JAWWLR010000158.1:39358876-39387129 GCA_035041075.1 Acraspis erinacei | reverse complement strand
TATATATATATATATATATATATATGCGCGTGTATGTGTAATTATATGCAGAATGTATAACATCCGAAATAGCTGTGTTTCAAAAGTTATGAGCTTGTTCCGCAAACATCTACTATATATTGCCGAGTTCCATGCAAGTATTACTGTATATTTCTGTTTAAAATGTGAGAATTGGCAGAAATAGCAGGATGCTGTCAGGAACTTGTTTCTACTAACTATATATTGAACTGTCGGATTCTTAACACTCATTCAATATCGGATGAAGTTTTTCCCTTGTGGAATTCAGTCTTCTTTTACCGAGAAAGATAAGTTGGGATTTATCATAGAGAACATACTCCATTTTTCCCGCTTTTCAAGCCAGCAGTTTTCACTTTTTATTTATTTTCTACCAGCATTATTAAAAGCGCGGGAAGCATTCACTTTTCATCTGAAGAGATACATTTTTTAAAAAGAAGAATAACTTTCTACCACCAAGAAGTTTTTCAAAAAATACATATTTGAAATTTAAACTAGAAAAAAATCACTTTTCAACCCAAAAATTGGGTCATGAAATTTTTGGTTTAAAAATTAATTTTCTAACCAAAAAAATGAAACAAATTTTCAACCAATGTGATTAATTTTCAAATAAAATGATAAATCTTGAAGTAGAAAGATGATCTTCAAACCAAAAGATGAATTTTCAAACAAGAAGATTAACTTTATACTAAAAAGAAGTTTTTTTTTAAATACATGAATTTTCAATGAAATAGTTGAATTTTTAACTAAGAAAGACAAATTTTTAACGAAATAGTAGATTTTTAAAGTAGGAAAAGATGAATTTTCAACAAAAAATGGAATAATTAGATTTTTAGTTAAAAAATTTAATTTTAACTAAATCGAAATTTTTTCAAAAAATTGTGAAAATTTAACTGAAAAACTAAAATTAAAAAAAAATTAAACTAAAATTATGATTCTTTGACTATGATAGTTGAAATTTCAAAGTAAAAGATGAATTTTTAACCAAGAAGATTAATTTCTACGAAAAAGACGAATTTTAAACAAAATAATAAATGTCCACCTAAAAAAGATGAATTGTTAATTAAAAAAATAATAGTTAAATTTACAGTTAAAAAATTAATGTTAAATCAAAGAGATACATTTTCAGCTAAGGCCATAAAATTGGAATAGTCATATTTGCAGTTCAAAAAATAATCATTTTTACGAAAAAAAATTATTTTCAAAGAAAGCGATGTGTTTTCGACTGAAATGATAAATCTTTAACTGGATAGTTGAATTTACTATTTGATTTTTTCTAGCCGATTATTTGACTGGAATAGTTGAGTTTTCAAACCAACCCAGGTGGAAAAATTATATCTATTTTATATATAAGATTCATTTTATCTTATCAAAAGAAATGTATAAAACAAATGAATTATATATATATAATACTACATACTATGTATAATCTATATATAATATTTTCGCCTGGCAAAAAAATAAATATTGAAACAAAAAGATTAAGTTCAACAACAAAAAATTCCAACTGAAAAGACGAATTGTCAACTCAAAATAGGGTAGTTAAGTTTTTATTTAAAAAAAATAATTTTCTACTAAATAGATGAATTTTTAATGAACATAATGTAATATTTAATTGAAATAGTTACAATTACAGTTTGACAATAACTAATTTAAACAAAAATTTTTTTATAATTATAATCTGGCTAATTTTTCATTTTCCTCCTTTGAATACATTCTCAAAATGTCGATAATTTTATCAGTTAACGACGATTTACCAAGTTAGATATCTTTCAGTATCAGTTGGATTACTTCAATTTTTAATTTATATATATATATATTTTTTTTTTGAGAATCAAAAATTTCCATTGCTCTAAATATTAAGCTTTTTAATTGTTAAAAAATGGAAATGTTGCATTTATGCGTTTTTAATACCGTGAATAAAAAAATTGTAAACGCTATTACTTCAATATTGTGCAATTTTTAGCACTTTAAATATAAAAAAACTCAATTTTGAAAATCCTGAATTTGAAAAAAATTCAGTTTTGAGTTGTAAAATTAATTAATTTACAGTTTAAAACTATTAGTACTGGAATCGTTTTAATTGGTAAGTCTAAGAACACAAATTTCTGTTTTTATACATTGCAAGATTTTAGAAAAGTACATTTTTAAGTATTCCTGAAATACTTTTAAAATAATTTTGTAAAATCCGTTTGACAAAATATTAGAGGAAAATCAGTATAGGCCTATCATCATTTTCCTATCATGAATTTCCTACCATTCTTGCGCGATTACAGGAAAACATAGTAGGAATTATTAAAGAAAAATCAATATAGAAATAAATAATGTTAAAATATTGACAGAATTATTGCCGGAAGTATAAAAACTGTAAATAAATTATTTCTTTTGGACCACATCTATTAAAGTATTTAAAAATTGTGATGTTTGTGAAAATTTGACACATTTTAAAGAGCTATCTTTAAAAAAGCTATAATAAAACTTAATTACTATCAGTATATTTTCTCATACATCATATTTTTTTTAAAAAGATAATAAAAATGTATTACGCATTGATTAGTGATGTCGAAGAAAAAAAATAATCAAAAAGTTAATAAAATTCAATGTACTGCAAAAATTTATTTTCACTACTTACAAGATTTATTATATAGTCCACTCCTGCTTGGAATTAAAACACTGTAATTTTTATTGTAATAAATTTTAGCAATTTAATTATTCCCAATGAGAAATATTAGTTTCCAATTATCAATTTCCTTTTGTTGTACAATTTCGAAGATTTAAAATCGATCTCAAAGAATTCTATATTTTATTCATTGAATATTATTATATTTTACGCTTTCGCGTTTCTGAACTGCAAATAATAAAATTATCCTATTCAAAGAAAACAAGAATTTAAAGAAAAGCATCTCTACGTACCAGCTTTATTCTGTGGATTATTATTAGTTATCATTGTTTACTCATTTAAGCGAATAAATGGAAATTTTTTTAATATTTGAGTGTTCATTTACAAAAAGAATGGTAAAATTTCAAAGCTTTCAGATGTAAGAGCTTTAAATCGTAAAACTAATGGAAAGTAACAGTTATTGACTCAAAAACCTATATTAGTATTGAAAGTCCCCTTTATTCGAAAATGTTCTACGTCAGTCCTAATAAAAAATGTTGCAAAACTCCTCGTTGAAGCTAAAGGGCCATCTAGAAATTACGTAACAGCTTTGGGATTAGTCAGGGGGTAAATCGATCTGGTTACGTAACATTAAAAAATTATTCTCATATAATCCATGTATCCAAAATTAAATTTGTATTTTGATTTTTTTTATCATTTGGAGAAAAAATAATATCCATAAAAAACAAAGTTTTGCCAGAAATTTAAAAATTACTACTATTCGTAAAATCAATCAACAATTTTTAAGTTTCTTGGGTTAAGTTAAAATAATTAACGACATTCCAAGGCATTTGAGAGAATTTTCCCGACTTGAAAATATTTCAAATATTTTTATGGAATTTCAATCAATTTCATGGAAATGGCCCCTAATTAGGATCCCAAAAATTGGATGAAACTGGTTTTCCAGAAAGGGGCGAATTTTGGGTTTTTTTTATATTCCCCGTATTCCTCATTGACAACATATTGTGGTTTTTTGCGAGAACAGGAAGGAAAATAATAAATTCTTTTTAATAAAATTAATTTGAATACCATATTGAATTTAATTATCAAACGCTTTCAATTCGTATGATCTTAAGTCGCAATATATTGAATTTTTAACAAAATAGTTAAATTTTCAAGCAAAGTAAATTTTTAACTAAAAAGATGTATTTTAAGCCCAAAAATATCAATTATTAATAAGCAAACAATAATTATTTTCGACCAAAAAGTTTCTTTAACATCCAAATAATTGGACCTTTAAGCATGAAAGACGAATATTAAAAGAAAAATAGTTAAACTCTTAACCAAATAGTTTAACTTTTCAGCCAAAGAGATAAATTTGTTTAGAAAACAATTGAATTTTCCACAAAAAAATTCATTTTCAACCAAGAAAGATAAATCTATAACCAAGACTTTTTACCCTAAAAGATTAATTTTCAATCCAGAATGACAAAAAATTTGGTCTAACAAACAAATAATTTCACTTTGAAGCATAAAAGGCGAATATTAAAAGAAAAACAGTTAAATTTTTAACAAAATAGTTACGTTTTTAACAAAAGAGAAGATTGTTGATAAAAATATGACTTGAACGAAACAGTTCAAATGTCAACACAATAAATAAATTTAAAACTAAATCGTTGAACTTTCAATTACACGAGATAAGTTTTCAACTCAAAATTAAATATCTACATTTTCAGTTAAAATAATTACTTTTTAACAAACGAGAAAAAAAGTAATTTTCAACTTGAAAAAATCCTTTTTCGATTCAAAATATCAATTTTCAACCTATGATGGAATGGAGATATTTTCAGTTAAAAAGTTAATCCTTAACCAAAAACTAAGAAGATTAATTTTCTTCCAAAAAGATGAAAAGTCAAATTTAAAATAAAAATTTACTTTCAAAAACTTCTTTAAAACAGCTGACATTTTACCATTCCTGTCACTTTATTTTAAAATTCGCAGGCAATCATCAAATGGTTCTAAAAAATCAAAAAAAAACTTTAGAAGATTTGGAATGAAATTTGTTTATTCCAATTTTTAACTAAAGAAGAATAATTTAAAGCCAAAAATGAGACGCATTTGCAACAAAATAGTTAAATTTCTAAGCAAAGTTAAATTTTTGAGATAAAAACTGTTGGAATTGGACTTTTTGATCAAAAACGATAATTTAAAAAAAAATCGTTGCAACAGAAACAAAAAAAGTAAATTTGTATCCAAACAGTAGGTTTTGGAATCAACCGACTTGAATTTTACTCCAAAAGTATAAGAGTTTGCATTTAGAAAAAAAAACAAGAAAAAGGGGATGTTTCTTGAAGAAAGAAAAAAAAGAAGATTTGCATAAAATAAGGGAAAGAGCAGAATATGGAAAATAGTCAAAGTCCGAAGTATTGAACTGATTTTCAAAGTTATTACGTTATTAATTTTACTTATTTTTTTATTTGATTGCATTCTTTTATTATTATTTAGTAATATGTATTATTACATAATTTTTATTACATTATTATTGAAAATTATTATTGTTGCAGGACCATTTTTTGCAACATTCGCAAACTTTGTTCAAATGTATTATTAGAAAACGTTCTAAACGTTATCTAGGTTACTTCCACTGACCCCCCCCCCACTCCCCTTTACTAAATGTAGTTTTTAATAAGACTACCTTCCGCCCGAAAATCGATAACGTAGTTTACATAGGGCCTCTCACAGGTAGTTCATTTTTTCTAATTTTTTCTAGTCCATTTTCTGTAGAACGTCTACATGAACTCGGCATGAATTCTACTCCACTTTCAATAGAATTTCTACAGGAATTCTACAATATTTTAAAATTGCCAAGATCGCGAGGAAGAGCCTCGGCCCGATATCTGCCATTCTTTGGATCACTCGTTACATTCCTCAGGTCAATCGGAAAATGAACCTTATATCTAGGTGAATTCTAAACGACGCATAGAGGGAGGAAATGCACTTTGTTCGTTCAAAAATGTTCAGAGCCTTTAATTTGGTCCCATTTTTTCCACTCATATAGTATGGAGAAACTGAACTTTTGTACATAAGAATTTTTTACGCTTTAATAACTGATCAGGAAAAGTTTATATTGTCTGAAATCAATGTTTAGGGACTCATAGGATACAAATAATTTGTTTATTATTCCGTTTATTTCTTATAAACAAATTTTATGAACAAATTGACAAATAGTCTTATTATCAGTAAAAAATTTGTTGGTGCTAAAAGTGCTTTATATTAATGTAGGAATCAGATTTAATTACAAAACTATTTTACAAATTTATAATAACCATTGTTATAAACAAATCTTGTGGCAAAATATTAAAATTTGAGATTTTTCAAATTATAATTTCCTTCAATCGCCAGAACTACGTTAGGTATTCCTTGAAATAATAAATATTTCATAATATTTGACAGCATATAACAATTTAAATTTTTATAAGCAAATTAGGTATTTTATATTAGTATTTTTTTTGCACTCGAAACGTTTTAAACTATGGGACGAATGACTGCTAGTCACAAAAATATTCGAAAAGTTAACAATAACTACTGTTATCAACAATTCTTGTGACGAAATATTTCAATTTGAGGTTTTATCAAATTTAAATTTTCTTTGATGGCCATAATGGGTGTAGATATTCCTGAAATAATATATCTTCGATAATATTTTGTAAAATGTAACACTCTAAGTATCTATAAAAAAATGAGATACAAAATTTCAAATTTCGGCAGTTTCATGTTGCAAAAAATCTGGTTACTTCCAAAATTTAAATTGTTATATTTTATCAAATAATAATAAATACTTATTATTTTGAGGAATACCTGAAGTCGTTCTGGCTATTGAAGGAAATTATAATTTGAAAAATTTCAAATTTTAATATTTTGCCTCAAGAATTGTTTATAACAATTGTTCTTATAAAATTTTTAAATGCTTCTGTAATTAAATGTCATTTTTACATCAATATGAGGCACTTTTAGTAAACACTTTTAGATAAATGAATTATGATTTTTTTTTAAATTGTCATGAAGTTCCTAATTAAAAAAGTTATTGAAAAAAAAGAATTTTTCTGCCTAAAAATGCCCGACTAATGCATTTGTTTAAAAAAATCATAAGATTAATCAAATAATTATGAAGTTTTCTAAAATTAGCATAAACTTCCAAATTAAAACATTGGCATAGAAAAAAATATGTCTGCTGAAAAATGCCTGATTACTGCAATTGTTTACTAAAAATTGTTTATATTCCTAACAATAATAACGTCAAGAAGCAGTTTTTTAATCATTATATTGTTTTTATCCTAGTTTCTTGCAATATAGCTTAAAAAAACGCAAAATTATGGAAAATCGGAAAAAACATTCTTTGAAGAAATAATTTGTTTAGAAAATATTGTTTTGTTTATTATATAATATAGAAATATCTTTAACTAATGTTATTCTATGAAACTCAGACGTTTTCAGCAATTTTCATTTCATTGACGAGCATCGGGAACGTCAAATAGAAACAGGGCATTTTTTTCGCCATATTTGTTTATTTATAAAAAAATAGAAAGCCCAATCTAAAAATCGGGCTCGAAAAGTCTCTTAGAAATCTTATAAGTCTCTTTTAAAACTTTTTTGTCCAATTCGGTCAATATTTGTGGGTGGTACGTTATTTTGAAACAAGAAACTTTTTTTCTCACAGTGCGACGTCTACAGGGAAGTTTTATCTGGAAGAGCTTCGGATTTCTAGGAAACCTGAGTAGAAATTTCTTTAATTTGTTTAAGGTTTAAAGTTTAAAACGTGCCTCAGCAATGGAAGTTATACAGAGCCTTCGAATGTTATTTAAACATCTGATGCAACATCCGAAGCACGGGAATCATCGAGAATGAATTTAAAGTCAACTTTGTTTATCCTGAACATCAGTTTCTAGAAGACGTCGTGTAGAATTGTACATTAAGCACCTACTGTGTCACCTGATGCACGGGAACTATCTAAACTGAATTTGGAATCAATTTTTGTGATCCTGGACATCAATTCATAGGAGAGTTCCTGTAGAATTTTCTTTTAAACACCTGGTCTGACATCTAACGAATGGGAACTACTTGGACTGAATGTGGGGTCAATTCTTGTCATCCTAGTCATCAGTGGCTAGGAGACTTCCAGTGGAATTTTATTTCAGACACCTGGTGCGACAAATGGTGAACGGGAATCATCTAAACAAAATTTGAAATTTATTTTCGTAATCCTGGATATCAATTCCTAAGATACTTCCTGTAGAATTTTATTTTAAACACCTGTTCTGACACCTAATGAACGGTAACCATCTAGACTGAATTTGGAGGCAATTTATGTAAATTTGAACACTTGATGGGACACCAGATGTACGGGAACAGTCTAGACGAAATTTATCGTGAAATGTAGTGATTCTGGTTTTCAATTGCTAGGAGACTTTCTGTTGAATTTAATTTTAAACACCTGAACTAGGTAGACTGAATTTAAAGTCAATTTTCGTGATCTTGGTTATCAATTCCTAGGAATCATCCTGTACAATTTTATTGTAAAGACCTGCTGCGACACTTCATGCCCTGATGTTGCCATGTAGCGAATACAGTGATCAGTAGTCACAAATTACATTAAGTTTAAAAGTTATTCACAATTTCCCGAGGATTATGTCGTTGATCTGGTGCAACTTCCGGAAGTTACCAAGTGCGACTTTCGTAATCAGCTTCCTATTTGTGAACACATAATATTATTGACTATATCCTTAACTACGTAGTTCCTTGGGAAAGTTTGCCGGGGGTGATAATTAAACTGCCCTATATATTTTTCCCTGGGCCACTTGTATTTCCGGTTTCAATACTAGCGAGGGCCATGTATAGCTTCCATGAGAGGAATAAATTTTCAAGCTTGGAGAAAGTAGAGAAATTTCTACTCAGGTTACCTAGAAATCTCGTGCCCTTCCAGATCAAACTACCCCACAGAATTCGTTCAGAAGTAACTCGGATATTAGATACATTTGGCGCACCTAGAAAAAGACGTAATTGAATGAAAAAAATGTTGGTTAGATCAATCCTAGATCTTTGATACAACCTAATATTGTGGTTGATTCAAACAAAACTTTTGGTTAATCTATTTAAATATTTTGTTTGATTAAATATATGCTTTTAGTAAATTCGAGTAAGTGTTATTGCTGTCCTGAGAAGATATTTTCGTTGTTTTAACTAAAACTAGTAGTTCATCTAACCGTAAAGGACTCAACACAATTTACATTGTACGAATAAATGTTTGACCAAGGAATTGCGTCATCTTGTGTGAATTATTTCGTAGTTACCCTGGCGGAAATGTTATACATAGTTGGAAATATTGTGTGTAAGTTTTATTTTTTTTTTATATAAAAAATGTATAGAACCAATAAAAATTATACATAATATTTCCCACTATATAGGAGCCTGAATAATACAGTTTAAAGTAACCTAAAGCATGTTTCGTATGATTTATAAAATAATAACTCAAATATGGGTTTTAGATTTCAGGAGATTTTAAAAGATTTGGAAACATTTCTAAGAATTTTAAGGAATTTTAATGAGTTTTGATTGATTGTAAAAGAAGTTAATGAATTTTGATATATATGGTAAGGAATCTAAAAATATTCTGAAAGCTTCTCACTTATTTTAAAGGTTATAGTGAATGTTTAAGTTATTCAAAAGATTTCAAGGGATCTCGTAAGATTTCGAAATATTTTACGGAAATCTAAGCAGCTTAAAAATTTTTTAGAGATTTTAAGGGATTTTCACAGATTTAAAAAGTGTCTAAGGAATCCTTATGGGATTTTAAATATTGTTCATGATTTCCAATATTTTCATAGTTTTTAACTTTTTAAATCGATTTAAGAGATTTACAGGGAGCCTAATTATTATAAAGGGTTTTTAAAAGATTATTCACGATATTAATGGCATTTGAAAGACTTCGAAGAATTTTCAAATGACTCAACAAGATGTAAAGGAATTTATCAAATTTTCAAAAGAATTTACGGAATTTTTAAGGATCTCAAGAATGGTCATATTTTTTAATGAGCATATTGAAAAAAAATAGAAAGAGGGTGTCATAATTTTTTAATCTCTTATTAAAAAGCAATCATTATATATAAAAGGGTTGCCAAACTCATGTCGTAAATCGGTATCGAGATTGGTATTGTTAAAAAAGTACCAACAATAATTCATGCAATAAATAAACACTTAAGACATGAAGGGACAATAAGAAATTATTTATATTTTTAACTTATTCATTTGAACACGGTTAAAAAATATCTAAAAATTTAAGAAGAATTGAAAAATTTCTATTTGGAACAGGAAATTTGGGAAACGAATAATAATTTTGAATTTTAATAGAATTTATTTGTATTCCCTTCTTATAAACCAGAATTAAAATTGTTTTCCAGTTTAAAAATTATAATTATTTACAGAAATTCCCTAACTGAAATTCTAAATTATATCACTCGGATACTCTCTATCCCATAGTTTAAATTCTAATCCTTTATAGAAATTTGTTCTTTCAAATCACAATTATCTTTATTTGCAATATATTCTAATAAAATTCAGAAGTATACATAAAAACTCACATTTTCCAAATTTTCGAAAAGGGAAGTTTTAAATTTGGAAAAATTTATATTTTCAAAGAAAATCGTTTATAATTTAAACAAATTTTCAGTTGAAACCCGTTTGCCAAAATTATATTTCCTCCCTCAAATTCACGGTCACAAACTCTAAATTGTAATTCTCGAATAAAATTTCTTGTCCTAAAGTAATAAATGTAATTCTTCACTTCTTGAATATTTTTATTCATAAAGCAAATTATTTTTATTTTGAACAAATTGTGAGTTAGAATAAGAAAGTTTAAAAATCTGACGATTCCTGAATTAAAAAACGGATGTTTTTTAATTTCCTGTTTCTAAATAAGAACCAAAAATATTTTCCAAAATGCCCCATCTATGTAAATGTAAATGATTCCTTGTTGCGAAGTGAAAATTATAATTATTTACGGAAATTCTCTATTATAAAGCAAAAACTATCATTCTTGATGAAATTTCCTGTTTCCAATTAAAGCTAAAATGAAAATTATAATTATTTTGGAAATTTCCCAAGTCTATTTCGGAATTATAATTCTTTTAGAAAGTTCCATGTCCGAAATTCAGAATTCTATTTTTTGACCGATATTTCCTGTTTTAAAGTTTAAATTGTAATATTTTACGGGAATTGGGTCCAAAATGTAAAAATTATATTTCTTTAGTGAAATTTCCTGTCCCAAAGTAAAAATGATAATTTTTCACTTCGAGGCCATTTTTATTTCCTAAGAAAATGATTTTTATCTTGAATAAGTTCTGATTTGGAATGAGTGAAAATTCCCGTTGTATGTCAAAAATTTCTTGATCCAAAGTGATAATTATAATTCTGAATAGAAATTCTCTACCCTAGTAGGGTTCTGGAATCGATGGAGAGATTTGAATCTCAATTCTTCGATTAAAAAAAAATTCGATTCCGGAAATTGAAGAATCGACTATAGCAATCGATTCTACATTCCGATTCCAACGATTCCCTTGCCCTTAAATAGCCCGCCATTATTCAAAATTTATTAATTTCAATGCAGATTAACCTGGCATGGGATCGATTCCAACTAATCGAATCCTTCGAGGAATCAGACTCGATTCCGGGATCCCTATAACCCAGAGTGAAAATTTTAATTTTTTACCGAAATTTCCTGTCCCAAAGTAAAACTTAGAATTCAACGTAAAATTCTTCAGGGAAATTCCAAATTCTATCTCGGAATTATAATTATTTTAAAAAGTTCTCTGCCTTTCAGTCAACATTTTAATTCTGTGGGGAAATTTCATGCCTCAAAATCAAAAGAAATAGTCAAATAGTCAAAATAGTCAAAAGTTAAAATTATAATTCCCTGTGGGCTTTCCATCCCAATTGTCAAAATTATTCACTGAAGTTCCTTCTATTCAACTAAATCCACTTTATTAAGTATGTTTACTCAAAATATAAGAAGTATCTCTCTTCCTGAGTGAAACGTACTGTTTCCATTTAGAGAAAGATCTGCAAACAGACGGAAATCGTTTAGAAATTGGAATGTCCTCCTACACGTGTCAGAAAAGTATTACACGAAAAGTAGGTTCGGCCCGGCGCTTGTTTTCTGGCCAAATACAGGGAGGAGATACACAAGCACGCATATGATAACTTATAGTCTATAAAGAAAAATCCGACTGGATTGATTATAGAACTAGAGAGAAAGTATTTGAAGATGTGTAATTTGCTGAAATCGAAAGATAAATAAAAGTATCGCTTTTGTTGTTTTGCAGCTTTCGCCTGAGCACAAAGAAAAAGAAAGGGAAAAAGAAACTCTGCGTGGTGGCAGTAAGGAGGGCGAGACCCTCGAAAACGTGCCTTTACCCTCGCCTGGCGCGAGGGTCAGTGTGGAGAGTGAGGCGGAGGCAACGTCGGGATGGAACTCCACGAGAGGCAGTTCCTTGAAAAAGTCGGAAAAGTCCGAAAAGTCTGAAAAGTCTGAAAACGAGTCTCGCAGGAGGCCTGGGAATGCCAAGAATACGAGCTCGGTGCTCGACAAGATTGCCCTCTTTCATCAACATCATCACGCACGTGGTAGAGATGCCACCACGTGTTCCCTACATCGTAGACTTAGTATACACACTGCTGCCCTGGAACAGACTTACACGTCCGAGGAGAGTGATGAGAATGACTATCATCTTGACCTTGATTCATATAAGCCGGTTCAACCCCTTCACATCGACCACGGAGTCACCCTATTTCCCACTGCTGCACCGCACGTGGGAATTGATCTGCACCTTTTGCAGGTAAGAATAATTAATTTTTTATAATTTCCTCAACCTGAGAAGAAACCCTGATCGTTTCGGTCGAGTGTCCGTCCATTGTACTGTTTTCTTGGGAGAAGAACTAAGAGCTATGAGCAGAAAAGTAGGAGAGATGAGGGTTGGAGTCTTGGAAATGAAGGAAGGGGGTTAGATTAAATTATAAAAATGAAGGGCCGGGAAGTAGATTAAATTATGGGAAGAGTGGGAGGGAACTTAAGGGACGGGTAGTAGGGTAGTAGAAGTGAGTAAAGGAGAGGCGTGAGGGTATTTCAAGTGAGTATGGTAGGGATGTTAGGGAAAGGGAAATTGTAGGGAAAGTAGACGAGGAAAAAGTGAGTGGAGGGATAGGAAGGCTGGATGGTGAAAAGAGGGAAATTATTTGCGGAGAGAAAATTAAGTAAGGGGAGTTATAGAAAAGAGCGGAGAGGTATATGGGTAGTGATGGGAAGAAGTTTGTGAAGTAATGGGAAATATGGAGAGATTCGGTAGAGGAAATAATCGAAATAGAGGGATGTAATTAATGGGAGGGGTAGTAAGCTAGTGCAGGTGAGTAACAAAGGGGTATGAGGGTAGTTAGAGTAAATAAAGTAGAGATGGGAGGGAAAGGAAAGTAATATGGAAAGCAGACGAAGAAGAAGTATGAAGAGGGATAGAAGGAATCTTTCTTGTTTATAATTCTTCTTTTGCGATTTAAAAGTCAACGTTTCTCTAGAACATTCGACTTTTTAGCTTGAAAACTTGACTATTTATGTTGAGAATTCCTCTATTTAAGAAGAAAATAATTTCCTAAACCATCTAATTCATTTTTTGTTTAATCTTAATTATTGAAAATCCATCTATTTGATGGAAAATTGATTTATTTTTTGAAAATTAATGATGAATTAATTAATTCAATTGTTCTGTTGAAAATTCTTCCTTTTGGATTGAAAATTCATCTTTTATGGTTGAAAAGTCATCTTCCTTACATAAAAATTCATCTCTCTGGGCTGAAAATTCAGTTTTGTGGGTTAATAGTTCATCTATTTTCTAAAAAGTTAAACTATTTCGTTTAAAGATTAATTATTCTGTGAAAGGAATCTTTTTTGGTTATAAATTGAATTGTTTTGTTGAAAAGTAGTCCTTTTAAATTGGAAATTTATCTTTTATAGCCAAAAGTCCATCTTTGTTGGTGACAAATGCATCTCTCTATGCTCACAATGAACTTTTTCTGTCGAAAATTCAATTTTTCGGATTGAAAATTCAACTTTCTTCTAAAAAAATTCATCTTTTTGAGACACTTATATGAAAAAGTACCCATGTACAAAAAAAACAAGAATAAATATAACATTTAGTAACTCAATTCAAGCGATAAGGATTTCAATAGATTTCAATTTGATTAAGGTAATTCCTGTCGAAATGGAATTCTTTCCTATTTCATTCCTTCAATTTACTCACTATTTTATAATCCAATTCTCTTCGATTTACTTCAGTATGTCTTCTCTAGTACTTACAAATGATTGAATTCCTATAACTTAATGCAAATGGATCGCACTTTTTTTAAAGAAAGATTTCTCTTTTGATATGAAGAATTTAATTTCGGAGTTCTACCTCTTTATTGTTCAAAGTATTAATCTGATAACGATCGAAAAATTCTAATTCAGCTTTCAATCAAAGACTTCTTTGCAATTTCATTTTCTGAAAATCGATACTAAAACGCAGTTTCTATTTAGGGATAAGAAATGTAATGTTGCCTATAAATTCTCAGAGAAACATAGTGTAAACCGCAAATTACGTAAACTCTATTTAAAACACGAAAAGAACTTTAGGAGTTAGAAGTCACGAAACTAATTTAAACCAAACATAAATTTTAAAAACTCTTTCTCTAAACAATAGGTATGCCACGAAAATTTCGAAAGCATTAGTGTCGCTTTTCTTCAATGCTGATTGGGTAATTTGAAAAACTCGAAGAAAATAATGTTCCCAACTTCACACACATAATTAAGAATATTTTGTTTCATTTGAAGGGTAGTGACAGAGAATACCACATCTATGTGTATAATAGAACTAACAAAAATTTCAGATTTTTTTATATAAAATGTTCTTATCCCATTTTTAGTTAAATTAATTAATTTTCACCCAAGAAAAAGAGAATTTTAAACAAAATAGTTAAATTTTTAACCACACTGACAAATCTTTGATAAAAAAAACTAAATCTCAACAAAAGTGTAATAATTTATATTTTCAGCAAAAAATGTTAATTAGCAGTAAAAGGCGGTTAAATTAAACCAAAAAATATGAGTTTTTAACAACAGTTAAATTTTTAACCAAGAAAGATGTTTCAATCAAAAAAGGGGCAAAAACTCATTAAAAATGTAGAGTTACCAATGCATAGAGACGAATTTATAAAAAAATTGAATTTATAACACAAAAATATGAATTTTTTACCAAAAAATTAAATCATTGACTAAGAAAGACGATTTTGTATAAAAAAAGGGAAAACATTAAAATATAATAGAAAAAAAGAAAAGTTTAATTTGAAGTTATATAAATACATTTTTACCCAAATGAAATAAATTTTCAAGAAAATGGTACAAAATTTTCAACCAAGAAGAATTAAGTATTTATAAAAAAATTTCGAATAAAAACGGATTAGTTACATTTTTTGTTAAAAGGGATTATTTTTTTATTAAAAATAGGGAACTAATTTTCAACCAAAGAAATGATATTTCAACCAAAAATATTAATTTTCTACCTACAATGAATAATTACAAACAAAATATATAAATGTTTAACCCAAAAGGTTAAATTTCCACCAAAAAGACAAATTTTTAATTAAATGGATGATTTTTTAACTGAAAACAATAATTTTTAACAAAAAGTAGACCAGTTTAATTTAAAATTAGAGAATCAAGTTTCTAAGCAAATGAAATACATTTTGTTACAAAATATTACATGAATTTTCAATCCAATTTTAAAGTTTTACAAGAAGTTTCGACCCAGTAGTTAAATTTTTCACAAAATAAACAAATTTTCAATTAAAAAGATTATTATTATACCACGAAAGACAAAGTTTCAACAACATACAGAAGTATTCAACTAAAGAAGATAAATGTTAAAACAAAAATGAAATAGTTAAATTTTTAGTTTAGAAAAAAAGTTTTAAAAAAATAATTAAAAAATAGTTTAATTTTGAAGAAAAGTAATTAATTTTTAACGAAAATAATAGATTTTCAACCAAAAAAATGAATTCTTAACCCAAGATTTGAATTTCCAACACAAAAGATAACTTTTCGATCAGAAGTGGAATAGTTAAATTTTTTGTTGAAAAAATTAATTAAAAATTTTTAAAAATTCAATAAAAAAAAGAATTCCTTAACCATAAAGATTAATTTTTGAATAAAAAGGATTTTTTCACGAAATGGATCATTATTTTTCAATAAAATTTGGAATTTTGAATGGACTTTTCAACCAAGAAGATTAACTGTCTCATAAAATATAACTTTCGGACAAAAATTGGAATGGTTAAATTTTCAGTTGAAAAAATTTATATTTATTTTTTAAGCTAATTTTTAATTTAAAAATTTATTTTCAACCAAATAAATTGATTTTTAATCAAATAAATGTTGAATTAAAGATGCAATCCCTAAATTTTCAGTTAAAAAAATTTATTTTCAAGAAAACAGAAAACGATAATTATGAATTTTCAACAAAAAAGACACATTTGCAACAAAATAGATGAATTTTAAGAACAAAAAATACAATTTTAACCAAACACCTGAATTCTCAACCAATAAAATTAAATTTTTGCCTAAAAAAATTAATTTTCATTGTAGAAAACTAATTTTCAAACGAAGACATGAATTTTTAGAGAAAAAGGTTAATTTTCTACTGAAAAAGATTGATTTTTCATAAAACACATGAGTTTTCAACTAAATTTTGAAATTTTCAATGAATTTGCCTACTAGTTGAATTTTTCACACAAAAAATTAATTTTTAACCAAAAATAGAGAAGCTAAATGTTAAACCAAACATAGATTGGTAAACAATTTTCAGATACAAAATTAATTTACAACAACAAAAATTTTTTGAAAATATAATTAAATTTGGAATAGCAAAAAACGGTTTTAACTAAAATAATAGATCATGAACCAAGAAACTACCTAACAAAATACAGTTCCACTTTCATTTTGCTCGTTTTAAATATCAATTGAAAATATATGCCTTGAAAATATATATTTCTTTAATTAATAAAAGTTCGGTGTCGGATAATTTGAAACGCGGCGAAACATATTTTGTAAATTAGGAAACAATTCTAATCTTAAAGAACTGTAAGCAAAAAAATGATGTCAGTCATATTAAATTTACTGAAGTTTTATTTCTATATTTATAGTTAATATCAAATATTAGATCTTATTTATTAGTCAACTGATTCGCTTTTTAAATAAAAAAACGAATGTTGGTACATTTCGGAAAATAAAATTTCCTTTTAAAAACTTATGGAGGTCGTCCGTACAACTTAAGTTTAGGAACATTTTGAGTTAAAGGAAGAATATTTTAAGACCTCGCGGGAATAACTATGAGGGCGTAGAAAAAGTTACTGAGGAAATTCAAGTTTAAAGTTTCAACCTCGATAAGTCACGATGCACCTGGGAAATCTAAATCGTACATATCTCGGTTTCCTTATCAATTTACTACGCAAGTTTATTTTTTCTACAAAATTGTTTAGAAAAATTATTCACAAAAACATTGATGTAGAACTTATGTTGAATATTCAAGCCAGAAGGCGAATTTTCTTAAAAGATATTTGAATTTCGAATCCGAAAAGTTGGATTTTCGCGAAAAAATTTCATTTTCATTCCAGAAAGATGAATTTTTAACGAAAAAAATGAAGTTTCAATCCAAAGAGACTAATTTTCAAGAAAAAAGTTGATAATTCGACAAAAAAAAAAGACTTTAACAAAATAGATGATTTTTTTAAACAAAATCTGAATTTTTTCCCTTTAAAGGTGAATTTTTAAACAAATAGTTGAATCTTTAAGTGAAAAAATAAGTATCATCCCAAAAATAAAACGCAGTTAAATTTCCAATGAAAAGTTACTTTTCAATGAAAAAAAAAAGAATTTTCAATCAGCAGAATTCTTCTAGAAAAGACGAGTCTTTTAACAAAACAGTTAATTTCTTAACCAAAATCATCGATTGTTAATAAAAAAAGTTTGATTTTACACCCAAATAGTTGAATTTTTAGTATAATACATGAATTTTCAACAACTGAAAAGTAAGTTTTCAACTAAAAATTAAATTACTTAAATTTTTTGACGAAGAAAATTAGTTAATAATTAGTTTAATTTTTAACGAAATACTCTATTTTGTATGAAAATAATCAAATTTGATACAGAAATATTTGAATTTTCAATCAAAAATATAAATTTTCCATAAAAAGGTCAATTTTCAAACAAAAGGTTAATTTTTTACTAAATTCTTGAAATTACAACCGTAAAGGTGGTAGCTAAAAAAACTAATTTTTTACAAAGTAGTTTTACTATTTTAACCAAAAAAGCTATTAATTTAATATAAAAAACAGTTGAATTCAACAAAAAATGTTGATCTTTAAAAAAAATAGTTGAATCAATATATTGAATAAATAAATTGAAAATTAGAATAAGTACGATAAGATTGCCTAAATTTTGGGAGCTTTTCAAAAAAAATGATTTAATTTTTAATGTCTAGTATTAAAATATTTTCATTTTTAAGTAAAAATTCACTAAAAATAAGCTATGTATAATAGAAACTCCTCTCTTATTTTGAATTAAAAATCATGATAGTATTTTCGCTGAAATTATCTGTTCCACAAGACTATATTTAGCCCCTGGAGTATATTTCTAGAGGGATACTTAAAAGGAAATCCGTGAGATCGTTAAAAATATTCTACAATACAAAATAACTTGCATGTGAAAAGGTCAAACTCATAAAATTCCGTATTCCTTAGCGCTAGGAGCTAGACGAGGAATTACAAAAATAAAATGAGTGAGGGTCCTCCATGAATGAATTTATCTAAAACGTTCCTAAATTCTTTAAATCTTACATGAATGGAAAGATATTATTAATGTAATTATTTTATATGTATTACTCAATTTTGTGAATTATTTTACTATCATTTTATTAGTTTTGAAAATTATTAGATTAAAATTTTACTAAAATTATTTATATTTAAAAAAATTTCGCTCCTTAACTACTTCATCTTTTGGTTGAAAATTTACATGTTTCGTTGAATATTCGCTTCTTTTTTATTGCAAATTTCACCTTTTCTAACTGAAAATTTAAGTATTACATTTTTTTGGCTAAAAAAATCATATGTTTAGTTAAAAATTCAACAATTTGGTTAAAATGTATCTTTTTTATTTGAAAACTTATATATTTTCTTAAAAATTCGTATTTTTTAATGGAAGCTTAATCTTCCTGGTTAGAAATTAATTTTTTATTAATTTGGTTTTTTTGAAAATTCAACCATTTAGTTGAATTTTTTATTTTGATGCGTTGTCCAGATCTGAATAAGTAATTATAATCGATGCTATTTTACCTCTTTACATATTCTTGAATTCATAGTTTTCAAAATATTGATTTTGGACCATGTAGAGAAAAAAATACATCAATTATAATTAATTATATATGAATATTGAAATTTTTTCTTAAAAATTGTTATAATTTTTTAAAAAGATTTATCAGTTTCTTTGAAAAGTCATCTTTTTTCTGTAAATTTAACAATTTGGTTAAAAATTCTTATGTTAAAATTTATTTCAATTCATTTTTCTTTAAATCAAAATCTTGGTTGAGATTTCACTAATTACATTTTTTGTTTAAAAATTTAACTACTTGGTCGAGAGTTGTCTAGTTTGTTAAAAATTTTTTTTTGAAGATTCACCGTTTTAGTTGAAAATGTATCGCCTTGGTTGAAAATTTGTTTTTATTGGCTGAGAATAAAATTTTTCAATGAAAAATATACCTATTCTATTTTTCGCTGAAATATAGTTTTTTAATGAAAAATTTACATACTTAATTAAAAACTGTTCTTTTATAGATGAGAAATTAATTATTTGGTTTAAAATTTTCGTATATTCTAAAAACATAGTATTTTTTAATACAAAATTATTTTTTTGTTTTTGAAAATTCATCCTTTTTGGCTAAAAACGAAACTGTTTGATTAAAAAATTAACCTGTTTTGGTTCAGAATTCAAGAATTTTTTGGAAAATTCGTATTTTGGATAAATTCAACTGTGTTTTTTTATTTCAAATGAACATATTTTTTGGTTTAACTAATAACTATTTGGTTGACAATGCACTTTTAGGTTAAAGATTAATATTGTTGGGCTAAATTTGTTTTTTAAAATAAGTAAATACGTCTTTTTGTTGGAAAAATAATCAAGTGGTAAAAACAAATTTTTGTTGAGTTTGTTTTAATTCATCTTTTTGGTTGAGGATACTACTATTTTGTTAAATATTAGTATTTTTTTGTTTAACAAAACTTCTATTAAATTAGCTTTCTTTAGGTTTAAAAGTAAATTTTAAACTGAATATGTAACTATTCCATTTTTGGTTGAAAACTTTCCTCTTTTTTAGCAGAAGCATTAAACTGTATGGTGGAAAATTCATCCTTCTTGATTAAAAATCAACTTTTAATTTTTTTATTTAATAATTTAGCTTTTCGTGAGTAAAAGTCGACTTTAAAAAAATCTACTTATAATATTGAAAACTTAAATATTCTGGTAAGAATTGATTTTTTTTATAACAAAAATTAAACTTTCTTTCGAAAATTCATCTTGGTAGGTTACAAATTCAGCTTTATTTATTAATTTTTATTAATTTTTTAACGCTATTAATTAGATTTCTATTCCTTCGAACTTTAAATGATTAAATTTTTTCAATTCTAATGTAAAAATGTTCCAATCAAAAGACAATTTTTTTAATTAGGAACGCTTTGAGTTAGAAATGATACATCTTTTTTGAGATTTTTTAATTGTTTAAAGGTTCAGATTAAAAATTTTTTAATTTCAAACACTTTTAATTTTTAACGGTTCTATCTAGAAATGATGCAAACTCAATTCCTTTACATTTCATTTCGATAAATTGTTGAATATATTTATTTTGAACTTATAATTCTTTCAATTTGAAATTAATGATTATTTATTAAGAAAATTATAAAACCTAAAATTAGAAAATTTGTTTCTCAATGGATTCTTAAAGTAGTGAATAATAAAAAATTGCTATGTCGCTATATAATTTTTATCACTTTATACAAAAATAATTCAGACTCGTACAAAATGTAATTTTTAAATTTCAAACTTTCAGATGAAGAGTTCTGAAAAGTTTCAAGGGGTTACAAAAGTTCATAGCATTTGCCTTTTAGAAATAGAGTTCCAACATAAAATTAGTGTACAACTAAAATATTTGAATTTAAATATTACTAAATACCAGAACATTCTTTATAAGTTTGAATAACTATAAAAATATTTTTTTGGTTTCCAGGAAAAATTGTATGACTTGGTTGTCTTTCTTACTTATCGGATAACGTATAAAAAGGCTCTATAAAATTGTTCATTCTGGTACTTAAGTCAACAGGAAATAATTGACCTGATTTTTACCGTCCTTTATCTGTGCTTAAAAATATCCAGTCTCTTCTCAAGTCGAAGGCAACGCTTATTTAGTTTGAATTTTATCTCGGATGGACTGAATAAGTGAAAATCGCTCGAGTATCATGTGTTTCAATATTTTTATAATTTGTCTAATTTATTACCAAAAATGAATTCGCGGTCAAAAGTCGAGGCCCCTCAATTATTTTGATAACAACTCGTTCAAAAAAATCTGCGAATTGTTTAATAAAAAACATTTGCAGGTTTTAAGTCTTTGAAACTCAAAAAAAGGCAACTTTTGGTTTTTTCCTTTTTTCTCTCCTCATTTAAATGAGAAAATTCAACAATTTGCTAGAAAATATTTAACATTACTTTTTGGTTAAAAATGAACTTTTTTATTGAAATTTCATACTCTTGGTTGAAAATTAACTTTTTTTGTTATAAAAATGAACTATATTGGTAAAAATGAATTAATTTGTTGAAAATTTGAATTATTTAGTAGAAAATTTACTTTTATATTAACAAATAATATTTTCAGGTTAAAAATTTAACTGTTTCGTAGAATTTTTAACTATTTGCTTGAAAATGAAACTTTTTGTTAAATATTGAAATTTTTATTTGAAATTTCAACTCTGTGCTAAACTATTTGTTTTCAAATTGAACTGTTTGATAGAAAGTTATCTGTTTTCTTTAAATAAAATATTGTTTTAGTTGAAATCTCAAGTATTTTGTCGATCATTTTTTTCTTTTTGTTTCAAAATTAAAGTATTTCGTTTAAAATTAACTTTTTTAAATTAAAAATTCATGTTTTTGGTGAGAATTGGACTATTTGGTTAAAAATTCGCATTTTTGTTTGAAAATTCATCCATTACGGCAAGAACTAAACTATTCATTTAAAACCTGAACTATTTTGTATAAAGTTAACTTTTTTATGGAACAATCATATTTTCAGTGTAAAAATTCAACTGCATTGTAGATAATTCGTCTTTTTAGCTTCAAAATATATTATGTAACAAATGTGTTGCAAATTGATGGATTTTGTTATAAATTCACATTTTTAGTTTGAAAATTCAAGTAATATTTTTGGGAGGAAAATTGATCTGTTTTGTAGATAATTAGATCTAGAGATCAAATTAAATTTTTGGTAGAACATTGATCTTCTTAGTGGAAATTTGATTTTTCTTATTGAAAATTCAATTGGTTTGTTGAAAATTTAAATCTATTGTCAACAATTCCTTTTTTGTTAATGATTCATCAGTTTAGTAGAAAATTCATCTCCTTGTTTTTTAAATTACATTATTTCTTAAATTTTATCTTTGTTGAAAAGTATATTGTTAAACTGAAAATGCAGCTGTTCCATTTTCGGTTGAAATCTTATTTTTTTAGCAAAAAAATTCAGCTATTTGGTTGGAAATTCATTTATTTTGTCCAAAGTTTATGTTTTTGTAGAAAATTTATCTTTTTAGATTAAAAATACAGCTAGTTGGTTAAAAATTCAACTATTTTAAGGTTTAAATATTTCTGTTTAATTCTTCCATTTTACTTAAAAGTTGAATTATTTGCTTCTCAATGCAACGCATTGGTTAACAATAACTGGTTCGAGGAAATAATCTCCCAGGAAATCATTTCTGAGGCACGCTACTGCAACTATGCACAATGTATGTGATGGATGAGCTGTCTCCTCACGAAAATTAAACTTTTAACAACAAATGTTGCCTCCAATCCTCATGTTGATCGAGTGTTGTCTCATTCGGCAGTGTCCACTGTCCAGTAAGCATCCCTATTACGACATTGATCTGCCCTTTCTCCATGTTCATGAGTTCATTTGTCCTCTTATTCAATCTACCAGATATGAAATTCTAATTATGCACCTTTTTTGCTTTCCAATATCTCGCAGGCTCCTTCAAGAGCCATTTACCAAGGGGTCCTTTTGAAGATTTGTAGAAGATACCCCAGTAGGTTTCCAGGCGAAGCAAGGTGTATGAAGCTTCCATCTTAGCCAGAGCAACTGCTTTCTCTTTACCTCCAATATCTTCATGGTCGGGAACACAGATCAGATTGAACCAGTATTTACCGTCAACCTCAGGAAGATCTTGAAGGGAAATTCAAATTAGTCTCTAAGTAAAATCTTCAGATGCAAGAGCCTTAAGTGCTGCTTGGCTCTTTGGCTGTAAGAATAAATGTAAATGTGCTGATATTTAATAAGCCCGCTTAAAAATGGCGTTCAGGCAGCCTTTAAAAGCTGTTGTTTCGGCCTGGAAAACTGTAAGGAATATGCCCAGTGCTGTTGCTTTCTCAGTCCTGGAATTCTTCCTATGGATTCCAGCTCCTGTTCCCAAAAAGTCTTTATAGCTATATAGTATATCAAACGAGATCTCCTAGTGTAAATAATTCTTTCCTTCTCCTTTCTTTATGCCATTATTTCCTTTTAGGGAAGCTGACGTTGAAGGGTTTCATGAAGGATAATTTTCTCAACAAAAGATCAGTTTGCATAGCGAGAATATTATCTTCGAATAGCATGCGCTTACAGATATCATGTAGATCATTGTCCTCAACGGGACTGAGTTTGCTCCCTACTAGGAGTCTATAGCCTTCCGCTGCTATGCCATCTACGTAGCCTTAAGTGTCAAAACACTACTCGTTTATAAGGCGAATCAGGTTCTCGACGACAAGCGCCCACCGGGTGGTTAAAATAACTCCTCTCTGTGAGCATTCCTTTGAAACTTTGGCCTTCACTTCATTACCCTGTAGCAAAGTATGTACAGTTCTGCTTATCAAAACGAAGTGCATACACCTGTTAACCATTTCGCTAACTCGGTGTTCTTCAGAAGAACCGTATGTGGGTTGAATTGGAAAATTACTAAGAACTCCCTATCTGTCTAAAAACGCTGCATTTGCTACTTCATCTTTAAGCATTGTACTATTATAGCTGGTGATAAATGTATACAGAGCGTCTACAATAAATCTGTCTATCGGCTGTCAAAGAGAACCATATCTATGATCTGATAGGGATATATCCAACGATAAATGCCATACCTTGAACTCATCGCCAATACTTATCGATCATAAGGTCAAATTAATTACCTCGTGACATCTAATTGTCACGAAAGATGGTGTATCATCCCGATTCAATAAAGCTAAATAATTAGTTAAGGGTTAATGAAACGAAGACTCACCCCTATGGTTCGGGTCCTTACCTCTCTAAGTCGAATGATGTATATTAGCATCACATTCAATGAGCAATGGCCATCCTCTAACACAGCAGTATTCCACCAGATTTCGCCATTCCTAAGATGGTGGATCCTATGAGTCAAATGGTAGGTACCCTGACTAAACTAACATAGGTTTGAGCCTACCCCCTGAATGCTGCTAATCATTATTGCCACCATGTCTCTCGAAAAGAACCTTAGTAATCCAATAAATTTAATATCGTCTCTAATATGAAGTGCTGGCATAGGTCTTTCTGCGGAACTATCATAAATGACTGATCTAATCTTGTTACTTAATGCTTTAACTCTCGGCTTGTATGCCCAAGAATTTTTTATTAAGGAGAAATCCCTTTTTGTCCTATGTCAAACGTCGGCTTAAGATAGTAGATGCTCTTTTAACGTGGTGAAGGTTTATATAGAATAAATCTAGACTCGAAAGAGGACATTTATTGTCTATCTTAACCTCCAGTTGTCTCCTTCACCTCTACAAAGGCAAATCCGGTGCTCTGTCTACAGATGTAACTTCAGTTATTGAGAGGATCTTTACATTGTTGGGTTCCAACTCATAGTGAGGTCTGCAATCGACATTCTCCCGATTCTAGACCATTCCAAGCTCTGCAGTTATTACAAGTTGGGTAGCTTGAGTACTCGCCTTGCAATCCATAACCTTGCATCCTTCCGTTTCAATGGTTGGAATTTGGATTGCTACCATCTGAAGTACTGCTGATGGTTCCTCGGATACACTAGGAATCCAAGTCAGCAGCTTTACTGACCTTGGGAGGTCTTTGCTGTCGACCACTTTGATCTTAGCTTCCACTTAATGTTCTAATCCGCCAACAGCTTCAATGATCCTAGTTCAGGACACTTCGGCCGAACAGATGCCGATAAGGGTATCATTTTTGAAGCCACAATCTTCAAATCTTGGGATTACTTCACTAAGTTTCACACCATCGATTTTCTTCGCTAATGCCGCTTTAATTGCCTTGACCTGGTTGTCATCGAGTTTGGTTGTCGGGAACCTCTCAGTGACTATATCCACTTTTAGGTGAACTTGAATATCCTGGCTATAAGGGACTTTTTCATCTCTCAGCTGCATCTTCTTCTGTTCCCTGATTTTATTCGGTAAGCTGTTATCAGAATGGCCCCTCTTTGTTGTCCCCGTCTGACTAGTTTTTGCGCCTGATTGATTTAACAATTGGCGTCTCAACCTTTTCCTAGTAGCTCCAGGCAATCTATCTCGTCGTAGTTTTCCCATTTGGTTTAACCCCTGGCATTAGTATTGCCAGGGTTACTCCCAGGTGGTTGCTTGATTATAGATTCCGAAGTATGTTCTAAGGCTCCGTTGGTAATTTCCATCTTTACAGGGGAAGTTGTTTTTTCCAGAGGGGTCATTTTCGACTCCCCTTTCGGGTTTTATTTTATTTTTGTTATTGAACGAACTCATTTTATACCTATGAGCGGCTAAGGAAATGAAAGGTCCACCTGCGTGCAAAAATAAGATATAAGGCTCTATTTAAAAAAAAACAATATGCGAGTATATCGGCTTTAAATCTTAGGAAGTTAAGAAGTTTCACATTGAATTCAAGAAGGTAGCTACATTAATTTTCTTTAAAATAATTAATTGCCCTAATTTTTTTTAATGACCCTATTTCCCCTGCTTTCATACATTTTCAAATTTCATATCAACTTTCGCTAATTTATTGTGAAAGTTGAAAAAATGAGAAGCTTCGACATATTTTCGAGTGTAGCTTCGTTATTTTTGACTGCAATAAAATAAAAAATCTATGGTTAAAAGATGTATTTTTCTACTTGAAAACAAAAAAGTGGAAATATAATGGAAAATAGCAGAGGGGTGAAGTATCATATACATTGAATCAGTAAAATATAACTGTTTGTTAGTTAAATTCTACTACTTAATGTAGATAGAATACAGTCACTGATAATAATTAGTAAAAATATACTGATTCAATGAATAATTATTGCTATGCACTATCCGAATTCATAATTATATATTTCTTAGACATTTTTAATGTAAATAATTCTATATAAACCAATTTTATGCAAGAAATATTTTATTTATTTTTATTCTTTTTGCAAACTGAAACTTTATTATTGAATAATGGATTAAGTCCAAAGTAAAAAAATGTGCAGTACAAAATTAACGTTACTCTCTGAATTAAATTTTAAGTTTGCCAATCCAGTATTTTAAAATCATATTACGAATGAACTCTATTTTTAAACTATTATTCTTTATTATACAATGTATTAAACTTAACATGTATTTATCACAGGCTTTACAGTTTTTTCATCCATTCCGTTTTAAACTTTTTTATTCGGTTTAAAATGTAATTATTTATTCGAATATTCAACTTTTTGGTCAAAAATTACATTCCTTATTTAAAATTCTTACTTTAGCTTAGGAAATTTAACTGCCTTTTAGTCTTTGAAAAAATTTGTTTCTTTTTTGGCTGATTTTTTTTAATGACCCCCATTTGTTAGAAATTAATTTTTTTTAGTTAAAAATACAACTGTTTGTTTAAAAATAATTTTTTTTTGGTGGACGATTCAACCACTTTGTTGAAAATTCGTTGTTTGACTATTTGAGAATTAATTCTTTTAACTTAAAGTATTAAATTTTTGGTTGAAAAATTATATCTATTAGTTGAAGATTCGTATTTTTTAATAGAAAATTTATCTTCCTGGTTGAAAATTTAACTTTTAAGTTCAAATTGCATCTATTCTATTTTTAGATTCATAATTTCGTTTGAAAATTTATATATTTAGTTTAAAATATAAATATTTTATTAATATTTTTAAATTAACTTTTTTAACCAAAATCGTAACCTTATTACATTTTTGGTTTTATATTTATATATTTTATTTGAAAATTCATTTGTTCTGAAAAAGAAACGCTTCTTTCTGACATAAAAATTTAACGGTTTTGTAAAAAGGTCATCCTTTTTGGTATCAAATTCAAATATTTAGTTGAAAATAAAATTTTATTGTAAATTAATATTTTCTCTTCGGTTGGAAAATTCACCTCATTTGATTAAAAATTAAAATATTTTGTTGAGAATACATTTTTTTTACAAATTCATCATTTTAGTTGATAACTTATGTCTTTGGTTTAAAATGTATTTATTTTGTCGTAAATTATTTCTTTTGGAAAAAATTAATTTTTTTAACTAAAAATTTAATTATTATATTTTTGATTAAAATTCATCTTTTAGTTTAAAAATTGAACTATTTAGTTCAAATTTGATTCTTTTATTATCAATATTTTATTACAGATTAAATTTGTTGTTGAAGATTCATCATTTTAGCGGGAAATTTATTTCTTTGGTTGAAGATTCATAATTTGAGCTAAAAATTCACCTTAGTGGTTCAAAATTACACTATTTGGTTCAAAACTCGTTTCCTTCCTTAAAAATGTAATATTTTTATTAAAAACCTTAGGAATTTAGAGCCTTTGTAATTTAATTTAATATAATATAGTACCAACCTTCATTTTACAACAAAAATTATTCCCCTATTTTCTTGAAAAATCACCTTATTACCCTGTATTCAGGCGAGACTGTTCGTATTTTATTGTTTCAATCAACAAAATAAAAAACTAATTTATCAGTTAAAATCCTTAGTATCAATTTAATTGGTTGAATTTTTACGCATTCCTATTTAGAGACTACAGTTTCCGCTATGTTTGCTGAAAAGTAGTTTTTCACTCTAATATAATGTTATATATATTATAATCAAAATTAGCAAATTCATTAGTAGAGAACTTTTGTGGATGGAAATCTGTGAACACATTTATCAGAATTTGGGATTTATAATTAATTGTACATGCCACAAAGCTGTGGTCTAATTTCATTGGGCAAACTTTATAATCTCACTCAGTCCAAAAGTGTCAAGCATTATCATCCTG
>JAWWLR010000158.1:39334491-39355913 GCA_035041075.1 Acraspis erinacei | reverse complement strand
CGATGACAAATATTTATCTGAAATGATTGAATTTTGAAGAATGAAGCACAAGATTTTACAGAGACTTGATTGGCTTTCCATTGCTCAAAAATGTTTTACATCGTAATTGTGAAATTTTGAAAGTTAAGTCTAGAAATAAAAACTATTAATATAAAAAAATTACATAAATAATTGTGAAAATTGAGAAAGATTTGTGGATTTCAAAAAACAATTTTTATATAAAATTCGACTGTTATGAAACTTTTTCTGATCCCCTGAAATTTTTTTTCGCACTTAAATAGTTCTACCGTGACACTATTAAATTTTTCATGAATTAAGGGATACTTTAACTTTTGTCACCAGAATATACTGAATTATATTGCATTTTTTGACAAAACAGTAGAATTTTCCACAGAAATAGATTTTGTTCCCAAATAGATGAATTTTCATCACAAAATAAATCAAATAGTACAATTCTCAAGCTAAAAAATGACTTTTTTCGCACAGTTGGATTTTTAACCAAAAAAATCACATAGAAAGATAAATTTTTAATCCAAAAGGATAGATTTTTAACAAACATATGTAGTTGATTTTCGCCAAAAAATAATTACTTTAACAAAATAGTTAAATTTTCCAAAAAGAATAAGAATTATAAAAAAAATAGTTGAATTTTCATCATACAAAGATGCACTTTCAATCTAATGGTCGAATTTTTAAACAAAAAAAACTAAAATTCATTTAAATATTTGAATTTTTAAGCCAGAAAGATCAATTTGAAGAAGGCAGTTTGATTTTCTTTAAAAAAGTTCATTTTCAACTAAGAAAAATGAATTTTCTACCATAAAAGATGAATAAAAAAAAAGAGTAAGGGTTTTCAGATGAAAAGTTTCAACAAGATTACATGCAATAAGACTGACCTAAAAAAAGGAAGAACAAAAAACAAATTTTCAAATAATCGTTAAATCTTCAAACCAAAAGATGAATGTTTGTCCAAGTAGATGAATGTTCTATAAAAATTACGAATTTCCAACTTATCCGATGTACATGATAAAGTTTCAACCGAAGATGGAATAGTTAAGTTTTTGAATTAAAAAATTATATAAAAAAATGACTTTTGGACCCCGAAGATTAATTTTCTACTTAAAAAGACAAAATTTGAATAAAATATATGAATTTTCAGCAAAATTATTTGATTTTAAAATAAAAAAGACGAAGATCAACAAAAGAGTTGAATTTTCAATAAAAAATATGATTTTTCCACCAAAAAATTAAAGTTTTAACCAAATAGTTGAACAGTGCCATTTTTAATATAAATGTTTAATTGAAGAAAAAAGTCAAACTTTTATCTGTAAAGAAGAATCCAGTTTAAAACATTTATTTTGAACCAAGCGTGAAACGAACGAGATGCATACCGAAGTAAAAATATATTCGTATCCTTTTAAATAAAAAAATTAATTTATCAAAAAATTTAGTTCAATTTTCTTATTAGGTTAAGGTTCTAAATGTTATTTAAGATTTATGGGTGATTATGAACCAATCTGTTTAGGTTATGACATTCTCCAAAAATGGACTGATTGTGAATTCTCTTTTGTTAAGACTCTTTCAGCTTTAACGAATACATTCTCATCACGTGTCTCGTGCGAAAAAAAGTTAAAAAGCAAATTTGACTACATTTTGTTTCTTATCTAACATAGTTTGAACAAAAAATGGATTTTTTTATTTGTTATAATAATCTTGCAGGGCTTTCATAAAGAAAGATTTTACTTACAGAAATTCCGATTGCCGGTCGGGTAAATAGATTTTTAAAATTCTAAAATTATATTTTTCTGAAATAAGATCTTTGAACATCGCTCCACTGGGAATCGAACCACAGAACTTCCGATTGCCAGTTGGGTTAGATGGAAAATAAATGTTTTAAATTCTAAAATTATGTTTCTGAAAAAGTATCTTCTAACGTCGATTCCCAGTGGAGCGATGTTATAAGATCTTTAAAAAAAAAATTGAGAAAATGAACTTTTACCAAAAAATATAGTTTGAGTTCTAAATGTCATCTAAATTCGAAAAGTTATTTCCAATTATAACCCTCCCTTGTTAGTATCCTCAGATTCTCCTTCCCCCCGCGCCCACAAACTGGTAACTTAGTTTACGGAAAGTACCGCCAGGCCACTTTTTCTTTTAGGATTGCAACTCTGTATAGAACGCTCTCAGTTATTTATTAGGCTTTTTAGTGACTTATCAAGGAAATGAGTAAATAAAGGGTAAAATTCTTAGAAGGGAAAAAGAGGGAGGGTGAAATAAGTGGAGCAAATCAAGAATAAGTAGGGTATATACAAAAGACGAGGGTGGTGTCTTCATTTAGCAAGCAGTTTTATTCAACGCAAAGCATTAGAGAAAAGGGTACCTACTTGGAGTAGCTAAACCTACGCAACATAAGCGAAAATAGCCTTAGGTAGTTCAATTTCGGATCCTTCTTTGCACGTCTGCTTTTGCATCTGATCGAATTTTATTTTTACAAAAAGTCACATGAAACGCCGGTAGGCTGAGATAAATCAGCAGAATTTATAGAGGCATAAAATCCCTCGCTGAAAGAGAGAATAGGCATCAGGCTTCTTTGATGTTTCCCCAAATAAATGCGATTATTTTATTTAAGGTCAAACTGAATCAAAAACCATGCAGGGGGATTTTGAGGGTTGATCAGTCACGAAACTGATGCTCAATTACATTTTGGGAGTATTAGGGTTTTGTAAATTGGATGGTTTTTTCACTATATATTAATACATATAGACGAGAAATTTCCACCAATAGATAGGTATTTGATTTTTTTATTTTACGATAAAATTAATGTTCAGTACATAGAATCCTAGATTAAGTGGATACTTAATATCATAAAATAAAAAAATTCCACCCGCAAAGTTAATTTTTCGTGAATAAAGTTAATTTTTAGCAAAGACAGATGAATTCTTAACAAAGAAAGATGACTCTTCTAGCATTAAAGAATTAATTTTTAGTCCAATAAGCTGGATTAATTTTCTATCAAAAGACGAATTTTCAACAAAATAATTGAATTTTTAAATAAAAAAAGTAAGTTTTAAGCGAAAACTGAAATAGTTACCTTTACAGTTTAAAAACTTACTTTTCAGCAAAAAAACGAAGTTCCCACTAATTGAATATAACTAAAGAAGAATAACTTTTAACAAATTAGTTAAATCTTGAACCAGAATGAAAAATTGTTAAACAACAATATCAATTCTCTACTTAAATAGACGAATTTTTAACGAAATACAAGAATTTTCTACCAAAGAGTTGAATTTACAGCTAATAAATGATCAATATTTTAAACTAAAAATAGAAAATATGCATTTTCAGTTAAAAAATTAAATTAAAAAAAAGGAATTCGTGACAAAATAGTTCATTTTTTTACCAAATAGCTTAATTTCTTACCAAAGTAATTGATTTTTTAACCAAAAATATGAATTTTCAACAGAAAAGATAAATTTAAACTAAATATTTTAATGTTCTACTAAAGTATTGAATGTTAATGCAAAAAAATACGAATTTATTTAACAAAACAGTTAAATTTCGGACAAAAACAGATAAATTTAACAAAATAGTTTAATTTTTAACAAAGGACACTAATTTTTAATCAAATATTTGTATTTTGAAATAAAAATTCATTTTTCAACTAAAACTGGAATAGATCAATTTTCATTTAAAAAAATTACTTAAAAAAAAGATTCTTCAACCAGTTACACTGGACTAAAAAAATGCAAATTTTCAACAAAATAGTCTACTCTTTAACCAAAATTATGGATTTTCAACAAATGAGATTAATTTGCTACCCAAGAAGACGAATTTGTCCCAAAATGCATTTTTTTTACATTTTTGAATTTTTAACTACAAATTTTAACTATTTACAAAACGGTTTCATTTTTAATTACAGAAAAATTATTGTTGAATGAAAATGCTCTGTCTCTGCCAAACACTTGAACTTGCAACAAATAAATGATACGTTTTCAACAAAAAATGTAATCATTTCATTTCAGATTACAAAATTATTCAATTTCCTAGCCAAAAAGACGAATTTTCTAACACCAAATAGTTGAATTTTCAACAAAATAGTTAAATCCTCAACCAAATCATATTAATCTTCACCCAAGCATTAACATTTTCAATTAAAACGGATGAATGCACAATCAAGAATATTATTTTTTTTACAAAAAAGATCAATTTTTAACAAAATAGAATAATTTTCAACCGATTTTAAATTTTCAACTAAAAAAGATAAATTTTCAACCAAATATTAGATTAAATTTTTTTTAAATCAATTTTTAACTAAGTACATCGATTTTCCAATGAGTTGGAATTTTCAAGTAAAAAATATGAATTTTCAACCAAATTGGTATTCTTAACTAAAAAACATGAATTGTCTACTAAAATATATGAATCTTCAACTAAAAAATATGAACTCTCAACAAAACACAGGAAATACACGAAACCTCCCTGAAATATAAATTATAATTATGTTTTGAGATGCAAAAAAAAAAGGGTGAAGAATTTATTTTAAAGTATTCGCATCCTAGTATCAAATAGTGTAAACTCAGTATTCATTGGTCGATTGACGGTGATTTAAAATAACATTTATATTTCGTTTTTAAAAATAGGAAAAACGTGTTACCAAAATCATGAAAATTCATGATATTAATTTCAGGACGCCTCAGTGGAAAGAATCGCCTTTTCGTTAATGAGGATTACTTTTAAGGGGTTTGTTAAAAAATTAGTCATGTGGGACTATTCTCAAAAACGTCTGAGAGGATTCTTTAATCGATATTTTTAAGTTGCAAATTTTTTAGTGGCATTCATAATCTCCAAGAGTCTGGTCCTCCTTATTATAATAAAAGTTTTTTTTAATGTTATCTAGTAAGATAAATTTAAGTAAACTCTAGAGGAAATTTTGCATGATTATTTTTATTTTAAAAATTACATAGTATTTTATATAGGATATTTAATTTGTAAGAAATGCAGTGCATGTAATAAGGGCTCTTTTTTTAGAATTTATTTTTTAGGTTTTTTATAGGTACAAACCTACCTCTATCAGGAAGGTAATTCATTTGATAGCAATGTGAAAGCAAAGTGCTTATAAAATCAGCACAGATAACCACTTTAATCGCAGCGGTATTTTGTTCCTTTTGAGTATGCTTTAATAAAAGCCTGTTTTCAAAAATTCTTTTCAAATATATATATTTTGGTTTCTCAACTCTTTCTAAAAAGTGTCGATCTTTGTGCAATGATCCACAATTTAAATTTATCAAGAAGAAACCAAACAGAGCAATAAATAGAAAACTAATAGTAATTATATCATAACACAGCTTCTCAGAGAGTCCAAAAGCAATATTTCATCAAAATTTTTTTTTTTTTAAATATAACACTAACTAAGTTCAAAAGTTGTAAGTTATAACAGAAAACATTGATTGATCTTTTGATGGTATCGTTGATTTTCTGAACATAAGATTCTCGGTGAGATAAGAACATGATCTTGAAAAATATTGAAAGCGCTCATTCTTCTGTTTTGTTAGGGAAAAACCTACCTCTATGAGGAAGAAAATTCGTAGGATTTAATCTTTTAAAAAAGTGTGGATTTTGAGTAAAGACCCGAAGTTTAAATTTATTAAGAATAAAACAACCCCAACAATAAACAGCAAACTAATAGCAACAAAACCATAGCACTACTTCTAGAGAGTCACAAAACTCGATTTCATCCAATGTTTTTTTGTTATTTGGAATATAGCACTACCATAACTTAAAAAGTTGTTCGTTATAGCAGATCACGTTGGTTGATCTTTTGATGTCTTTAATTATTACATTAGTTTCAATTATATATTTTGTTCTTTTAACTCAACCGTTTAATCTTTTTAAAAAGTGTCGATCTTTGAGCAACGAACCACAATTTAAATTTATGAAGAAGAAGCCAAACCCAGCAATAAATAGAAAATTAATAGCAAAACACCATAATACTATTCCTTGGAAAGTTCGAAAACTCGATTGCCTGCAAGTTCTTTTTTTTTAACACATTGATTGATCTTTTGATAGTGTCTTGCATTTTCTTAAATTAAGATTCTCGGTAACACAGACACATGGTGTTGAAAAATATTTAAAGTCCCCCTATTTTTGTTTTCTAACAGAGAAACTTATCTCTGAGGAAGTAACTTTATTCGATACTTATGAGGAAGCAAAGTGCTCATAGAATGAGAACATTACATTACACATTACACATTATGCATTACACAAACAGCGATATTTTATTCCATATGAGCATGCTTTTGTAAAAAAGCATGTTTTGAAACATTAGTTCAAATGACACATTTTATTCTCTCAACTTAACTGTTTAATCTTTCTAAAGATTGTTGATCTTTGAACAACGATCCGCAATTTAAATTTATCAAGAAGAAGCCAAACCAAGCAATAAATGGAAAACTAATAGCAATGACACCATGACACTACTCCTTAGAGGGTCCGAAGACTCGATTTCATCAAAAGTTTCGAGTAGACTCTAGTTAGCTGAAGTTGATTTTTCCTCTGAGTGAGTTAACATTTTATTTTTCCATTTTTGCCCGCAGACGTTACACCACGGAACGACCTTGGTGCACTGGGACTGTGATAGCGGAACGTCGCGAACAGCATTGGTCTATGCACGTGTGGATCGTGCGTGTGGTACCTTCGTATGGGAAAAGCCATCCTGGAGCTCGCTAAAAACAGCGGGTACTTTAGGGACTGGGACGGCGGATTTTTGCTTGACAATCAATGCCGAGGATACAGTCCCCGTGGGACTGGTCACCAGATACTCTGCTCAGCAAAATGACTGCGCCTTTGCCAACCTCGAGGAGGGTTACCTGGACCTCGCCTGTGTGAAAGAAGTTATGATCGGATGCTGTGACCGGGATCGAGATCAGGAGCTCAGAGGCGTCTGCAAAAGATATGGCCTTCCCGGACCTGATTCCTGTATTGGATTGATGTACGGATCCAATTTATCAGACAACAGGCTGATCTTCCTACTGTGTCCTCCGACACTTACTAGGTGAGTATGATTTACAGGTTCCGGAAATATTGTTCTACTTTGAATAGCTCTTTCAAACTCATCTTCCGTTTCACTGCAAAACCGTGCAGTAAATATCTTTGAAATGGCTTTTTTGATTTAGTATATGGCAACCAAATTATTGTTCTGATTTTCATATGCCACTTGGGAAATGTATAGTCAAACCTACCAAGAGATCCTCCGTTTACTAACGGCAGTCATACTGGTGCAAAATATACCTCAGGGTGTTCGAATAAGTTGACTTTCGAACTATTTTGTGAGCTTCAAAAAAAAAAAAATTCTCCAAATTTTAAGCCATATCGGCTAATATCAAGCTGTGCTACCATGACATGAAAAATTGTTTGCTTTCGGATTAATTAGATTCAAGTTTACGGGTTTAAAATTAGATTCGCTGAAAAGAATCCTTGTAAGTCCTTAACTAAGTTTACTTATTAGTTGAAAAAAATTGTTAATCCAGCTGGTTTCTTATTTGTGGAAAACTAATAGTTAGGTGAAGTTAGGAAACTAAGATGACTATCGTCAAGAGGGGTAACTTCGAAAATAGGGTGTAAATTTGGAAAATCTTAAATTGATAGTTTACATTACGTAAAGGGTTTTTTTTAAACTAGAATGTAGAACCAGTTAAAGTCTTAACTCGATCTAGATTCTGGTTATAACCCACTTAATAATTTAAACTAGCAATTTAGGAGTGTCCGAAATTACACCAAATTTTCCAAGTTACCCTGTTTGACGGAAGTTGGAATAAAGTTTTTCATTTGTACTATTTTTCTCTGTTAGATTAACTTAACATTCAGTTTATATAACTTATTTGTCAGTTAATGCGACTGTTAGGAAAAGTAGCTAAAAGTTATTCCAAGTTATTACAGTTCTTCCAACTACTCATCTTAGTTCCTTAAGGGATTCTGTTTTAGAGTCGCTAACAAATAATCTGTGCTATCTTACTTTGAATTTTGACGTTTTCTTCTCATTTTATTGAACCGAAAAAATGTCCTATCAAACTAAAATCTCCATTTTTGCGCAAAATTGACAGAACTTCTTTGTATTTTTATGTTGAATCGGACAATTAGTCATTTATAGAAGAACTGATCTTTATTTCAAGATTTTACAAATTAACTTCGTCCCTTATTATTAAATATCTAAGTCCGTCGGATAATGATACGCCATTATAAACAATTCTTATTTGTTAAAATAATAATTTTTTGCTCAAACAATTTCGTTATAAATTGATCTTTTTCTATAACTAATGTCGTAATTTGTTATTTTTAAGTGTAACATTTTCTGTACAAACCTTTATAGAACTGTTTAAATATGTATTAAAGATTTATTGTTTAAGACTACGAAAAATATTTATTTTAAGAAAGATTTTTATATGGAATTTATTCCTACTGCCGCTTCAAAGCAATTTTTTAAAATTAGTTTAACTTTGATAAAGCATGAATTGTTTTCTCTGGGAAAACGTTCCCTATAGCTCTACTTTTCCCAATGATAGAAATTAGTAAATATTCTCTAAATATATGTGTTTGTTTTAAAAATATTTTCTTTTCAAAAAAAGTAGATTTTTCTGCGGCTGAAATTGTTTAACAAATGTATGAAAGGAAACCATTTTTTAAACAAATAATTATATTTGAAGGCTGCTTATTTATTTTTAAAATAAAAAATAGTAAACTTGTATAGAATAATGTTCTTCTCGAATGAATAAACCAACAATTATTAAAATTACACTTTTTCGAAAAATGGGAATAATTGATAGTAATAAACAATGTAATTTTAAGACAGATTATTAAAATAATTGTTTTTCGTAAGTTTAAAAATTTTCGAATAAAAATAATATTTTTCTTTTAAAAACACATCATCAGCAATAATATTTTGATTCTAATAATCATGGAAAAACTATTTTTGCAGATATCTAATTTCTGGATATTTGTTGGATATTTAAACGTTTTGCAAATTCTTAAAATAATTAACGCTACATATGTTAAACAAAATTGATGACAAAAAATTAATTACAGTTTCCAGAGTACCTATGCTCATCAATATACTCATTTAGAAAAGAAGATTTTTTATCGAAATATATACTTACTTTTTAATTAATCGTTTAAAGAATTGGATAATGGTTTCGAATAAAATTGTTTAAACAAAAAAAAATATTTAAAATAACGAGTTTTTCGAATAATGAAAAAGTACTATTTCATTATTGCGGACATTTAATAATAAATGCAAAAGTAAAAAAAAATTGAATATTGTCCTTAATTTTTTTAAACAATCAGAGTAAAAAAACTGCCGTGAAATCGTTCAGTTTTCTTCGAGAATATTATAAATCTTTTAAAATGTTTTGAAATCTGTTTTAATTTTCTTTAAAAATTAATTTTTAAAAATAAAAAACTCGTTTGAAACTATCCCATGACTTACGAAAATGTTTTAAAATAAGGGTTCTTTTCCCTTGATGATTCACTTGAATAAAATGAAAAATTAAGATGTAAGTAAATAGAAATGATATGTTTTTAAATTGCAATATTTGTACGGAATTAAATACGATTTCCTGAGAAAGTAGAATTAGCAAAGATAAAAATCTCCTAACTAATTTGCATAGAATCGTATTCTTGAAATTAAAAATGAATTTAAAGCTTTGTAAAAATCCAGTGGAAAAAGACGCACAATATTTCTCAAAACTAAAAGCTGAATTCAATATTTAGTTTTGAAATAACCAAAAGGACATTCAAAATTTTAATACCCTCTCCTAATTTAATCATTCGTTAAACTTGATTTAACCATATTGTGCTTCAAGAAATTTTCTTTCCCAGGAGAGCTTATAATAAAATCCGTCTTGTGCACTTTTCAGCAAAAAATTTCCTAACAGTCTTGATACTGAAGCTTTTTAAAAGAAAATGAATACGTTCCATATTGTGTCGTTATTAAAAAATAAAATATGTAATAAAAATGGCAATATTCCTATTTTTCAGGGCAAACTAATATAATTCAAACTGTAAGCTTTTATTGATTATGTTCCACAATGTTTCAAACAAATTAATGGATTTGAAAATATTCATATAAGAAAAAAAACAGATCTTCATTAAATAAGTTTTAACGTAGCACATTAATAGTTTAAATAAAATATTATTTATTTTTGGAAGACTTATTTAACAGGGTGGCCGAAAAAACTTTATTTTGAAATATAACTTTCCCTAATTATTCCCGGAACAATTTTATATTTTCTCTGGTCATTAATATTCACAGTCCAACATTTTAATGCTGTGCTATTTTTATCATTGAATCTTTTAATTTTGAATTTGAACATTAATATATTTAAAGAAAAAATATTACTTTTTAACAAAATATTAATTTGTAACAATATAACTGGATTGTCAACATTCAAAGGTGAATTCTTTACCAAATATTCCAATTTTAAAATAAAAACAATATTAAACTGCAACCAAAGCATTTACAACTCAAGAATGTAATTTTTAGAAGACGTTTAAATTTTTAACAATTAAAAATAAATTTTTAATCAATATTTTTTGCCCAAGTTGATCAATCTTCAGAAAAACGGTTGCATTTTGAACCGAAAAAGATTACTTTTAAAAAAATACTTGAATGTTAAACAAAAAAAATTAAATTTGTAACAAAAAGTTTAATTTTTAACCATATGCTTGTTCCTCTCTATAAAGATAAATTTTCAATCAACTAGTCGAGTTAATAAAATTAAACTTGAACCAAAAATAGTTTCATTTTCAACCAAATAATTAATTTCAATTATATAATTTTTTGAATGTTCGTTGTATTGTGAAATGAGTATCTTAATTCTGTTTTTAAAATTATATGTACTAAATTTTCTGAAATGAAAATTCAACTTAAGAAAAATGTAAAATGAAGATTATTTGAATGTTTCGAAGAAAATGTAATTAACTGATTGAATAATTATCAGCTGGATAATTTTTTTCATTATAATAAATTAGATAAAGATTGATTTTTTATTTTTTTATTTAAAAATCATAAACTGATTATTATGTTTAAAGTTATGTAATTGAATATTTTCTATACTTTGAATAATAAAATTCTATTTTTATTTAAAATATCTCTTTTCAAATTATATAATTTTTAAATGTTTGTGATGTTGTCAAATTAGTATCTGAATTTAATTTTTAAACTTATATATACTGTGCTTCTATTTCTTCTGGAATTAGTTCTAAACGTTATTAATAATTCAAATTCTTAAAAATGAAAGTTAAAATTAAAAAATACATAAAATAGATTTTTTTAAACTGTTTTCTAGAAAAATATTGTTTGGTGCTTTTTACGTTGTGAACTAATTAATTAATTATTACCTGATTAATTTTATTTACCATATTATATCAGACCAAGAATCCATTTTTATTTTTTCAATAACTACAAGGAACGTTTATTTATGTTTAAAATACGTCTATTACAATAATACAATTATTCGAATTTTTCTGATGCTGTGAAAAGAGTGAGTACCAAATTTTTATTTAATTGTAGGAAATATTATAATAAATGAATAATATAATAATATACAATAAAGTTATACAAACAAAATTGTGCTGCTATTAGTCAAATAAACTAAAATAATGACTAAAATAATTGTAAGACAAGAGTTAGCGCGTGCTAATAATAGTCCAGTACAAAATTACAACGTTCTTTACAACTAGAGCCATCATCTTGATTTTATAATATTTGTTCTATTTTCTTTTTCTGGTTTTGCTCTTTGCTAGATTTTATTTGACCCTGTCCTACTTTATCCATTTGTCCTACATTTTCATTGCATCCCTCTTCTACCTTGATATTTTCTTTCCCTCAAATTTCATTTCACCTAATATGGTTTTATGTACACAAATTCTATACTGTTTCAATAAAATTCAAAGCAAAAATCTTGTTAAATCAGACTTTATAACATTTACTGAAATAAAATTAAAACCCTATAGATTTTGTCGTATAAAATCATATGTGAAGGATTTGCAGTCTGATCCCAATTTATTGCAATGTGAACTATAAAAGTTTATTTAATAGTTTCTGTAGTGTATGACTCTATAGTATGTTTTTTCGTATAAGAATATAAAATTTTTAGTTAGAATCAATATGAAATCAATAACGGTATGTTTTTATTGACATAGTTATAGGTACCATAAACCTTTATGATAGCTATAGGAAGAGATGAATATATTTAATGGGTGTTTAAATGAAGGTCACTTTCACTTCCCCCTGAATGAACTTTATGAAAATTTACTGGGGAATTTTGATATTTAGTGAATTTATTCTTCTTTATTATACTTTTTACAATATAATAATTGCGATACAGATTATATTATCATAACTGGCATCGTCAATCGCGCGCTAAGTGTACGTATATTTTTCCGATTTGAGAGGACAAATACTTTTTGATATACAAAATGATTAAATTATCAACCAAAAGAGATTTATATTTTTTCCGAGAGATAAGAGTTTTGTACAAAACAATTTAGTTTTTTAACAGGAAACTATTAATGTTCAAACAAAAATTTAATTTTCAATGAAATAAATTTTGAATCACAAAGATGACTTTTAAACTAAGATTCTGAATTTTTAATAAGGTTTAACAAAGTTCAGTTTTTACCTGAATATTTAAATTTCGAATCAAACAAAAATTATTTATCAACAAAGAGGAATTTTCAAGAATTTTTAACCAAATATTTGAATTTTCAACTAAAAAGGATGAATCATAACAAATTTGAATCTAAAACAAAGCAATTCAACTTTCAGCAGGTAGTTGCATTTTAATAAAAGTTGATATTTCAATCAAAAAATATTTTTATTTCAAATCAGAAACAGTTCAATTCATAAAAAATGAAAGTTTTTAACAAAAGACTAAAATCATCAACCAAAGGAGATGAAATTTCAGGAATAGAGTTAAGTTTTCAAGCTGAAAAGTCAAAGGTTTTAGATCAAAGTTAATTTTTAAACTCGAAAAGATATTTTCAACCATGAAAGTTGATTTTTCAACGAAATAGACTAATTTTAAGGGAAATGATTAAGTTTAACCAAAAAAGTTGTGCTTCAAATTTTCAAGCAAATTTTTAACAAAAAAAGAATTAACTTTTAAAAACTGTAGAATTTTTCATTAAACAGTCAAATGTTCATGCGAAAAAGACGAATTTTTTCAATCCAGTTGAATTTTCAACCAAGAACTTTTTTACCAGAACAGTAGAATGTTAATCCAAAAAGACAATATTTCAACAAATTTGTTAAATATTTAGACAAGGGAGATAAATTTCGAACCAGGTATCTTCATTTTCAAAAATAAAATAATTACCAGTCAAACATTTATACTTATAGCCAAATAATTTAACGCTTAAGCCAAATTGACGAACTTTCAACGAAATAATTGCATTTTTAACATACGAAGATAAATTGATAACCACGTGATCAAATTTGTAAGCAAAAAAGATTGAGCTTCATCCAAAATTCGTTTAATTTTCAACCAAAGAGTTGAATTCCTAAGCCAAAAAGACGAATATTTAGGAGGCAATTCAATTTTCAATCCAACAGGACAATTTTTTATCTAAAAAGACAAACATTCAACAACAAAGTTGAATTTCAACAAAATAGTTCAATTTTTAATCAAATAAATATTTTTTCAATAAAACATCTAAATATTCAAGTAAAATAATGATGAATCTTGAAAAAATTAATATTTTAAGATGTTAATCTTTTAATCGAAACGGAATAATTTTCAAACTTGAATTTTTAGCAAAAAGATGGATTTGCACAAAAATAGATGCATTTTTCAACCAAGAAACCTTTTTCAGAAAATAGTTGAGATTTCAATCCAGAAGGAAGAATTTGTTATCCAAAAATATAAATATTTAGCAGCACAGTCAAATTTTCACCAAAATAGATGAATTTTTAACATAATAATTACATGTTTAACAAAATATCTGAATCTTGAAGTATAATGAGTATGGATCTTGAAAAACAAAAAATTAATATTTTAATATGTTAAACATTTAATAAAAAAGATTAATTTTTAATCAAATAGTTGAATTTGTAACCAAAAAAGATCAAATTTATACAAAAGGAGATAAGTTTTCAAACCAAAAAGCTATTTTAGAAAATAGTTGAATTTTCAATGCAAAAGAAAGAATTTTATATCGAAAAAGACGGATGTTCAGCAGCACAGTTATATTTTCATTTTAGCAAAGAAGTTTAAGTTTCAACCTAGTAGTTAAATTCCTAATAAAAAATGTTTATTCTCGACGCAAAATATGATAGATGATATTACAACCAAGTAAATATTTAAATATTAAACCATAAGCAGTCGAATTCCACAAAAAATTTAATTCTTTGTCTAAAATAAACTAGATTTCAATTATACAGTTGCATATTTAAAATAAAAAAGATCAACCTTCTCCAAATAATATGCATTTTCAAACCAACAAGACGAATTATCATTCAGGAAAAATTTTCCAGTCAAGAGAGACGATAAATTTTAACGAAATTGTTGAATTTTGAAATCACAAATTTCAAAGAAAATTGTGTAATTTTGTATGAAAATAATAGTATTTTTAACTCAAAAAGATAGATTTTCAATAAAACAGTTTACTTTTCATGCCAAAAAGACCTATTTTTCTACAAAATAGTTGAATTTTCAAAACTCTGATTTTCATCTACATGCTCGAATTTTTTTAACAAATAGATGAATTTTTCACTGAAAGAACAGATTTTTGTACCCAAGAAGATGAATATGAAACAAAAAAGTTGAATTTGAAAAAAATAATGATTCTTCTAGAAAATACGTGAATTTTCAATCAAAAATTTTATTTTCGCCCAATTAGTTGAATTAAAAACTGAAAACGATCAATTTGAAACAAAAAATGAATATGTTAAATTTATAGTTAAAAAAATAATTTGCAACCAAAATTGGAATAGATAATTTGCAGTTAAAAAATTAATTTACAATTAAAAAAGGAATAGTTAAATTTGCAGTTAAAACAATTTATTTTCAACCAAAGAGGTGGATCTTCAACTGATATAATATATTTTTAACAAAGAAGTTCAACTTTTTACCAAGAATTTATATTTCAAATAAAAAAATTCTACCAAAAAAGACAAATTTACAGCCAATCAAATAAATTTTGAACCAAATTATTATTTTTTTAATCAAATAGTTACATTTTTAACTTAAAACGATCTATTTTCTATCAATAATGAAATCGTGAAATTTTCAACAACAAAAAATATTTTTTAACCAATAAAAATCAATTTAAAAATATGGTTTAATCTTCAGCCAGCAACATGAAATGCAACAAATTAGTTGAACTTTCAACTAAAGTATTTGATTTTTAAACAAAAAAAGATGAATTCGCCGTAAAAAATACAGTACTAGAATTTTCAACTAAAATGATAATATTTTAACTTATATAACAGCTTAGTTAAAATTGAAGTTAATGGAGTCAAGTTAATAAACATGCAATTAAAAGGAATTAACTTTCAACGAACAATTGTTTGATTTTTTATTGGGTTCTATTATTAATTCTGGAAAACATGAAAAAAAGGAGATCTTGGAAAAAGGGGAAAAGAGGGGCGGAATAGGAAAAAGAATGTGAAGTCTGCATTCAGATGCTTTACTTGTAAATTAAAACCACTACTTCAAATTTTTTCAAGCATTTAAAAAAAATGTTATTATCATTTATATTTGCCATGTTTCTGGTGACATTCCGTACCGTGAACTGTCACGTGATGTAGTGTTTGAACGGCCCCTATACCGATATTGAAGTCTTTATATCGTTATTACAATCCTTTATTAGTAACTTAACGTTTTACTGTAATTTTTTATATACCGACGTGTGGAAATGAAAAGGTTTTATCTTGAAGAAACCACATGGAAAGGTGCTAGCTCGTAGAAACCAATTGAAAATGTGATAAATCTTCGAAACCAATTGAAAAGGTGCAAATTCGTGAAGACCAAAAGAAAACATGCTAACTCGTGAAGACCAAGAGAAAAGGTGCTAACTCGTGAAGACCAAATGAAAAAGTGATACAAAGTTGATGGCGCTGATGTTCCCAATATAATAAGTTATATGGGATTTTGAAGTTTCAAGAGTTCGACACTCGAATAAGCACCTTTTCATTTTGTCTCTATACGAGTTAGCACCTTTTCATTTGATTTTTTCGAGATGGAACTTTTTCAATTGAATACGTCGACACTGATTTTCTATAGGGTTTTTTTTATATTACGTAACAGTTACTTGAACAATCTATTTTATGCCAATATATTTAATAAATTCTGAATAAATGCTTTACAAATTCGAATTAAATTGATTCGAATTGTACAAGTTCCTCTAGTATAGCTTCATGTGACCCCTGACGTTTTTCTCAAGATCTTCCAATTATTATTGGTGTCGAGGAATGGTGGAAGAAATTCGAGGAACTACGTTAAAAGGAAACCCTTGACAAGTGAATCGACGTTTTTATAGGGATTAGACCATAAATTTAGGGAAGAATCGTCCAACCAAATCGATTCCGAAGCATTTAAAGCGAGAAGAAAAAAAATAGTCGCAAGTTCTCCCGCTAATTGCGGAAGAGTAAGAATTGTCTTTTTCTGAATCAGTGAACTCGAACTAAAGTAAATTCTCTCTCTGCTTTTTAAATTAGGAGTAGACTAGAATATGGGATTGAATGAAATTGTTAAATTGAGTGTAAAACTTTTACCCCTATGAACTCTAGAAACTTATTCACTTATATTTTCATTAGTCATGGTGTGTAATTTTACGTATTATTCTACTTTATACTCCGCTTAAACATTTCAAGAATAGCAAATTAAATTTTCATAATGGCATATTATATAATCTTACATCATAATCTCTATGGGATTGTAATAAAAGTTAGACCAGTTAATCCCCTTATTACGAAATATGAATATAGTGCGTAATTTCATAATCCACTTTCGAAAATCCCTTGCATTAATTAAAGTAATATTTAGATATCTAAAATAATAAAATAGATGTACCTAAACTTGTTTCGGATTGAACAAATGTTAATAGGGAAAAGAAATGAGGAAAAAGAAGGATGAATGTTTAATTTTATAAAGTGCAGTCTAATCAACTTATTATCAAGATTTTAAAGTAGATGCATTTTAGTTATTTCTTTTTTTAAACGATCCTTAATCAAATGTTTTCCGTAGAAAGTTTTTATTGCACAAGTTCTTTAAAAGAACATTAATTATTAAAGTGGTGCTTATAAAGCGATCCCATCTGTCCCTTGAATCCATTAGTCTTTCAGATTGAAAGCTTTTTTATGAAATGAAAACAGAGCATTTTATGTGTTTAGTTTTGGTAGTAATATTTAAAATGTTAGAAACCACAAATCAATATTGAATTTAATTTGACAAAATCCTGTCTACGAGAAAGTAGGATGACAATATGTCTCGAAAATATCGCAATCCTTTTATTAGAAAGATTTTATTGGCTTTTCGTGAACTAAAGTTGTTTTACATCTTTTAGAAATTAAAAAAATTAAACTTACAAAATAATAATCCCATTTAATAAACAAAAATGATAGAAGGTCTTATACAAATTAAGACGAATTTTTGCTTTTCAAAAAATTTATTACTGAAAGTTAGTATTTAATAAAAATAATTGTCATATAAAATCATAAAGTTTCAAAGAAGACTAAAAATTTCCTAGAAATGTTATGTTTTTCTAGTATTGTTCATTGGAAAATTTCAACAATTTTAGGTCATGGTAGTATTTTATACCAAAATTTGGCATTTTTAATGAAAAAATGGTTTGATTTCAAAAATTCAAAATCCATATATAATTTTGATTGTATGGTTTTGGTTAGATAAAACTCAATAGTAAAAGATATTCTTCGTTCTTTCTCTACTAGCTAGTAGATGAAAATCGAAAAAGATCCTTTATTATTAAGAATTTTCGGCGTTATTAGTGCTTGTTACCCAAAATTGATATTTTAAAACAAGAACCATTATAGTTAGAACAAGATTTTCTATTTTTAACAGTTTCATGTTGTATTAATGTTTTTTTTACAGGAAATCGATTATTTAAAAAAATATATAAAATCATGTTTGTATTTTTGAAGAAAAATCATTATATTTGAATCCAATGATTATTTTTTTAAATAATAAAATTCACAAGCTCGAAAAATTTCGGATTTTGTTATTATTTTTGGTTGGAAATTGACATTTTTATTAGTAAATCATAAGATTTAAAATAAGAATTACAATTGGTTAAGAATTTTAGGTTACGTTAGCATTTAGAACCAAAATTGATATTGTTAAACGAAAGTCAGTATAATTTGAGCAAAATTCTCAGTTTTTTCAAAGTTTTATGTTATACAAACTTTTTTCACAAAAATCGGTTATTTTTAACAAATGAAAAAATTGGAAAAAAATATATTTCAAAGAACAATTTTCCCTTTTTTATGTTAGTGTTTATCGTCGGAAATTATAAATATTTAAAAAATAATAATTTAATTGCAAAGACTTGTTTCAATTTCAACAGATTTAGGTTATGTTGGTGTGCATGATGTTAATTTGGTATTTGTTTTTTTCTTTGAAAAAATAATAAAATTTACAAGTCTAAATAATTTAGGATTATCTTAGTTTTTCTTTGAAATGGAAATTAAAAAAAAATAATTACGTTTAAAATAATATTAGTAATTTGTAAACAATTTTATGTAGCGTTTGCTTTCTAGATCCAAAATTGGTATTTTGAAACAAAAATCAATATATGATTTAAAGAAGATTAGGAATCTTGGAAATTTTTTTGATTATGTAAGGTTCAGAAATCTTAAGTGAGTATGTTATGTTATTTTCTTTTTTCATGAACAATTTATATTTTTCTTACTCGTAATATTTGTCACATTATCATTATTCTTTGAATCATCATTCAGATTCATAAAATTCGTAATTTTTGTTTTTGATGGCCATTTACAGCGAAAATCGGTTTTTTGACTAAAGAATAATTGTAATTCAAAGAAAAGAAATTTTTTCAATATTTTTAGGTTATGGTCGCATTTTACATCAGAAATTGATAAAGACTCAAAAGAAAATGTACAATATAGAAACATTTTAAGGTTATGTTAACATTCTTTATCAGAAATATTTTATGTTACACCAAAAAAATCAGGTTTAAAAGAAGATTTACAACCCTAAACAGTTTTGTTGTTATATTGGTGGTTTTTGGCCGAAAATATTATTTTTAATTACAAAAAATCTACTCGCTTCGCGGGCACATTCGCATCGAGCGCGACGCGTGCGGCTCGCAAGTTTAAGCGCGCTTAGGGCGCGCGAATATTGGTTCTCGCGCTTCGTGCTCGATAATATATTTATCTCGCGCTTCACGCTCGACACTGTATGCACAGAATTTTCAAAACTAAAGGCCAAAGTATTGACAATAGTAATGTGATGATTGTGAATTCTCTTTTGTTAAAGCTTCTTGGGCTTTAACGAACACATTCTCATCGCGTATCTCGTGCTTCGCACTCGAGTTTATCCCTGGTCAACTGAGCATCCTGACCGTTTTTTAACTTCTAAATTATGTCCCTAACCTCAGTGACCCAGACTTTGTAAATTGAATTTTCTACCGCATTGTGTTCTCCATCGCATTTGTAGTGCCCAATTGCTGAATCTCATAATAATTGACTAACAGAGTCTCTCAAAGCGTCTAGCGTGCCGAGTCTTTTTTCATATGTTGCATAGTTTCACTCAAACCGTCTCTGATGAGAATGTAAAAATGATTTAATTTGTCATGAATAATTTTTTGATAGTCTGATACAAGCCGGGGTTATAGATTTATCGGTCCGGCCCGACTTGATCCAATGGTGCTGGTCTGCAGTGTGGACTGCCGTCGCCAGTGTTGATTTCCCTCGGTGGGGGTCGGTTCTGAGAACCGTTCGCTCTGCTGCTGCTGTGGAGGGCCGGTTCGCCTACACCGAGGCCCGTGCGTCTCTCTGCCGGAGGCCGGTTCGCAGAAACCGATGCCTGGAGCTGTGCGGCGTAGAGGGTTGGTTCTCCTGAACCGAAGGCTCGCCGCTGCTTCTCGCTGGAGGCCGGTTCGCAGGAAGCGAAGCCTACGGCTGCGTGGCGTAGAGGGTTGGTTCTCCTGAACCGAAGCTAGCCGCTGCTTTTCGTTGGAGGCCGGTTCGCAGGAACCGAAGCCTATGCGTGGACGGAGGTCCCGGCAGGACCCGTCTTGGGTTCAGGTCTGATGACCTTTTTTTTTTAGGGAGGAAGGTGTCCCGTCGTCAGGAGGAGGGCGGCGGTCTTCCACGCGGCTGTTCGCCTGGAGGGCCTCGCGGAGGGCGGCAAGTCGACGACGGATGCGCGTCTGCTTGCTGGGGCCGGAGCGCTTGACCTTGGGAGCAGGCATAGGGTAGGATACGAGGGAAGCTCCGGAGAGAGAGAGAGAGTCAGACAGTGGGATAAAAAGATGGCGAGGGTTGCGGAGCTGTTTTCCAAGCTTACCGACCTCTAAGGAAACAAGTAAAGAGTCGAGGGTACTTACCTCCGGAGCGATGATAGCGATGTTGGTTATGGTGGAGCGAGGAGTAGGATCGAGAGAAAAAGGAACAAAAAGTTACTGAAATTGATTTGGGCCCGGTCGCCCGACCGGGCAGATGGTCGATGGGTTGCTCGTCCACCTGGTTGACCGCTGTTTGCACATGCTGTTTCGGAGCGTGTCCAGGGGCGGGAATGAGAACGTTCCCGTGAACCTTTCGTACGTCGTTGTCCATCATAATCCAATATACGTCCCCGGAGATTTGGTCCAATACCTGGTATGGGCCCAGTCGTCCAGGTGCCAACTTGGCATTGCACCCTGTAGTCTTGTTGGATAGGCGATGGTTGGGCAGGTAGACCCAATCCCCTGCGGCGAATCGGGACTGTAACGGGGCAACCGGGTACCGGCCGTGATACTGCTCCTGATGATCGCGGGCTTCTGCCTCACGTTGCTGCAATCTTTCAGCTCGTGGAACGGCCTCGGGCACCTCGACTGGATCCCACTCACCAGGTCCAAGGAGAGTTTGGCCGAAGAGTAGATAGCTGTGGCGGCATTGGTGCGGCGTCGAAGGCCGAAAAGTAAGCTCGGCAAGTGCTGATCCCTGTTGGTTACCCTGATGAAGGTGAAGTCTGAGGCCCTTCTTGACCTCCTGGTTCCTACGTTCTGTCGGATTGGCTATAGGATGATAGGTAGGCGTGGTCCATAGTCTGCATCCCCATCGTTTACTGGCTTCGGCCCAGATGTGTCCGGTGAACTGCGGGCCGTTGTCGCTGAGGATACGGCGAGGATAACCGTATCGACTGAACACCTCACTCAAGAAGTTGGACGATGCGGGGCGCATGGGAGTT
>JAWWLR010000158.1:39248561-39262931 GCA_035041075.1 Acraspis erinacei | reverse complement strand
ATAAAGTTTTAAGAAACAAAGAAAAGATTGGTTTAATTTTTAAGAAAGTAGTTCAGTTGTTAACAAAAAAATTATTTTCCATCGAAAAAAACGAACAATCTTAAACCAAATTTAAGAATACTCAATCAAAAAGTTGAATTTTTATCAAAAAGATGAATTTTTATATAAAAAGATTAATGTGCTAACAAAAAATTAGAATTTTCAATAAAATTGAAGAATCCTCAACTAAGCTGACTTTTGAGAAATTAAAAGGAAATTATTTAATTTTTAAGGAAATAATTCAAATTTAAAACAGGACGATTGAAACATCCCAAAAAATAAAATTCCCAACATTTTAAACTTCCCGAAATTTTAAAATTCCCGAATTGAAAAATTCGCAAATAATAAAATTCGCGAATAATAAAATCCCCTGATATTAAAATTCGCGAATAATAAAATTTCCGAAAAATAAAAATGCCGAATTCGAAAATTCACGAATAATAAAATTCTCGAAGAATAAAATTCATGAATTTGAAAATTCCTGACAGTTTATAATATTACCGAATTGAACAATTCCCGAATAATAAAATTCGCGACAGAAATTTGCCAAATTATAAAATATAAGAATTTTTTAATTCCCGATTTAAACCATTACCATTTTTTTATAAATATGATTTATTGATTACAAATACAATAATGAATTTAAATTTTTTAATTAATTTTAATGTTTAAAAGTTTGAAAATTGTTTGAATTTAAAATAACAATAAGTTTTAATAAAATATTTGTGGATGAAAAAATAAAATATCATTATTGTAATTGTTTAAATGCGTGAATTTTCCCATTCGAATATTTTATAATTTGACAATTTTCCGTCGGGAATTTTAAAATTCGGTAATATTATTAACTTCCGAGAATTTTATTATTCGGGAATTTTTCAATTCAGTAATATTATAAACTGTAGTGAATTTTATTATTCGGGAATTTCCAATTCAGAAATTCTATTATTCGAGAATTTTATTATTCGGGATTTTTCCAATTCTGTATTTTTATTTTTCGGCTAGTTTATTATTCGCGAATTTTAATATTCGTGAATTTTCCAAATCGGTATTTTTATTTTTCGGTATTTTTATTATTCGCGAATTTTATTATTTGGGAATTTTTCAATTTGGGAATTTGCCAGGATCGGGAATTTTATTTTTCAGGATTTTACAGCCATCCCTTGGAAATATATTGTTTAAGTTTAAACCAAAAAGATTAATTTTCTACTGAAAAAACGAATTTGTAACAAAATTGAAGAATTCTGAAACAAAAAGTTGATTTTTCGACAAAAAAGATTAATTTTTAAAGAAAAAGGTTAATTTACCAGCAGAAAAGGCGAATTTTCAATAAAATTTAGGAATCTTCAACCCGAAAGTGGCATTTTTAAGAAATAAGAAAAATGGTTTAATTTTTAAGAAATTAGTTCATCTTTAAAACCTAGTTGTTAAATTTTCGACCAAAAAGATGAATTTTTAAACAAAAAGACTAACTTTCTACAGAAAAAACAAATTTTTAACAAAATTCAATCATTATTAAACAAAAAGTTGAATTTTAAACCAAAAACGGCTAATATTTAAACAAAAAGATTAATTTATTGTCAAAAAACACGAATTTTCAAAAAAATTTGAGAACTCCGAACCAAAAAGTTAAATTCTCATCGAGAAACATAACCTACTAAACAAAAATATTACATCTCAACTAAAAACATTCAGCATCTGGAAAAGTACTAAAAGCGTTAACATGTGTACTTTCAGAAAAAAAATTCTCTAAATTATAAAAAGTTAATATACGTATTACGTTATTTTGACTGGGTGTCCCTTCTCCTACCAGTTACTTACCGTAAGTTTTTAAAGATCACCTCCCTAAAGTAGTAACGTAGTTTATGGAAGATCCCGAAGGTAATCGAGATATTTATTTTTCAGACGATTCAACCCCTGGGACAAAGAGTTCGACGGACTACACTCAGTACACCTAACCCTCTCGATAATATCCGGGCAGTACGTCTCTCCAGCGAACCTCGTGGCCAGTACTTACGTAGAAATCGAATTAGTTGGTATCCCAATCGACTGTGCCAAACACAAGACAAAATTAATCCAAAATAACGCCCTCAACCCAATCTGGAACGAAAAGTTCTGCTTCCAAGTGATGTTTAGAGACCTCGCTTTCCTGCGGTTTGGAATTGTTGAAGCAAGCTCACATCATCTGATAGCCCAACGAGTCTTGCCTCTCAAATGCCTCAGACCAGGCTACAGACACGTGAGACTCCGCTCTCTCAAAAATAAGCCCCTGGCGCTCTCAACGCTATTCATCTATTCTCGAATGGAAGAGGAGAGTCTGGACTACAACACCTGCTGCCGGGACCACAAAGAATCATCAAAGCGGCCTTCCTCAGGCAAGGAACCAGAAAAGCTGAGCACCATAGACCCTGGTCTGAGTGGTGTCACCCTGAAGAGAAGAATGTTCTTCCTCATGGTCTACCACGTCGTTCCCGAAGAACCCTACACAATTCTCAAGGTCACCCAGGAGAGTTCAACTCAGGAAGTGATGTTACAGGCTCTCCAGAAAGCTGGGATCCCAGCAGAACATGTAGACGAGTACATCCTCGTTGAGGAAGTTTCCAGAGGTTGGGAGAAGAGAGATCGAGAAGAACTTCCAACCCAGAGGGTCCTAGATCCCTTTGAGCATCCGCTCCAGGCTCAGGCTTTGTGGAAGGGTCAGGGTCGTTTTCTTCTCAAACGGGTGGGCAACGATCCCAGCAGCAGAGCCTGGCTCGCCTCAATCAGAAGCACTGCTGGACACTTGAAGCTCAATGACGACTTATCTAGAGAAAAGTTGACACACATCTGGGACGAAGCAGACACCTTCCTCGTCTGCATCTACAACGTATCGCCGGAAATTCCGTACGCAATTTTGAGAGTTCCAGTGAGCAGTTCGGCTCAAGATGTCTTGGCTCAGGCTTTGGTGAAAGCGAGGAGAATGGAGGATCCTCAGAAGTTTGCGCTAGTTGAAGAATTGGAGTGGGGTGGTGCTGGAGCAGTTGGAAGTGGAAATCGTCAGCTGAGGTTGCTGCGGGATGATGAGAACGTCTACAGCACCCAGGCGTTTTGGAAGACTCTGGGGAGGTTCATCCTGAGGGAACGAGAGCAGGCGATTCCGAGGAGGCATCTTCTTCCAGCTACCCTGGACAGGCTGAGCAAGGGCTTCTCTGTTGGCAGATCGGTGTCGCTGCCTGGCTCCAGTAAGGAGAAAGTACCTGTCTCCGAAGCTTTGTCTGATCCCACCTCTAGAGGTTTAAGACATCGACTATTGTTGTCAGGTCGAAGGAGAGAGGTGCATTCTGACGGGGAGGATGCACGAGAGTCCGACCTACTTAACGCAGCCCTCAACCTGAAGAAGGTCTCCCTGAGGAAGTTTCGTGTGTGGAAATCATAGTGGCAGTCGCGGGCGACGTCACTTTCTACGGTCTTCGCCCCTCGGAAAAACAATTAGGTATTAGGGCGCATTACTTACCCCACTAGTTGGTAGCGGGACTGCAAGGCAGAATAAAATAGATAAATCAAATAGATGTAAAAGAATTAAATACATGCATTAGTATTTATCGGTAGGACGTTTAAACGATATCACATCGTCGATGATCAGTCTGAAGCCTGTTGATGATAATTTTAGTCATAATGATGACAGTCAGATAGCGAATTGAAGAAGGGATGTGTTCCAGAGATGAAATTTTCAAGAGTTTTTAATAGAGCATATTAGTATATTATGCACCTAGGGGGAAAAGTGAGACTTTTTCAAATAGTATTGAAAAAATACACGAGTCGTAAAAAGTCCCATCCCTCTTCGTATATACAATATTTTTTTTAACAAATCAATGATTTCAGAAGTTTTTTTAACATAAGCAGTTTTACTTTTATATGAATTCAGACAATTTTTTAGATTTTGGGAATTTATCGTTAATTTATGAAATACCAAAAATTTCCGATAATTTATGGTTGGCGGAAATTTTCGGTAAATTATGATAAATTATGGTGTTTGATAGTGTATTATGATAATTGCCCTTAAATTTATAAATTACTAGAAATTATCAAAATTTTGAAATTTTTGGAAATGCAGAAAATGCAGAAATTTTGACAACTTGCGAAAGTTTTTCGGCAATGAATGGTAATTCACGGTAATTAGTAGTAAAGTATGATAATTTTTGATAAATTAATAACTTTATCAAATTCTTGAAATTCTGGATACTTCACCCACAATGTCAATTTTCGACATTCTCAAATATTCTGCAATTGCCAATAATGATCAATATTTTATTAACTTGAAAAATATCCCAATTTCAGAATATCTGAAAATTTTGCTGTTATTTACGGTAAATTGATCAATTACTCAAAATTATAAAATTTTGAATATTTAGAAATTGCAACAATTTTGATCAAATTCGGCAAATTCTGATAACTATGGTCAATTATGGTAAAATTGAGAAATTCTTGAATATACTGCTATTACCAAAAATTTTATAATTTCGAAAAAATTTCAAATTTCAGAATATTTTAAACTTTTCTGTAATTGATGGTTTTATAAATTACTTAAAATTATGAAATTTTTAAGAATTTGTAAATTTTGTAAATTCAGAAAATGAAAAAATTTGCACATCTTTTAAAATTTTTTGGTATATAATGGAAAAATAATGGTAGTTTTTGATAAATTAAGAAATTTGTCAAATTCTGAGTAGTTCATTTCAATTACGGTAAATTTTTGACATTATCAAATCTGGAAAATTTTCTGTGATTTATGGTAAATTGATAAATTATTCAAAATTATGACATTTGGAACAGTTTTGAAATTTTGAATATTGATAAATTCCAAAGCTTTTGATAAATGATGAACTTGACCAAATTTTTGAAATTGTGATAACTGTGTCGTCAATTATGGTCAAATTTAGAAATTCTTGAATATTTCGTAATTACCAAAAACTAGCAACATTTAAAAAATTTGTAAATTTTAGATTATCTGCAAATTTTCTTTAATTGATGGTTTTATAGACTACTCAAAATTACGAAATTTTGAAGAATTTGAAAATTTTGTAAATTCAGAAGTTGCAAAAATTTGCACAACTTTCAAAATTTTTTTGTAATTAATGGTCAATTATGATATTTTGTGATAATTTATGGTAATTTATGGTTAACTTTTAAAATTAAAAACGTGATCTACATTTTTGAAAATTTGAGGAATTTTGAAAATTTATCAACTTTTTGGAAACTCAAAATATTTCAAAACTTCCGAAAATGTTGGGCAATTTATGACAAATAATGGTAAATTTGGAAACTTATGGAAAATGTATAAATTAACTAAAATCTCCCAAATATAAGGCATTTTCCGAAAATTCTAAATATCTAGCAAAGTTCTAAAATTTTCTATAATTCATAGTAAATTTTGGTAATTTATGGTAAATTATGGTAATTTACCTTACATTTTTAAATTACTAGAAATTACCAAAATTTTGAAAATTTCCGAAATTCTGGTAGTTTAAACATTTTCAGAAAATTCAAAAAGTTAAAAAAAATGTTAAGGTTATAAAAATTACGAAAAATTATCAAAGTTTTAAACATTTTAAAAGTTTCCGAAATTTTAAAATATGCGAAACCCAAAATAAAAAATTTGTTCAAATTCATTAAATTCAAAAATTTCCAAACTGTTACTTGTTACTTGTTAAAAAAGAAAGACATTAAATCAAATATTCTGTGAATTTTATTTATTCAACTATAAAACAACTAAATAATTTGAATTCTCTTCGAATTATTATTTTTATTGAACTTATATTAATTTGCTGAGAACTCATATGAATTTATTTTTATTCAGAAGATTTCTGAATCGATGTAATAATGAATTTGATAAAAATAAAAGTGACTATAGTAAAAGAAATTTTTAATCGAAATAATTACGTTTTTTATAGTCTATCCGCCTCCTGGAAATTATTCAAGTCTGGGATGAACAATATTCTATTTAAGTTTGTATTCGTTATTTATGAGATTAAAGTAAGCGGAATGATTAAAATTTATTTCTGAAGAAAACAAAGAATTCGTTTCTAAAGTGAAATCTATATTCAGAATTAATTAAACCTTCGTTATAAAAAATCTGATTTAATTTTTGAACTGTAACAAAAATTCAGCACAAAGTTATAATTTTTCTATAGTTATCTAAGAATTTTCGAGATATGTTCTTTTTTAGTTCTCAAGTATAAAAATTGAGCACAACTTCAGTTAAAAAAGGAAACATCTAAATATAAAGATTCTGATTTAATCTGTAAGAAAATTTGGTCATCTAAAAAGTAAAATGGAATTTTTGACTATATTTAATTATATATTTTAAAATTAAATTAATTTTTTATTTCATGACGCAATGTTCTTCTTTAAAGTTAAATAGTGTCAATATAATAATTGGGACACACTGATTTTTAGACTTCATACATATCTCTAATACGTATCTCACAAAAAGAAATAAATTTGACCAACTATTTTTTCCGTTTATATAGGCTGTGGTTTTTTAAAATCGGCTTCAGACTCAATCATCGTGCAAGAATGGATTTGAACAAAGAATAATAAAAAAATATATATATAAATAAAAGTAACTCGCAAATCACGAGAAATATCCTGCAAGATTTATATTTATTTTCAACATTCGATTTTTCAAATATTCTTCAAATAATATTTGTTTATTCTCTAAAATAATTATCCAAACCATAAATTATCTTCAGTGACTGTTGCATATGTTATCTTGACTTTAGACTACTTTTTAATGCCAAATTTTATACTCTCCTTATTTTAAAAGAAGTTTCGTATACAGGAAAGGAATTTGATCTAAAAAATGATTTGTAAAAAATATTGCCGTGGCTAATTTTTAAGATAAGATTTAATCTCGAAAATCTAATAAGTCTTCGATCCAAGACGAAACAGGACCAAGGAAGCGACTCTTCTGATATCTTCACGTTTTTCTTAAATAAGCACTATAATCTTAAGAAAAATCATAATTAGCCTAGGATATTGCCACGGCAAATGAAAAATCCTTGACTTTCTCCTAATTTGTGAGTCACTTATAAAAACCCTCATAATTCTTTCTCTAGTCAGAAAAAAAACAGGAGATCTTAGCACTGTGTTTTGAAACACTCCTATTTTTAAGAGTACAAATTACGATTTTTTATTCGGAAATTTAAGTGTTTCTCGCCAAAGGTACATATTTTCTATTAAGTTAGAATACATATATATATATATATATCGTTTTGATTTTAGCCACGAACTTTTATATTCGCGCTATTCCAGAATCGTCCCAACTGCCTCTTACGGTCTATAACATTACGATATCAAACACAGATTTCTTATCTACAATTATTATTAAACGAGAAATACATTTAACGTATATTTATATGTATGACTCAGTTATAAATATGAAAAGATATATTTGTATATATACATATGTAAACATAGAAATACGTTGCAATTCGCCTGTGCCAAGCTCGAGTCTATCATCAACGCTAAACCATCAATAAAAAATTTTCCTTCCGAAAGGAAAGAACCTTTACGAAAAAAATAATTGAAAATACTGTCATAATACTGAAAAAACCATCTTTTATTGAAGCATCGGCTCAAATAACGTTGTATGAAGAGAGATTTTGATTCACTGAAATTTATGTTGATACTGTTAGTTTTTTTAATTCATCCGCTGTAGCGCTAAAATAAATCAATTTTAATTTTGACGTTTAATATTTAATACTGGGTTGTGAACTACTATTTAGACAACGAAGTTAGCAATGTGTTGAATACTTGTATTTAAAGTATGATTTATTATAAGTTGGAATTCCAAATAGTTTTGTGGGAAAAAAATACAATACATTTAAAAAAGGCAAATCATTCCTGTTCCCAAAACATGTAGCCTAAATGCTATTTTAAATTATTGAATAAAAATGCTGGAAATTTAAAAATAAGACTTTTGTATATTACGATAAAAGTTTTTTCAGAGATAAAAAATATATTTGTAATTTTAAATCATTAATATAATTGTCTTTAAGTACATAGGACAATAATACAATCTTACAAAAGTTTTCAAATTTTTCTCTTTATTTATTTTAATGGATTTTATTTTCCTGTCGACAGCGTTTGATAGAAGAAACGAGAATAAAGTATTATTACCCGGGTTGCCAGGGGTAAGAAAAAACCGAAAAATCAGAGAAAAAGTCAACGATTTAAAAAAAATCTTGCAGAAATCAGGAAATTTCTGTAAGAGATACTTTAAATAACTTTGAGGGATGGTAAATTTTTAAATTCAAAATGTTAATTTTAATTTTTTTCCTTCGTTTATAAAAGATTCTATGTTAAAAATGTTACAAGATTAAGATTCTGTGGTTTGATTATTAATGGTCTGGGTGAATGAACATTTGGTAAGGGATCAAATTAGGGAATTTTTAAAATTAAAATTTTTCGCCACACTAATATAATATTCATGTCGGTAATTTATTTGCTTTCCTATATTTTGCATTTGCTTCCCTGACGGTTAAATTTTTAGTTTAAAATTTTATTATTTGGTAGAAAATCAACTTCTTCTTGAAAACTTACCTTTTTTTTTTTTTTAATTTGTGTTTTTTGTATAAAAATTCATCTGTTGTAGTAGAAATTTAATCTTTTTTGAGTAAAGCTGCAACTGTTCGGTTAAAAATTAATTTTCTTTTGTTGAGAATTTAACTATTTAGTAGGAAATTAGACTTTTTGTTTTATTTCAACTTTAAAAATTTTTAAATAACAATATATTTAAAAAAAATGCACTGTTACATTAATCGTTAAAAAATCATCTTTTTTGCTTCAAAATTGAGTCACTTGCGTGAAAGTTTTTTTTTTGAGAAACAATTTTTTTAACTGAAAATTGAACTACTCGAGTAAAATATCAACTACTTTGTCAAAAAATTATTTTTTTGGTGGACCCTTCATCTTTTTGGTTGAAAATTTAACTATTTTGTTGAAAATGAATATTTTTGGTTTAAATGTTTAACAATTTTCATGTAAACTTTTTTTCTTGAATGCAAAATCTTTATTGGTTGCAAATTCGTCTTTTTGATTGAAAACTTCATAATTGTAGTTGAAAATTTAACTATTTGTTTTAAAACGTATGTATTTTGTTGGAAATTCGTTGTTTTTTTGTGAAGAAAATTAATATTTGTGTTTAAAAATTCGTATTTTTGTGTGAAATTTTAAATATTGTGTTAAAAGTTTAATTTCTTTGTTGGAAATTCCATTCTCTCTTCTCGGTGGAAATATCACCTATTTTTGTTGAATTTTAGCCTGTTTGTTTAAAAATTTGGCTATAAGGTTGAAAAAGCATTTCAGCAAATAGGAAATGGAAGTATTTTGTTAAAAATTCCGTTATTTTACTAAAAATTAAATTATTTTACTGAAAATTCAAGTATCTTATTAAAAATTCATCTTTTTTGGTCAAATTCCAAATATTTCTTGACATTCCGTCAGTTTGAATCGAAAATGCGTCTTTTTAGTTTAAAAATTTATTATTGAAAATTAAATCGTCTTCATGAAATTCAATTATTCTTTTAAAAATGTAACGATTTTTGTTTGGAATTTCCATCATTCGGATGAAAATTTAATTATTCTGTTGAAAATCTGAATTTTTCTTAAAAAGTCTTCTTTTTTGATTGAAAAGTCAACTGTTTTATTAAAAAATCGTTCCCTAGGATTTAAAATTTATCTTGTATGGTATAAAGTCATATCTTTTAGTTGAAACAAATATATAAATTCGAAATTTTCAAATTTTAATCTGAAATTTTTTTTTTTATTCCATTTATAAAAGATGAACATGCTAGTATATAAAAAATGATGAAGAATAAAAAAAATTCAGTAGAAAATCGCGGAAAAGTCAGAAAATTTGTAAAATAAAGACTTTTGGCTGTCCTGTTTACTTAATGGAATTTGAATTTTAAACACTATTTTAAAGAAAATTAAAAAGTGTGACAAAAGAATTTCCGAATTAAAGAAAAAGTAACAGTATAAAAATAAATTCCAGTGAGTCTAAATCTCTGTTCATACAACGTTCTTTGTTTCGATGATTCAATTATCAGTGATTTTCCAGTACTAACTTTCAAAAATCATGTCAGTGATATTAAAGCTCGACGCGTCCAAATGAAAAGGTTCTATCTCGGAGAAGCAAATGAAAAGGCTTTATCTCGTAGAGACCAACTAAAAAGGTTGTACTGAGTTGAGGGCGCTGATGACCACAATAGAATTTATGTGGGATTTCGAAACTTCCAACATTTGCCACTCCAGTTACCACCTTTTCTCTTTGTCTCTTCGAGTTAGCGCCTTTTCCTTTGGTCTCTCCGAGATGGAACCTTGTCACTTGGAAATCGAACTGTTTCTTTTCGTAAGGAAACCTAATATTTCTTCATTCTCAACGCCTACTGTAAACTACGCATATAACTAAATGACACATAATTAAATGAAAAATAAATAAATAAATTAATGACATATATGTTGGCCAGTAAAATGTGACGCATTGAAAGTTGCGTTAGGAAGAGAAAAATGCATTTTGTCTTATGTTCTATAATATAGTTCAATCTTGGCATATGGACAACACGTGACAAATTGTAGAAGTTTTAACAATTGAAGTAGCAGTTATAAAAATTTATTGTAAATTCTTTAGTAGAGCACGATAGTACGTGATATCTTCCATACGAAGTATAAAAAAGGGAGCCAAAAGTTGATCACTTCTTGGATTTTAATGCGATTCGACTATGTGTTAGTGTCGGCCGAAAAAGACCCGTGTCCGTTCGAATTTCAAAATTTTGTATTTTTCCAATAATATCAAGTCGCGCAAAAGTCGTGCAAGTGTGTACATGAAAACGTTCATATCTTCGAATGTACCAACCATATATTTGGTGGTCAAATAAGGCAGTAATTGAATTCGCATTTTCTTCCCAATCGGTTACTTAAATTATGTTAATACAATTTTCTGTAAAGGATGGAAACGATTGTTTATTTATAAATGTTTTGAAAAAAATGAATTTATTTATGAAGTACTTAAGATTACAGTTTGAAAACAATAATAAATGGACAACTAATTGATCTTCTGAGAAACTTTGAATGAAATTTATATTCAAGACGCTGTGATTCAACGAGTGAAATTATTCATTTTATTCAGTTACCTGATCTTGAAATAAAGGGTGCTATTAAATAGAATGATGTTTATTCTGTAGATTATTATTATTATTTTTAATTGCTAATTATTCCAATTATTTTATAATTATAGCGTTTGAAATATTCACGTTTGAATTAAGATCGAGAAAAAATAAGCAATTTTGACAGTTTACTCTTAAAATCTTTAGAATCGACAAATTTTGGGTTGGAAGTCTTCTCAAAATTTATGATGAAATTATGCGAATTTACGAATTAAAGTTTGATAAATTGTTTCATTTTTAATTAGGGCGTTTATATTCAATTTGGAAATTTTGGAATTAAACTGCTCCAAATTGATCAATTTGGAAACAGAAGAATTAACCAATTTTTTATTTCAACCGTTTAAAAGTGAGCAAAGAAAAGTATTTTTTATGCCAATGTACGTAAGAAGAGAAGATAAGATAAGATAATGAGTAGATGCAATAAATTTTGAAATATGCCACTTTTTATGACATTCTATTAACACAAAATGCAAAAAATGGTTATGTAATAATATTTTTTAACTACAATGAAAAGAAAAATGAAGACAATATTTCTGGTAGTTGATCAAAATTGATGCCCTAACTTATAGAATTAATAAAAAATACTAGTTTCCGACGAAAAACATCAGCTATTACTAAAATGTTGTAAATATTCTTTAAATCTAACGATTTTTGTTGTAAATCGCAGATTCCAGGAAAAGCGGGCGGAAAACCAACAATTTTTTTAAAATTCTTATCTTCTTGGAAATCTAATGATTTTGATTAGCAGTACTGATTTCCGCTATATGAAGCGACAACAAAACCAAAATTTCTACACAAATTTGTGACTTCAATAATCTGAAAAATCCGATGATTTTTTAAATTAAAAATAACAAAACCTAAAATTGTGGAAACATATCATTCTTTTTTAAAAGCAAATCTAAAAAATACCTTTTTCTGTCTAGAAACCTCCACATAAACCAAAATTGTTCAAAGATTCTAAATCTTGTTTAAAATAATAGCGAATTTGGTTTTAAAATAAAAACTCTCAGTGAAAATCGCTAACATAACCTAAAATGGTTGAAAAATTATGCAAAGAAGGTTTAATATAACATGAAGGTGTTCAAAAATTGAAAATCTTGTTTGAACTATGATGATTTTTGTTTTGAAGTGCCAGCTTTTGTAGCAAAACGCGAACATAGCCTAAAATTTTTTTAAATTGTAAATCTTTTTTAAAATATATTTTCAAGTATAATTAGGAACTATGATGATTTTTATGTTAAAATATCAGCTTTTTGTTTAAAACGCTGTCATTTAAAAATAATCAAAATTACCAATTTCTGATGAAAAACACTAACATATTATCCGAATTTGTGTAAAGATTCTAAATCTTCATCAAAATTATATCGATTTTTGTTTTAAAATACAAATTTTTAGTACAAATCGGTATCATTACTAAGAATTATTAAAAAATGATGTAGACAAGATGGATATAACCTGAAACTATTCAGAAATTAAAAATTTTATTCAAACAAACTTTGTTTTGTTTTTTAATAACCAGTTTTTGTTGCGAAACGCTGTCTTAACCTAAAATTGTTGATAGTTGTGAATATTCTTTAAAATATAGTTTCTTGAATTTAAAACACAACAAACGACAAAGAACGTTAACGTAATCCAAAATTGTTAAAAGATTCTAAATTTGGTTTAAATGATGTTCTTTGTTTCAAAATTCCAATTGTTGTTGTAAAATGCCAATTAAAACCAAAATTGTTGAAAAATTGCAATTCTCTTGAACCTTATATTTTTTATTAAAAATAACAATAATTTTCGACAAAAGCATTAATGTATTTTTCAGACTTCAACTGTAAACCGGTCACTGAAAATCAGTGAAAAGCTACTTATTCATTCAGTCAAATAACCATTTTTGCGAGTTGGCAACATTTGCACCATGTCAATTTAGCAGTCATAATAAAATAATATTTTAGTAGATCAATCTAATAATCATGCAAAAAACTTAAAACCCATAAATATGATCAAATATTAAAAAAGGTGAAAAGTTTCGATGCTTTCAAATGACAAATAACCTCACATATTACTTCACTTTCAAGATTGGCCTGCCATTTACTCACATGTTAAGTAAGTACTTTTTATACTAGTTAGAGTATATTTTCTCCGCAGTTAATTCAGCAGAATTACAGCCTGAACATTAAAAAAATTATTTCATTAAGGAATTCTTTTTGCTACTTAAGTAAAATAGTAAAACAACGCTTAACTTTAAAACATAGAGGTTATGTTTCACATGATTTATTATGGTGTTACTGAACTGATTATGGAATAAGTCCGAAATCACTGATTAATCAGTGAAATGTCTAACTACCATTTAAATCAGTGCATTTTCGCTGATTTTTTATTTTCTATCAGATTGGATGATTCTGTATTAAAATTCTTCTAAGTCTAAAAAATATTAGTTTTTAGTAAAAAGCACTAAACGAACAAATTTATAATATTCTTAATAATATATTATATAATTGAAAAGTTTTTATTTAACCACAGAATACTATTTAAGAAGCACAAATGCTTATCAAGTAGGTTTTCTATGATTTTTTCGGATTGAGAAGGATTATTTTTAGACTTAGTTTTTCAATAGTTTAAATTGAGGGTATAAAACAATTTAAAGTAAGAAATATCCAATCCTATTGGTAAAAACAATTATTATGAGAATTTCGAGACATAGCGTTACACCACTTTTTTGATTCTCATCCTAATGAGAAGATATTGGTTTGATGTACAATTTCACATTGTCGGTTTTCATCAAATCTCCACGTCTTGAGACCTCCTAAGTCAGAAAAAATTATTTTTACGAAGCCGTCTGTCTGTCTGTATTCTGTAGTCTGTATTCTGTAGTCTGTATTCTGTAGGCATCATAATTTTCGAAAGATTGACCAGATTGGATTCTGCTTTGGCACACTTTTTTAAGGCCGTAAAAGAAAGAACAAATTTCGTAAATCAACTATATTGGATGAAAATTCAAAAAGTGAGAATAATAAATCAAGAATATAATGACCAAATTTGGACAACCACCACAAAATGTTTCCATTGCAATCTGAAAAAAACGCCTTCCCTTTCCTCTTCTAAAAAAAGAAAATAATAAATAATTCTTCATTTAGAC
>JAWWLR010000158.1:39164630-39178858 GCA_035041075.1 Acraspis erinacei | reverse complement strand
ATTTACGTCTGGTGTACTCGGAAGTTTTTTTAAAATGACAACAACCGAGAAAAACTGGTTGAGTGTGGTTTATGTTCATTTGGAACTTAACTTCATCAAAGAATATATATTTTTTAGACTTGTTGACTAGATACTTCCTCGAGGAAGATTTATTTTTAATACCTGCTGCACTCGGAAATTGTACAGTGGCGGGAGTAGAGAAAACTTGGTAAAGTGCGGCTAATCTTCATTTAGAACTTAACTTTATTGAGGAAGCTGTATTATGTATACATGGTGCGCTCTGAAGTTGTCGTGCAATTTCGGGGCCCGAGCAAAATTTGTTTGAGTGCGCCCAATCTTCATTTGGAACTTAACTTCCTCGAGGAAGATGTATTTTTTAGACCCGGTGCACTTGCAAGTTATTATATGATAACCAAACTCTAGAAAAATTGGTTCAGTGAGAACAACACTTATTTAGATCTCAACATTCTCGCGGAGGATCTATTATTTAAACCTGGTGCATCTAAAGTTGTCGTATAATTACGGTACAAAAATTGGTTCAGTGCGTCCAATCTTTATTTAGAACTCAACTCGCTTGAGGAGGATCTATTATTTACACCTGGGGCACTCGGAAGTTAGTGTAAAATGACGAAACCCTTAAAAATTGGTGCAGAGCGTCCAAATTTTATTTAGAATTCAACTTGCTCTACGATAGTCTATTATTTACACCTGGTGCACTCGAAATTTGACGCACAATGACGAGACCCGAAGAAAATTAGTTGGGTTTATCAAATTTTGATTTAAAAGTTAACTTCTATGGGTGAGTACCTTGGTACACGGGTGGTGAAATCAAGTAACTGACGCTCGAGCTTGATATTTTCATCTTCATAAGACCCAAAAAAAAATTTCACTCTCCTATTCTATTGCAAAAAGAGTTCAATCGCGACGATCAAGACGCTTAAGAGCGATTTCCGTAGGGAACATGCAAGTTTTTTTGAATAAGTACGGAAGCGGGTACCCGGGTACCCGGGTGTTGACATAAAGGTTAAATTGGAAATTTGTCCCAAATTATCTTATAACCATACTTTATGAAAAATCAATTTTTGAATTTGTTGGTATCTAGATTTAAAATATTGTAATAAATTATTTATTTGATATTATATGATATTCTGCCCCGAAGAGAATAGATACACCCTCTAGTGTATTCAAAGTGATTATATAGCAAAATGCGTTAACAAATAATTTATAGAAAATGATTTGACGATAATTTATAAGAAGCTTTTTGGCAAATATACGATTGAACAAAAGATAACACAGACGTTTACTATGATAACATACGTTTCAACTTGATATCTTGATGTAACTTATTATTATATTTTATTATTTTTGTATTTTATTTTATCATACTTACGGACAGAATCAAGAGATATGACAAAATCGAAAAGCAATAGATTACAAATAAGTGTTTTCATTTTTCTCGACAAAATAAACTGATTTTTAAACTTCTCCAGCTAAAACTACTAGGTTGTTTAATAATGTTCACTTGTATATATAGTATATACCGTATCTTTTTATTGACAAAAAAAACTTTCGAAAATTAGCCGATGTCATGCAGTTGAAACGGACTAAAGGCGTTGCGTAGACGGTAGTCGTGTAGATCGAGAATCTGATAACTACGAGAGCATTATAGGCACTTTAAAACTTTAAGTAAATAAAATTACTTGCGACAAAAATGCTGTTCTACATCGCTGACAAAAAATTTCTAAAGTTTGGATTATGGATCTTATGAAAATGTATACATTCTTGCAACATTATTGTTTATAAATGAATTTAAACCATATAAAATTTCGAAACGTTGCTTAAAATTACTTTGATACAAATAATTTATTATATTTTTTAGTAAGGATCTGTGTGAAATAAAAATAATATTTATTTTCAAATAAAGGTAAAACTAAAGTAGAAGAGTATCTGTGAGTAAAATTGGGTAAAGTTTTGAATGGAGCAGTCAGCGAACAACATTATAATTAGAAACACAAAACCATTTTATTCAAGCTTTTTTTGAAAGTCCAATGTTTGAATACACAATAAATATATATTAATTTTTTGTGCAAGATTTTACTTTTTTGATATTTTTTTGAATTATGCATTTTTGATCTATAGTATATCGATGGTTCCATTGCAGAGTGAATCAGTCATGGTTCTGTCGTTATACAGCTCCAGATTGTTTTCTACTCGTATATAGCACTAAGACAATTTTAGATAAATTTTCAAATAGAATTACTTTTGAGCGGTATACAACAGGACTCAGAGGAGCCATTGATATTATTTATATGCAGCATGACTTAAATTAGACTAATTATACTCCTATTTAGTGATACTTCTTACAAAAAATTAATTTCTTTCGGCAAATATTTATTAATATGAATGGACTATAATTTGTGTGCTTGTGGTGCCAGGCCTTATTTTCAAACAATTTTACAGATGGTCATAACAATTTTTGCAAAAAATGAAAATTTCCCACAAATTTTTGAGAATCAAAAATAAATTTGACAGTACAGGGAGTTGACCTGAAAATGGAAAGGTGACTTGCAGAATTACTTCCTCTCCTTCATATTTACTTACATTGGAGGTCTTTCGATGGTCCATGTGTGTATTAAATATTGAAGCTTCTGCTAAAAAACTTTCTTCTTCGTCAACTCAGTATTAGTTCTTAATTAGCAAACAAGAAAGTAGTATTTCTCCTGAATAATTTAAAAATAATAATTTCCTTAATTATGAAACTGCCCACTGTTTAAAATTTAGTTGAAGAAGGTCTCTTTACTGCCGTCCAAACTAAAATGATATGTAAGTGATGTCTTGATTGAACAGAGATATTTAAAAAGAAAAACGTTTGTCCCAAGAAATTTAGTATAGCAACAGTGAACACAATTTTACAGATTTTGCAATACAAAATTTACTATTTAAACAGCTTTTATTAAAAAATGTAAGGTCAGCGGACAACGACGACGGACTGAGAGACACTATCGTAAAACCTGTATTTTTCGATTAAGTGGGTCTCGAAATCTGAGTATTTGAAGAAATCCACGATAATCAGCTTTCACCTAAAACTAATGCATTGTGATTATGATTAAAATATAAAAAGATTAAACTTTCTTCAATGAGAGTTGCATTTTCAACTAAATAATTCAATTTTTAAGCCCAAAAAAATGATATTTTAGAAGACAATTGATTTTCTAACCCAAAAATTTTAATTTGTAACAAAAAGGTGAATATTATAATTGAAAACTGTAATAGTGGATATTTCAACTAAAAGAAAGTAATTTTGAACAAAATAGTTCAACTTTCAACCACAGAGCTGACTTTTAAACAAAATTCTTAAATTTTTAATCAAATAATTGAATATTGAACAAACGTTTAAATTTTCAAACAAATAGTTGGATGTGCATCTTAAAACCTCGAATATTAAAAAAAGAGTTAACCTTGAAACTTATAAAATTACAATTAAAGAAAATTAATTTTTAATCGAAAAAGATGATTTCTCAATGAAAAATTTAATGGTTGTATTTGTAATCAAAAACGATCAATTTTCTACCGAAAATGGAATAGATAAATTTTCAGAACTTTCAACCAAAAATAGAATGGTTAAATTTTCAAAAAAAAGGTTGTTGCATTACTTCTGTCATTCAAGGAAGAAACGTGAACGCTGATTTCCTTGGCCTTATTGTTCACCTTCTGAATCTCAAATAAAAAAGTCGAAACAGAGATAAAAGACTTCATGACAATGAACTTTTACCAAGCTCGTTTCTTTTGAGCCAAAGTGGTTAACTATTTGTATATTTTAAGTTAAAATTTAAAAACAAATACATTTTTTGCAACTTCTCTATTACAGGGCCGTGCATGAATTACGTAAACCTTATCTTCTGAAATTTTGAACTGAGCACCCATTATCCAAACATTATGTAAGATGATTTAGGGAAGGGGGGATTAGGTAAAATCTTACTGTTTTTTATGATTTATCAGATTCGTTTAACTTTCAACCAAGTGGATGAACTTTTAACCCAATATTTTCATTTTCAACCAAACCAGATAGAACCTTATTAAGCTAAGAGTTGTTTAAAGGTTGAATTTTTACACAAGAAAGATTTTTCAGTCAAAATAAAGAAAGAAAGTTGAATTTTCAAGACAAAAAGGAGAATTTTCTACAGTTACGTAAAGTTTCAACCGAATAGTTTATTTTCAAGCCAAAAGGACAAAGCTTTAATAAAACAGTTGAATTTTTAACTACAAAAAAGTTGAATTCTCTAACAAATAATTCAATTCTCTACTGAATTGTTGAACTTTTCAGAAATGCAATAGTTAATATTTTAACTAAAAAGAACCGTAAATTATCAAGGAAATAGTTACATTTTCAAACGAGAAGTTTAATTTTCTACGAATTATAGACAAAACAAAATTTTCAGTTGTAAAACGTAAATCTAAAAAAAAATTCAACGAAAAATGTGATACTTGACATTTCAACCAAAGAAAAATAAAATTTTTAATATAGAACATTTGAATGAAGAAGATGAATTTCTAACAAGCCATTTTAATCTTTAAGCAAAACATAAATTTATTCAAACAAAACGTTGCTTATTTAACTCGAAAGATTGGATTTCTATTAAAAAGCAGAATTGTCTACCAAGTGAATACAATTTCAAATGTGCGTTTCGCTAGCACCTCCACAGCGGAATTTAAATATGTTTTTATGTCATAATTTTGGGTTTTTGGGGCTTTTTTGGGCACCAATTCCGATTATTGGGATCTTTTAGTTTTTTCCAAAACCCGACTTTTGAGTGAAGGTGTCGACCACCAGCACCTCCACTACAGAAAATTAAAAGAATTACCCTTAAAATGACTTACGCACCCAGCCTATCTACCTTCTTAAAACGACCCTTAAAATAAAATATGCACTCAAACTAAATGTAAGCATATCAAAATTTTTGGCTTTTTTGTCCTCTTCTTCGACACGAATCCCGATTTTCGGGCTCTTTTAATTTCCTAAGAAAATCGGACTCTTTTATGGTTGATGCTGGCCGCTAGCACCTCCACTACATAACATTTGAAAAATTGTAAAAATGAACGGCTCCAGAATTTTGGGTTTTTTTGGGCTCTAAAATTGTAAAAATGAATTTTCAAAAAATGACCCCTATCTCCGAAAAAGTACCCTTAAAATCAATTGCGCAATTGAACTAAATGTAAGCATATCGGAATTTTTGGCTTCTTTTGGCTCTTCTTAGTCACCAATTCTGATTTTGGGGCTCTTTTATTTTCCTAAAAAAACGGAATTTTGGCGTAAAGGTGCTGCCCGACAACACCGCCACTACATAATCCCGAAGAAAATGATCAAAAGTCAATAATTTTGCGAAGTTCACAAAACAATGCCGAAAAATCTCAAAATGAAAAAGAATAATACTATGCACCCTCGGAAAACTCTTATCTGTACACACTACCACACATTAATAATCCATAAACCAAATAAAAGAACACCCCTTACTCATTTAATCAAACCATTCTCAGCTGCCTTCAACTAAAAAATCCATAACGATTTCAATTAAAAATACTTACCAAACCCAATTTTCCAAAAGTCTGTTTCATATTCTCATCTCTACAGTAACATTAAACAACAATTGAGAACTACCATTATCACATTGAAAGAACCAAGTCTCACCTTCCAACAATTAAAACGGTCAAATTTATTTCAAATGAATAATAATTATTACCGGCAGCTTACCAAGTCTCTAGTAGATATATCCATCCTCACAGTAATATTCCAAAAACTCTATGATCTACCCTTATCAAATTTAACTATTCCAGTTTCAGCTGCCTTGAACTAAAACTAACACAAAAGAATTTTATTGAAAAAAAATCTTCCCTGGAAACTTTCCACGACTATAGTTAATATATCTACCTTTCCAGCAATATACCAAAACCCCCAGCAACTACCCCTATCACATTTAACGAACAAAGTCTCATCCTCCATTAATTAAAACTGTCAAAAATATTTCAAATTAAAAATAATCAACACACAGATTTTGAAGTCTCTAGTACATAGATACCTATAATTAATAAGAATCACCCCAGATATCTTTGCAGGACACTCGTTAGTATATCTCCGCAGTAATATTCCACGACCTCTACGAACTACCCCTATCACATTTAACGAAACAAGTCTCAGCTGTCTTCAACTAAAACCGCCAAAAAACTTTTTATTAAAAAGGATCACCTCAAAGAGCTTTGCAGGACACTAGTTAATATATCTACCTCCACAGTAATATTCTACGACCTCTACGAACCAGCCCTATCACATCTAACGAACCAAGTCTCACCTTTCTTCAACTAAAAACGCTTAAAAAATGTTAAATAAAAAATAATTACCAAACACAACTCCCCAAGTCTCTATTTGATATATCTACAGTCACAGTAATATTCCACAACCTCTAGGAGCTACCCTTATCAAATTTAATGAATCTAGTCTCAGTTATCTGCTGCTAAAACAGTAAAAAAATTAATCAAAAAGAATCATGCCACGCAACTTTTCAGAAGTCTCCTTCATATATCTATCTAAACCGTAATATTGTGTGTTGGTAATTATTTTTAATTGAAAATTTTATGGCGATTTTAGTTGAAATTACATGAAACTTGCTTACTTAAATGGGATAGGGTTAGTTCCTGGGGGTTTTGGAATATTAGTGGAAGGGTAAATATATCTACTAGAGACTTGGAAAGCTGCTTGTGGTATGTATTTTTAATTTGAAATATTTTTCAACGATTTAATTTATGAAAGGTGAGACTTGGTTCGTTAAATGTGACAGGGGTAGTTCCTAAGAATCGTGGAATATTCCTGTAGAGATAGATAGATTAAATAGACTCTTGGAAAGTTTTTTGGGTTGATTCTTTTTAATTAAAAATTTGTTTGGCAGTTTTAGTTGAAGGTGAGATTATGAAGGTGAGTTATTACAAAGGCGAGACTTTCATAAGATAAGTATTTAATAGGTGATATAGAATATTACTGTTGAGATATATTTATTAACTAGAGTTTTTGAAAGTTTTTTGGGGCAGCGTTTTTTAATTTGAGATTGGTTCGGAGGTTTTATTTGATGGAGGGTCAGACTTGATTCTTTAAATCTGATGGGGTTAGATCTCAATTATTGTTTAATGTTACTGTACAGATGAGGATATGAAAAAGATTTTTGGGAAAGTCTTTGTGGTAATTATTTTTAATTGAAATCTTTATGGATTTTTTGGTTGAAGACAGATGAGAAGGGTTTCGTTCAATGCGTCAAAGGTGTTTGTTTATTTAGTTTTTTATTATTACTGGGGCAGTTTTCTGTGAACTCTACAAAATAATTGTCTTTTAATCATTTTCTTTCGATTGTTGTAAGTGTTAGGCTTGATTTTTGGAAATATTTTATTAGTGTTTTGGGAGCCCAAAAATAGAACGATATTCGGATATGCTTACATTTAGGCTGGGGGCATAAGTTATTTAAAGGGTAATTTTTATGAGAAAGGGGTGGCTTTTTGAAAATTAATTTTTGTATTTTGAAAAGCCCAATATGGCATTCTTATTACTTCAATAAAGCTTACAATGTTACATCCGGGAAAATCATTCTTAATTCCTTAAAATCACTCATAATCCGTTCAAATCCTTCACAAAGTTTATTTGATTTCAAACGATTTCAAACCTTTGAAATCCAATCAAATTTGTGGCAATCTCATTAAACTCCTCGCAATTCCTTAAAATCTTGTAAAATTCCTTAAAAAACTCAGGTTCTCTCTAAATTTTCACTAGGTACTTTTTCAAATACTTGGATTCTTTAAAAATAATTTTAAATCCTACCCTAAAACCTTTCTATGCCTTAAAATCTTTTGGAATTCCTTGAAATCTCATGAAATACCTAAAACTTTGGAAATCTCTTTTAATTCCTTAAAAATGTTACCATTTTTTAAAGACTTTTAAAATATTTTAAAATCACTTGAATTTAGTTGAGATGCTTTCAAATCACTGGGTATCTTTAAAATAATTTGAAAACCCTTGAAATTTCATTGATGAAATTGAGCACTTACGCCGTTATTCCTCGGAACACTTCACATGCTTATACTTTTTGTTAGTAAACCTTCTACAGCTACGATTGACTTTCCTTAAAATAAAATAAGGAACTTAAATAAATAATCATTATTACAGAAGTAATTCAAGCTTAAAAAATATTTAAATTGTTTATTGTTTCAAAATCTTCATGCAAAGATGACAAATAAAAAATGAAACTATAAAGTAAAAATGACAATTCTTGACGTATTCAAATTTTTAGAGAAATGATCCAACAGTGACTAACAAGGCACGATAAAGGGTTTGGAGGATGCTAACATTTTTTAGATTGTCCTTCTTCCTTGCCTGAAATAATTTTTAATATTTATTTTCTTAGGCAGTATTATAGAGAAAGCTGAGAAATATTTGTTAATAATCTTATGCCAATGATTTTTCAAGATTTGAGTGAATGTAATATCCACTTCTATTTGCCGTAAGCACCTATAAGAACATAGGCATACCAAAAAAAATTATTGACTACATGATCCTTTGTATTATTGCATCGAAAGAATGAACTTTGTACGTTCAAAAATAGCCAAAAAGTGTATTTCTTAATTATGATTATTTAAACAATTATCAATTCTCATTATATGACCAAACAAATGACCAACTAAGCTATTTATTGCATCAAAAATATCTGATGTGGATAATTTTTTATAAAATAACAACAATAAATATTTTGTTATTGACAAAAACCTCCAAATCTTTCAAGGGTCAACCTAATATTAATCAGTTCTAGCACAATAGGCAGAGAGTTAAATAATTTGAAGAAAAAAACCGCTTATCATTGCGATACCACATTTTTTAATAACTTTAAAATTGTGGCTTATAGGGGGGTGGAGACTTATAAAAAATGTATCGTTTACATGGCTGTGAATAAATAATGGCTCGCCGTACGTACGCTTAAACTGATACCAGAAACTAATTTTTTAATTAAAAAAAAATCAAAACTTAAGTTCGAAATTCAATTAGCAAAAATTGAGCGACTAAAGTTTAGTAGAAAATTAATAACTCGAGTAGTCGAGATATTTTTTAATTCAATAGTGAAAAAGTAATTTCTTGGTGAAAAAATATTATCTGGATTCTATAATAATAATAAAACATTATTAGCATGAAAAACTTGAAAAAGAGGAAAGCTTAAGACAACGACGTGATGCTGTGGAATTTTTAACTCTATTGCAACAATAAGAAGGCCATGTTGAGAAATCGTTAACATGACTTAGTTTGTTTCCGTTTTCTAAATATAGCCTTCTGATGGTTTCAACAAAGTTAAGAAAAAGAAAAATTATTAACAGTCTTAAAATTATAATGTATCAATATATTAATATAATATTTCCTAGAGAGTTCTGTTTCCGATTTTCAAAATATTTTTCGATTGTAAATATTCATAATTCTCCAAGGAAAATTCCAATTATTTAGCAAACTTTCTAAAATCTAATTTCCTGAAATAAGAATCATATTGATTAATTATTAATAATGTCCCTAAATAATTTTATTTAAATTTCATAGCTTTTTTCTTACGCAAAATATATATCATTTCCTCTCTAAAACAAAATTCGTCAAATTTAAATAATTACTATTAAATTTTACGCATATGATTCGCCAAAAGTAGGCCGCTAACAGTTAGTACAAAATATAAAAATATAAAAATATAAAAATTTATAAAAATAGTTAAAAATATGGGAAAAGATAAAAATTTAGGAATTTAATAAAATAACGCGATAATTTAATATTGTTAGCTCTATTGAAAGAATAAGAAGATCCTATTCTGAAATTAGAAACGAGATTTTTAATTTTTTTTATTTTTGGCAGTTTTGCATTTTTATATCTTTCCATAGAAAACTGCAGTTATTCAAAGGAGCTTAAATTTACAAAGAATATATTGTTTATTAGGTTCTGAATAAACGATGATAATAATGAGAAAATCTCATAAAAGTAAAATTTTTATCTTATGTCAAAGATTAAGAAAACATTTTTTTTTAATCAGTTCTAGTCATTAAAGCTTTTCATTAAAAAAAATTGTTATAAACAGCGAATCAAGAACGTTATATCTTGGTGACAATCTTGATCAAATGAAAAAGCTTATCTACCATTTAAAAAGAAGGAACAACTAGTTATTCCTGAATAGCCCTAGAAAAGAAACTTGATTATTTTTTTGAATTGGAGTAAGTTTTCCTTCAAAATCAGAGCGTTACTATTTTTTGCAATTATTTACTAAAATAGGCAAGCAACCACTTTTACGAATGACTAACTAATGATTCCCAAACACCTCTACTAAAGAAAGGATTCTTTATTTAATATATTTTTACTGAAAATTTGAATATTTCATGATTGGTTGAAAATAATCGTTTCCAGTTTGAAATTCGACTACTTGGCTTAAAAATGCAACTGTTTCGTTAAAAATTCATTTGTTTTTGTAGAAAATTCCAACTATTTTGTAGAAAATTAACTTTTTGGTCGAAAATTCAACTCTTTTCTAGTGCACTCATGTTTTTTGTTAAAATTTGATTTTTTTGCTTCAATATGCAACTATTTGGTTGAAAATAATGTTTCTTGATAAATCTACGATTTTGTTGAAAATGCAAATGTGTTGTTGAACTTTGGTCTTTTTGAATAAAGACGTTGCCCCTTCAAAATGTAAATTCAACTTTCTTCTAAGAAATCGTCTCTTTCGCTTAAAAGTTCAACTATTTCGTCGTGAATGTAGAAACTGTTCGGCAAAAAATTAATTGTTTTGTTTGTTGAAAATTAGAAGTATTTGCTTGAAAAATCATCTTCTTTGGTAAAAACTTCATCTATTTTTATATTCAACTATTTCATTGAAAATGCATTTTATTTGTACTTGAAATCTTAAGACTTTCTGTACTGAATTTATTGTGGTAGATAGATGAAACGTTTATTTTTCAGCCCGCTGGCATTAAAAAAATTCACTTGCTTACACTTCCATTTTTACAGAATTTCCTTACAACTAACTTTTAAAAACTGAGATCCATCCACACATTATCTCTAAGCCGACCTTGCCTTTCTCACTTCGCATCGCCTCGCACGCATGTCGCTACCTTCTCGCATTTCCAGTCTCTGCCTCCGCGGCTAATCCCTAATCCTTATCTACTATTTACAATATGTACAATTTTCTGACATCTGCTTCTTCTCCTATATACAATTACAATCTTTACTTCTCCATTCCTCTTCCTACTTCCTTCTCTTCATCAGCATCTTAACCAACACACCCTTCACTCATGCAACTGCCCTTTTGTCCCCCCTTGCATGCAACAATACCACCATGCTTATCCCCCTCCTTTCCACCTCTTCACACTCCTTCAACCAGCGCTCCACTTTTGCATCCCGCAGAATTCACACATCCTCTTCTCTCAAGAAAGCCAGAACCTATTATAACTCTCCATGCATCCGCATCTCATTCTCGCTATAAGTTCCTGACTTCCTTGCTCTCCTTTCTCACACAAGTATTGCGCTCTCTCCCTTGTCATAATCCACTCATACTTCCAGTTGACTCACTACTTTACCGAGGTTTAATTTTTATTTAGATCACCTATAATTCATTCATTTTATTTTCATTTACAGAGAGAAAACTCATCTTTTTTAGTTCAAAATTCTATTGTTTTGTGGAAAATTCTGTGTGTTTTTATTTATTTATTTATTCAATCATTTGTTTTTTGATCTGAGGTCGATACAAATGAGTAGCAATATAAGATACAAATATAAACGAAAAGTAATAATATGCAACCAGATTAAGCAGCAGAATAAAAAGAAGTAACTTACAAAAATTGTACAAGAGAATACATTATTTAAGGGTATCAATACAGTCACGTCTTCAGAATCAATGCTCTTATTTGTACGAAAATGATATAAAATAAAATGCCAGTAAATGATAAAGGTCCTCTGTTACTGACAGGTTACATATAGGACAGAGTCTAGTAGGGTCATAAGTAAATTTATATTCTCTAAAACGTATGCAACCGCTGATAGAGCCCAGAAGTCTAAGTTGAACAATAATAAAAGTTCCTGTGCAGAAATATAAACGTGGGCCTGGTAAGACACTGACCAGTTTTCCCTACTTCTGGCATGGCTCTGGTAGGGTAACCTGCCAAGGGCCATACATGGCGTGTAACGATTTTGCAGATTTTTGCCTTATTTAGGGCAAACTTGTCAGGGCCTGCCCAGTTTTTCTTAGCTATACACTATCTTTTCAAATAATAATAATAATAATAATAATAATAAACAAAAACTACTTTTAGGAAAGAAAATTTATTTTATTTAGTATAATACTACTGAAAATACACATTATATTCTAATTGTTCCTTCTTTGATGCATATTCGTATTGCCTCTTCTTGGACCTACGTAACTCCAGGAAAGATCTTTTTATTTCTAGATATTTTGCCTCCTTCGTATCTGCAAACCCCGACCTTTTAAAGGCCTTTAAAGATTGTCTAAGCCTACGACGCGTTACTCTACATTCTTTATCATCCCAAGGGTTCTTCCCTGGACTATGCCAATTAGGCTTGCAAGTAAATTCAACTTATCAGCGACAGATGAGATTGTGAAAATTAAATTACTATTTAGGGTATTTATTTCGCCGTTGGAGTACGCAGAGTTTTCAGAAATAGACATCTTATGTATATAGTCGCATTTGCGGTTTTCATTCCAAATTATTTTACTGTACAATAAAAATTAGTCTCTATTTAAACTTGTATCCTTCTGTATGAAACAGGAAATATCAACGCGAACCGGTAGATGATCGGATGTCGTAGGCATTTGAAGTACTTCAAAATTAGAAATCAGATCTATTGAGCCAATGTCACACGCAAGAAGATCGTTAAGACTCATACCCTCAAATCCCAGAAAAGTATAATTTCCAGGAAAATCTTTACGGAATCTCCCATTTAATATCATTAGATCACCACATTCAAGAATATTACCAAGAACCTCCCCCCTTGCTTTGACCTCAGAGTCCAATGATCTTCGCTTGTACAGTGCTGCTGAATTTTCGGGGAAGAATGACCCTTCCAGGTTATTCAGATTTCCGATACGAGCATTAGAATCGCCTCCTAAAAACATTGGTAAATCTGGATAACCGGATATATCCCCGGAAAGAACCTCCTCAAAATTCTGCTTGAACAACTTAGCATCCATAGATGGTTTAAAATACACATTACCCACTATGGCGGCCGACTCTAGCATAACGTTATGCATTACTTACAATAGCGGTATGCTCAGGGATCGAAACAGGGGATTCTAAATTCTGTAAAGTTACCCATGTCTCGCACAGTCAGATGATGTCCGAGCTGAGTACGTAGTTTGCGATATCAGAAAAATTGGAAAGGCATTGAGTATTCCAGAAAAAGATTCGAAGCAATTTTTGCTATAAAGGAGTCCAGTGAGCTATTCGATCAATTCGTTATGCGCTTTTGTCGTGTTTTTGATTTTCTTCTTGAGGAGGATTGTTTTTCAGTCGAATTCTGTTCATTTCCCTTTTTAATTAGGAGGGATTCGACCTCCGATGGAGAGAACTGACGGTCCTCCAGCATAATACTGCCACCCTTAACAAAAACGTTAATACCCGAATTTTTAGCTTGGTGGCAGTGTGGTATAGGGTATTCAGTTCTTGTCCTTCCTCTGGCGATCTATCAAGTGTGACAGAGAGCTTCAACTCTTTGAAAGCTGCGCGTTTGTTGAGAACATCCTGCTTCCACCTTCTGGAACTGAAACGCACCAGGACGGGCCTACGGCCTTGTGTCTTCCCCGTACGATAAATGGAGTCAATGTTCGACTCATTAACTGAGAAATCAGCGCTAGTGAGAATATTAGGAACGAATGAAAAGAGGTCCCTGTTAGATTCCTCATCGTCCGATAGGTTGTGAATCAAAACATTGCAGAAGCGAGCTTCTCGCTGCAGAAAGTCAACCTGGCGCTTGAGTGAACCACACTTTCTTCTAATTCCTGATGACTTTCTTTCAGCTTTTTGTACTGTGCTTTGGATGTGCTAAATTCGATCTTTAGAGCATCAAAATCGAACTTCAATTGAGCTGTGTCAGTTTTAAGAAGTTTGACGTCCTTTTTGGTTTCCTCTGTGTCGGCTTTGATGGAGTTTAATAGTTTCACAACTTC
>JAWWLR010000158.1:39116150-39133982 GCA_035041075.1 Acraspis erinacei | reverse complement strand
AAGGCAAGAGATTTTTATACATTTTTAAAAGATTACAAAATAATTGAAAAATTGAAAAGGTTTCAAAAAATTTCAAACAAAATGTAAATTTTTGAAGATTTCGAACAAAAAATTACAAAAGTTTAAAATAAACACTAATTTTTTATTAAGATTGCTAAAGAAATTGTAGTTCATTTTTTATATTGAAAAATTAATTTCTAGTGAATGTTTAAAAAGATTTCCAAAATTGTAAAATAAATATCTGGAATAATTTGAGGCAATTTTTTTTAATTTTCAAAAATTTCAATTATCTTTTAAAATGATTTGAATTTTTCCTAAAACCTTTAAGAAATCATGCAAAATTTTAAAAATTATTTCGAATTCTTCCAGATTATTTTATACAATTTTGGAAATCTTTTTAAATATTCTCTTGAAATTAGTTTCTCAAAATAAAAACTTCTTTCTATTTTTTCAGAAATCTTAAAAAAATTGTTTTCTTTTGAAATGTATCAAAATATTTAATAGGCTCCTGAATTTTTTGTTCAAAAGCTTGAAGAATCTACATGTTGATTGACAGATTTAAAATCTTTTTAAGTTAAAAAAACTATAAATATCTCTTTAATTTACTCGAATTTTTTTTCAAATAAATTAATAATTGTTACTTGTTCATAAGATTTCGCGTTTAAATCTTTTAATTAATTTAATTAAAATGTATTTTTAATAAAAATTCATAAAAATTTTTTCCATGAATCTCAAGGTTTATATATTAAAAATTTTCAAAATCCATAAAAAGCTTTAGAATCTTATTTCAAAATCTCCAAAGTCTGTATTTTGTTTAACATTTTTTCATATTTTTTTAATTCGTTTCAAAACTTTAATTTAGCTCTCTATTAAAAAATTGTTATTTTTCCTAATCAAATATTTTTGAATTGAATGGTTAAAGATTGAACATTTTATATAAAAACAACATTTGAATAGAATTGCATTTTCACCCATAATGAATTGTTATTTAGAAAAATTCATTTTAATTAAATTAATTTCAAGTTTTAAAAACAAAAACCAAGTTTTATGAATAAGTAACAATTATTACTTTATTTAGAAATCATCGTAGTAAATTAAAGAGATATTTTTAATTGTTTAAACTTGAAAAGGTTGAAAAAATGCCAAGCAAAATGTAAATTTTTCAATACTTTAAACAAAAAACTCAGAAAATGGAAAATAAGTTTTTATTTTTGAAAAACTAATTTCAAGAGAATATTTAAAAAAACTTCCACAATTGTAAAAAATTAATTTGGAAGAATTTAAGAGAATTTTTTAATTTTGCAGAATTTATTAAAAGTTTTAGGAAAAAGTCGCCTAATTTTAAAAAATAATTGGAATTTTTGAAAAAAATTCAAAAATAATCGAAAATTTGAAAATATTGCGAAAAATGTAAAACGAAATGTAGATTTTTTATGGTTTTGAATTGAAATTGTTAAGTTTTTTAAGGATTTTGAAAGGTGTAAAGATAATAACAATGTTTTCTTAAAATTAATGGGAAAATTTAAAGTGATTTTTTAATTAAAAGAAAATAATTTAAAGAGAATATTTTAAAACAGGAACAAATTTTGTTAAATAACAATTAAACCATTATTAATTTAGAAAAAATTAGAGTAAGTTGAAGAGATTTTTCGAAGATATAAAAAATAATTGGAAATTCTGAAAGGTTTAAAAATTTTTAAAATAAAATGTAAATTTTTGATAATTTCGAACAAATAAATGAGAAGCCTGTTAAGCATTTTGAAAGGATTCAAAAGAATAATAATTTTTTTATTAAAATTGCTAAAGAAATTGAAATTCATTTTTTACTGTGAAAAATTAATTTCAAGAAAATATTTTTAAAAATTTCCAAAATTGTAAAATAATAATCTGTAATAATTTGAGGCAATTTTTTAATGATATTACAGGATTTATTAAAAGTTTTAGGAAAAAGTCGAATAATTTTCAAAGATAATTGGAATTTTTAAAAAAAATATTGAAAATTTGAAAAGATTGCGAAAAAGTAAAACTAAAAGTAGATTTTTGATGGTTTTGAATTGAAATTATTAAGTTTTTAAAGGATTTTGAAAGGTGTCAAAATAATAAAAATGTTTTCTTAAAATGAATGGGAAAATTTAAAGTTTTTAAGAGAATATTTCAAAACAGGAGCAAATTTTGGTAAATAACCATTAAACAATTATTAATTTAGAAAAAATTCGAGCAAGTTGAAGAGATTTTTCTAAGATATTAAAAAATAATTGGAAATTTTGAAAGGTTTTAAATTTTTTTAAATAAAATGTAATTTTTTGATGATATCGAACAAAGAAATGAGAAGCCTGTTAAGCATTTTGAAAGGTTTCAAAAGACTAATAATTTTTTTATCAAGATTGCTAAATAAATTGAAGTTCATTTTTTATTGTGAAAAATTAATTTCAAGAAAATATTTAAAAAGATTTCCAAAATTGTAAAAAAATAATCTGGAATAATTTGAGGCAATTTTTTATAATTTTACAGAATTTATTCAAAGTTTTAGGAAAAATTCGAATCATTAAAAAAAAATTCCTTCCATTTTCCGCTCCAGCGGCCACCTTCATTTCTCCTTTTTTTTTAGTTAAATCTTCTTTTATTGGAATTAAGGTGTAGCGAAGATCTTTAAGTATAATTGAACTATTATAATTTTACAGTTTCCCCCATCCAGTTCGATTTTGCGATCCTGGTTTCCGGTTTTAAGTCACTTTGTGAGCCACACGCTATTTACTACAATGAAGTAAAATTCGACTTACCAACTCTGCACGTTTATGGCGAGGGCGACAAAATAATTCCCACCAGTAAGAAAAAAAAATATTTCTATAAAAACAGTTCAAAATTAAATATAGTAAAATATATTTCCGTTTTCAGCAGTGGCAGCAGACTTATTAGATCGATTTTCCGACCAAAAAAAGTATTTTATACACGAAGGTGGTCACTACGTTCCAGGAAAGAAACAAATTTATAACGATTTTATCCAGGAGATGATAGCAAAAAAATCTGCTCGAAAAGAAACTGTCAAATAATTTACTAAAATTGCCAAGGAAATAAAAAATCACTTTGGTACTTAATTTAAAAAATAACAGTATTAATGTAAATAAAAAAAATGTAAATAAAAAAAATTAATAGTTTTATTACCACCATTCTTCGAATATTATTAAAATAATTCGCCCTCCAATTTCAAAATTCTTGAGTGATTTTTTTGTGGTGGAAACTACAAGTCAAATTTTTATTCTTTAAAAAAACAATATTATAGAGCATGAATAAAAATTGATTGAAAATTCCATAATATTATCTTAAACCGATTTTAAAGATCTTAAATAAATTTAAATCGCTGTTTATATAAAAACATTTTTTATAAGAATAATAATTTTTCAAAAATATATTAGGTAAATAATAATAAAAAAAGATGAAACTTTAAACAAAAAGTTCCATTTTAAATAAATTAGACTTTCAAGCTAAACAGAAGAAATTTTTAGAAGACAGTTTGAAATTTTAAATCTTCAAACTGAAAAGTTAAACCTTCAACAAAAAGTATAATTTTCAATAAGATATTTTATTTAAAAGAGAGTAATTTTTAAAGAAATAGTTGCATTTACAATCAAATAATTCAACTTTAAAGTCGAGAGACAAATTTTCAATAAGACAGTTGAATTTTTACACAAATTCTTAAATTTTATAGCTTATAGAAAACTGTATTTCTAAACAAATGGACAAATTTTTAATACAAAAAAATAATTTTCAACCGAGAATGATGCATTTTCAAACAAATAGTGAAATTTTCAATCAAATAGTTTTATTACAATTTTTTTTTAATTTTCAACAAAAAATTTGCATTTACCACAAATACATTGTTAAAATATCAAGAAAGAGACGAATTTTTAACAAAATATATTTTTTAATCGACAAAGATGGATTTTCAAACAAAATTTAGAATTTTTAAACAATAAATAATAAGCTGGAACCGAAAACTTTTGCATCTTCAACCAAATAGTTGAATTAAAAAAAATACAACTAAACTCGCATTTAAAATTAAATATGATTTTTTTTAAATAGTAATTTTTATTCAAACAGTTTCATTTACAACGAAATGGTTAAAATATAAAGCCATAGAAACAATTTTTCAACGAAATACTTGAATTTAAAAAAATACTTGAATTTAGAACCTAAAAAAATGGATTTTCAAATAAATAGTCGAATTTCTAACTAAATAATTGATTTAATAACAAAAAAATCAATTTATCAAGCCAAAGAGACCATTTTTCAACAAATTAGTTGAATTTTTAACAGAAAGGATTAAAATTAAACCAAAAACAGTTGTATTTTCAACCAAAAATTTGAATTTGAAAATTTCCAAAGAAATAATCACATTTACAATTTAATTTGAATTTTTTAACGAGTTTTTTTCTAAAAAAAAATCTTGAAACAAATGTTCGAATTTTTAAATAAATACTTGAATTCAATAAAAAATATATTTTTTAAACTGAACGGTTGCATTTACAACTAAATAGTTGAACTATCAAGCCAAAGAGATCATTTAAAAAAAAGTTGAATTTTTAAAAAAATATTTTAATTTACAACCTAAAAAGATAGATTTTCAAACAATTAGTAGAATTTTTAAACAAAAAAGATTAAATTTAAATCAAAATCAGTTGCATTCTCAACAAAAAAGTTGAATTTACACAATTTAAAACTAAACAATCGTTAATGCATTAACAAATAGTGAAGAAATTTAATATTATAAATTATTTAATTAAATATTAATTATTATTATTATTTAAAAAATTATTAAAAAATTTAATTACTTAAAAAAAATTTAATTTATAATATTAATTGTTAATGCATCATTAATTTTTAATGCATTTACAACCAAATAATTGAACTTTCAAATAATATGCGAATTTTCAGTAAAATATTTTAATTTTTAAATAGTTTAATTTTAAACTAAATAAAAATTGAATTTTTAATTTTCTTTCGACTCACGAAAAAAAAAAACCAAAAAAAAATCACTTTTGCACTTAATTTAAAAAAAATACGAATTTTAATCCGCCCTAAAATTCGAAATTAAACAATTTCCCGAATGATCCTCTTGTGGTGGAAACTACAAGTCAAATAAATATCTAATAATTTTATTCTCTCGAGTTACACAATTACTTTCAACCTAAAAAAAGCGCTAACGACTTATTATTAAAAATAACGAGGCGAGAGAAAAGACCAGAAATTATATTGTACAACTTAAGATGTAGTTTTTTTTTTAAATTACTGCTTACGAAGTTTATTAATAATAATTTACAGAGAAATTCGCTTAAAGGCACCTCCTGTTTATCCAATTACAAAGCAAAAATTCGGTTAATTTAGCGAATAATTTCGAAATCAAATCTCCAACCGAACGATGAAACTGGAAGAATAAATCAAATGTTCTAATCCTCATTATGTTGCTGAAATTCGTTAATTACTTTTTTTTCTTCAGTGCAGCAGCGAGCCTCGCTGGTTCGAACGCGTGGATTTTCTTGTGAAAAAAGACGTTTTTTTATAACTTAGATCAGTCGTAGGTACAGTACTTTTTGCTAATTTTACTATCGACATTCTCTCGGGACCAAAATTACATAATAAGCTCCGGCGATAAAAACCACGATTCATACAATGTTCGATAAAAACACTATACTGTAGTTGATTATTATAATCTGTATTTATGGTTCGGACTTCACTAAATTTACATTTCTGTAGGTTTCATTTCAATTCCAGAATGAAAAAGTGAATAAAATCGATGCAGACTTACAACATTTTTGTTTTTATCACCTCTCTCTCTCTCTCTCTTTAATTTATTCCCAATTCATTCTAAACAAATCTTGAATCTCAAAAGGGAAATTTACGTATCTCTTTACCTGAATTCACAAAGCACTCACACTTCTTGTTTATTGTTTGGATGCAGTATAAACTGGATATTATCGAGAAGTTAAATATATTCCAGAACTTGCGCAGTTACAAAAGTGCAAAGCAGTCAGTGTATTTTAAATTCCCAGTATGCTCTAGAATCGACAGCAAATCAGCAAGTACAAAAGAAACTAATTGCATTTCTATTATTCTTCGAGGTATCACATTGGCATCAGCGATGATAAAAAACGCGACACCCTGTTTAGTCGTTTAATCACGATTGCTTCTTCAATGATTAATGATCATGCAGTAAACCAATATAAATCAAATCAAAACCAATTAAATATCCCAAATATATTTACAACTTTAACAGAAACTAAAGTTTTGCTAAAGTCACTTTTCAAAAGACTAAAAAATAGAATAGAATTTTTCAATTTACAGAAGCTGCGGATGTGTCAATCACAGTATTAATATTCCGTTATTTTCAAGGAGTACACAAATTGCAACTAGAGAGTCAATGTTACAAAAACCGAGCAGAACTTTTGACCATTATGTTGCCACAATATTTTCCGTGAAGGAAACTTTCTATACTGGAACCAAAATATAAACAAGCTAGATTCAAGTAGTTTATTCTTAAAAATAAAAAATGTAACAAGAAAAAAATGTGTTTCGGATAAGAGGGAAATGTTCCAAGTATTTTGCAGGTGACTCTAGATTGATTAAAAATGTACCCAAGTGTGTGTCAAGAGAAATTATTTGCCATTTTCATTGACTACTCGGTCTCTCCTTCAAGAGCTGGACTTTACAGGCATAAACTTGCGTACATCTAGTATTCACATCATGCTTGAGTGGACTCCCTGAAATCCGATTGAATGGCGATGTTTTTTTTTTTTTTGAAGTATCGCATGATATACTTCACTGTCCATTTCACACGATTTGAGATTGCTCAAGGCGACTGTTCCTGTCCGTTGGTTTCCTGGGATTTCATGACGTCGGGCAGATCGGGTGGCAGAGAAAAGGGTGTCATTTCCAGGTTTTCGAAGACTCCGTTTTCCTGGCGAATTGCGAGTCCCACCAGGGCAGGACTTTGAGCCTTCGCGGTTGCTGATGTTAATCCATAGTCGGAGAGAAACTTACCGTCGGACATCATCACGTTGTCTTTGTTAAATAGTTGTTGGTTTAGAGGTGGTATTTTTAATATACCTGAAAAAGAATTTTATTTGCGACATTTTTTTTTAAATTACTCTCATTTTTTCACATTAAAAAAAACTTCAGGTTTTTGAGAAATGTAAGTTTATCTAAATACTATATTTATTAAATTCAATATTTAAACTAACTTATAAAGTTTATAAACTATATTTTATTAAAAATTAAATATTCTAAAAGACAAGCGAAGACATTTTTAATTTTTATAAATTTTTAGAAAGTAGGAAGTGATACCTCAAAAAAGTTTGATAATAATTTTCAGAGGCTAAAGAGATTCTTCTTAGTTACGATTAAGCATATATCTAAAAAAACGGCACATTTCGTTTCCTTGAGACTTTTGAAATAAAAAGGAATAATTCTTCAACTGAAGTAAATATGGATTATAAACCAAACGTCAAAATAATATTCAACAAAATAGTTTAAGTTTCAACCAGAGATGAACTTTTAACAAAAGAAGTTTAACTTTCAACTAAGTAATTGTAATTTATGACCAAAAAGATTAATTTTCGAATCAATTGATGGATATTTAATTGGAATTTTTAACCAAGAAGATGATTTTCTAAACAACAAGATTAATTGTCTACGAAATGCCGAGTTTTCAATAAAAGGAAAGAATTTTACAACGAAATAGTTGAATTTTCAATTAAAAAAGAAAACTTTTTAATCAAATAGTTCAATTTTCAACCAAAAATGGAATAAGTAGTTAAATTATCAGGCAAAAAATTTTATTTTTAAACCAAACTCATGAATTTTTCAACTAAAATTATGATTTTAAAAACTAAAATGGTGAATCTACAACTAAAATAGTTGAACTTGGAACCAAAAAGATAAATTTTTAACTAAAAAGTTTAACTTTTACAAAAAAATGACGACTTTGAGTAAAAGGCACGGATTTTCAACTGAAAAAATAAATTTTCAATCAAAAATTGAATATTTAAATTTCTAATTAAAAAATAATTTTTCAGTGAGAGACGCATTTTCAACTAAAATGGTGGAATATTTCATTAAAATAGTTACATTTTAGGTAAAAAAATGAATTCTCGACCAGAAAGATTGACTTCTATCAAAAAAGATCAATTTTAAAAAAATACACGATTTTTCAAATAAAAAAGATCAATTTTCAACGACAAAAAAAAGGAATTTTGAAATCAATAGTTACATTTTTAAACACAGTGACGAATTTTCAACTAAATTATGAATCCTTAACTGGAATAGTTAAATTTTAAACCAAAAGTTTAAAAAATAACTTTTAACAACAAAAATTTTAATGAAATACTGCAAATTTCAACTGAAATATTACAATTTTCAAAATTATAAGAAAAGAATCTACAAGATTTGAAGAAATTTTTTTAATTCTGCATAATTGTTTCAAAAGTTTAGGCAACATTCGAATAATTTTGAAAAGTATTCAGAAGATTTTAAAAAAATTGGCAGATAATTACAAATTTCAAAAACCGATCAATATGGAAGAAAATTGAACTACTTATTTGAAAATTTATTTATTTTTTTGACAATTTGTCTTTTTTGATAGACAAAAAATTTTTCCCAACTATTGCTAATTTTTAAATAGTTTATTTTTTGGGTGAAGATACATCATTTTAGTGAAAAATTTGTTTGTTTTTTTGTAAAAATTAATCTTTTTAACTGTCATTTTAACTAATTTAATGACTTAAGAATTCATCTATTTGGTACAAAATAAAATATTTGTAGAAAATTCGGTTTTTACTGATTTTTGTTGCAAAATTTACCATTTTAGATTAAAACTTCAATTATTTGGTTTGAAAAATTTACAAAGGAAAAAATATAAGCAAAAAATTAATAAAATTAAAATCTTTTTAAATATTCTCTTAAACTTATTTTTTTAAATAAAAAGTTATGCTCAAATTTCCCACGAATCTTAAGAAAATTTTTTATTATCTTGAATCTTTTCAAAATCACTAGAAGGTTTAAAAATTTTATTTCAAAATGTGCAAATATTTACATTTTGTTTTACTTGTTTCGGAATCTTTTCAAAATCTTAATAATTAAAAAAAAATCAAAAACTTCTAAATATCGTTTAAAATTATTCGAATTTTTCCTGAAACTTTTAATAAAATCTGCAAAATTAACAAAATTGTCTGAAAATCTTCTAGACTATTTTTTCACAATTATGGAAATCTTTTGAATTTTTGAAAAATATTCTCTTGGCATTAATTTTTCAGAATAAAAATAATTGTAAAACTTCAAAATTGTACACCTTTTTATCAAAAATTCTAAAATATCTTTTAAAATTATTTCTAATTTTTCCTAAACCTTTAAATAAATCCTGCAAATTTAACCAAATTTTCTTAAATTCTACCAAATTATTTTTTACAACTTTGGACATCTCTTTAGATATCCGATTAAAATTAGTTTTTAAAAATAAAATAAATTTTCCTAGGTATCTTAACAAAATTATTTTATTCTTTTTAAACCGCTGAAAATGCTTCTAAATTTGTATTTAGAAATCTTCAAAAACCTTTATTCTGTTTGAAATTTCTTGAAATCTTTTCAAATTTTAAATTATTTCTTAATCTATTTGGAATTATAAACATCTCTTAAACGCACTCGAGTATTTTCTAAATTAATAATTGTTTTGAAATCTTTTTAAATATTCTCTTCAAATTCTTTTTTTTCTCATATAAAACATCACTTTACACTTTACCATGAATCTTGAAAAAATTTATTATCTTGAAATCTTTCAAAAACATTAAATTTTATTTAAAAAGGTTTAAAAATCTACATTTTTTCACTTTTTCCGGAATCTTCAAATTGAAAAAATTAGAAACTTCTAAATATCCTTTAAAATTATTCAAATTTTTGCTTAAACTTTTAATAAATCCTAAAAAATTAACAAAATTGCCTTAAAATCCTCGAAATTATGTTTTGACAATTTTTTAAATCTTTTGAAATTTAAATAAAAAATCACTTAGAATTATTTTTTCAAACTAAAAATCATTTTCAATTTTCCTAGGAATCTTAATAAAATTATTTTAATCTTTTCAAGTCTTCAAAAATCCACATTTTGTTTTAAATTTCTTGAAATCTTTACAAGTTTTCAATCTTTTTAAAAATTCTAAATATCTCTTAAGCTCAAGTTTTTTCTAAATTAATAATTACTGGAATTTTTTTAATATTCTTCAAAAATTAATGGTTGAAAACAAAAGAACAACAAATTTTCACAGAAATCTTGAGAAATTTACAAAAATCTTAAAACCTTAAAAAGCTTCAAAATTTTATTTCATAAAACTGGAAACTGAGTAATAAAATAAAAACATATTTATTATTAATTGTATTGCATTCGAATGAAAAATCTCGGTAAGTAATTTTTCTTATACCTACAAATTTTTGAATTTCTTTTCAAACAAATTCTCTCATCAAAATATCAAAATAACAAAATGAAGAGTTTGCACGAAAATGTATGTTCCTGTGCTACAAAAATATTATATTTTTAAAAATAGACACGATATAAATAGTTATTTACACTTTGAAGTAAAACCAATATATACATGACACTGAGCATTATCAGAAAAACGATACTTAATTCGCCAAATTTTCCGCCCAAACAAATACACCTTATTATTTCTGGAGAAAAAAAAATGTCATTATCATAAAATTGTTTTCGAAATTGAAAATATTGCACTGAAATTTGCAAAAGACCCATGTATTTAATACAAAAAAACAATAAAGCAATTGAAATCTGAAGTGAAATCTTGACCCCAAAACACGAAATAATCCAGGTTAGTAACACTCGGACCTGACTTGTCAAAACTCAACTCTCCATAACAAACCCAATCGTCCATTTGCCATAATTTACTCACCTTCTATAATTTTTTTAAGCTCAAGAACAGTCGTATTATCCTTCGCATCAGTGAATATCGTCATCTTCTTTCGTCGAATCATGAGAAACACATCCTAAAAGATTTTGAGGTTAGTTCACGCGAGCATGAAGCAGCCACTTTCGTTTTTCCGAAAATTTAGAATAAATTAAAGCACAACAGTGAACTTACCATTTTGAGTGTGTAATTATGCCTAACTTTGATAAATTGAACTAGTAAATAAGTCTAACAACAGCGTGCCCCGCACTGTTGTGTTTATTTAAATGCCCTCAGATTTGTCTTCGGCTTCTTGCGCCCCACTGCGCCCAGCGAGTCAGCGGAAGGCGACAAATGCCAAAATCCCTTTTAGGTTAGGTTCGAAAGTTGGCGAAATGATACGGCTTTTTTGATTGGTCCTCTACTTTTTCAAGAACAATTTAATAAAAGTACAAAAAACAAATTAAATTCCGAATTCTCCTTCAAAGTCAATCTTTATTTCATCGACAAATATTAGAATTATCTGTGAAATAGTCATTTTTGCAAGAAATAATTATCTTTAATTATTATCGAGTTTTCATTTTCTTTTTAGAGTAGATAACTTGTACTTGTATCAATTTTGTATTGTGGGACAATTCTCTCTTCTTATTATGCTTATTTTAAATAATTGTATTAGAGTTTATTCACTTAATACTGCAGTAATTTTTAAAGAAGTTTGAATATTAGCGGGAACATATAGCATCAGTATAGCCAACCCCTAAAGAACAATTTCATTAAAATTAATTGCATAAGTTGCCGTTTATTTTGATAAAAAATATGTTGTTTTTGATTACACAATAAATAGAACATTCTAAATTGATAATTAATTTTTTTAAATATAAATGCTTATTAAATATAATTTCCAAAGTTTAGTATCTCAATGTTGGAGAGTCTGACTGCCTGCTGACTGTCAAATCTCTGAAATCTGTCAAATGTCATTTTTCTCCATTTTTCTCACATCTGTCACCTGTTGTCGATCAATAAAAAAGTCGTCTTTATTTGTAAATGCATAATTGTGAATAGAAAAAAGTTCTCTCACACTAAAACAATAATTTTTACGTGAAAAAATGTTATTTTTATTTAAGGAAAATGATATTTACAAAATAAATATAGTGTCCTTCCAGTGACCTTTAGGTTATGTTAAATGCATTAAATTGTGAGTAAACGATAAAATTTCTTTGATTAAACAAATGTATATTGTTTTTTTTTCTAATTTATGACTCAAAAACGATAAATTTCGTGGAAATATCTCAATTCTCCACCACTTGAAACCACTTTTGCGCATTTGTGGCATTTGTGCGCATTCCACCCACTCACTTTATCTTGCACTTTTTATTCTTCTGAGTGACGTCACGACTTTCCAGAGCATATTGTTTATAATTTGGATGCTGTGATTAAAATCGGTGCTGATATCAACTGAAAAAGGCGTCGAGTATTATTTATGAGCGTCCTAATTTTTTAAAAGTGAAGTTAACTTTTCGTGGTGTTTCTTACGTCTGAAATGGAATTAAATTCGAATAAAGCATGTGAACATATGTCAATTTGTGATGCTTCTGTCTTCACGGTAATTACGTTGGACCCTGTAAAGTATTCAAAGTGCGAATCGCATTCTTATCCGTGATTTGCATCAGGTGTCACACATTTTACTGAGAAGAAAACGAAGAAAGCCAGATAAAAGAAGGTAAGAAATTGTAGATTTAAAGTTTAAACAAACCAAAAAAATCATTGATCAGCAGTGGTTCTCTTGAGATCGATCGTTATTGTTTACTATTTATTATTAACCAGAATCTAGTATTTATTCATTCTTTCGGCATTGAAGCTCCTATGTTTCCGGTTGCTTTTTGCCTCGCGACTTTCTGTCATTTTGAAAATTAATGTTTTTAACGACATAGTTTCAAGATCCTAATTTAAGAATTCATCTATTTTTGAAAAAAGTTTGGAATTATTTCATTTTTAACGCTTTGAAAAATGTATATTTTTTAGTTGAAAAGTCATGTATTTTTTTGAAAATTTTTCTTTTCTTGGTAGACTATTCATCCTTTGTATTTAAAATTCAAATATTTGATAAAAATGCCCTTTTTGCTTGTTTTGATGATTCATTATTTTAGGAAAAACTGATTTCTTCTGTAAAAAATGTAACCGTTTTTTTTTTAAATTCGTTTTTTTAGATAAAAATTAATTTTTTAACTGAATATCAAAAGTTGAAAAATCAGTATTTGTTTATAAAAACCTCTTTTGTTGTAGAATATTAATCTTCTTAGTGACTTATTCAAATTTTTGGTTTAAAATTCATACCTTTAGTTGAAAATTTCTTTAAAAATTCAAATATTTGTTTGAAGATTCATATTTTTTTTGCAATTAACCTTTTTTGGTAGAAAATTGATCTTTTTGGTTGGAAATTAATTTCTTTAGTTGAAAATTAATTTTTCTTTATATTAAAAATTAATGTTTTAACTGAATATTCAACTATTCTAAGTTTTCTCGTTAAAAATTCATTCATTTGGTTAAAAAGTAGTATTTTGTAATTCAAAATTAATTATTCAATTGAGAATTTAAACATTCCATCTTTTTTTCGAAAATTTATTTATTTTTTGTTAGAAATTATATGTTCTATGTTGAGATATTTTATCTGTTTGGTTGAAAATTTAACTATTTCGTTCAACTTTCATTGTGTTTGGACAAAAATTCATTCCTTCGGTTGAATATTGAACTATTGTGTTGAAAATTCGCTTTTTTTTGAAAATTATCTTAAATTTGTATTTTTTGTCAGAAAATTCATCTATTTTCATTTTTATATTCAGTTTATTTAAGCTTTACACCAATTACAATATAATTATTCAAAATTCAACCATTTGGTTAAAAATTAATTTTTTTGGTTGAAGGCTAATCGGTTTAGTTTTAGTTTTGTTAAAAATTAATTTTTTTTATCTGTAATTTCAATTATTCCGTTTCTAGTTAAAAGTGTATCTTGCACAGCTGAGAATTTCTTTATTTTATTGTGGTAGAATTTTAATCTTCTTAGTGACTTATTTATCTTTTTGGTTGAAAATTTATTTCTTTGGTTAAAAATTCTTTTTTTTTAATTAATCTTTTTCGGTAGAAAATTGATTTTGTTTGTTGCAAATTCATTTTTGTTGTTGTTGAAAATTTAACCATTTCTTTGCAAATTCATCTATTTTCATTTTTATATTCAGTTAATTTAAGCTTTACACCAATTACAGTACAATGATTCAAAATTTAACTATGTGGTTAAAAATTAATTTTTTTGATTAAAGACGAATCCTTTTAGTTAAAAATGAATTTCTTTGATTGAAAATTTAACTGTTTTGTTAAGAATTCTATGTCTTTTTAGGTAAAAATTAATTTTTTTAACTGAAATTTTAACCATTCCGTGTCTCATGGAAAGTGTATCTTGTACAGTTGAAAATTTCTTTATTTTGTTGAAAAATCATCTTTTGTGGTAGAATATTAATCTTCTTAGTGACTTATTTATCTTTATGGTTGAAAATTTATTTCTTTGGTTAAAAATTATGTTTTTTAATTAATCTTTTTCGGTTGCAAATTCATTTTTTTTAATTTAACCATTTCTTTGAAAATTCATTTTATTTGGATGAAAATTAATTTCTTTTTTAAGAATATGATTTGTCTTTTGATTTCCAAAGTCATGAAATTCGTCCAAATTTTAGAACCTTGATTTATACGTCCTTAAAAATTGAAAAGCAAATTCATTGTAAGTCTTTAAAAATTCAAGAATTTTTTATTGAAAATCGTTAAAATTAAGAATTTTCCATTGTAAATCTTCAAAAATGAAGTATTCAAACAAATTATTCAAATTATGTACATTCAGCATATAAATATTAAAAAAATATTTGTTTAATTCTATATTTTCAAAATGTAAGAACTTTCAATTGGGAGTCTTCAAAATTTAGTAAATTTAAATTTTTAATCTTTAGAATTGGAGAGTTTTTAATGTTGAAAATTTACAATAAGAAAAAGTTATGTATTTTTGAAAATTTACATGTGAAATTCCTTTAGTCAAAATCAACCAAATTTAAGAAAGTTCATTAATACCTTTAAAAAAATTAAGAGTTTCAAATCGTAAATCTTCAAAATTAAACTTACAAAAATATGAAAAACTATGTACATAATTTTAAATGTATAATTTAAAATTATGTAGTGTGTATGTAGTAAACCTAAAAATAATTTTTTTGAACAAAAGAGTTCAATTGTAAATCAAACAAATTAATTTTTAACCACATAGTTGAATTTTGAACCATTATACTGTAACTGGTGTAAAGCTTAAATAAACTAAATATAAATATGAAAATCGATGAATTTTCTAACAAAAAAATACCAATTTTCAAGAAAATACATGAATTTTCAATTAAAAAACATTAATTTTTCACACAAAAAAAAGAATTTTCAACAAAATAGTTGAATATTCTACAGAAGAAATTATTTTTCAACCAAATACAATGAATTTTCGACGAAATAGTTAGATTTTCAACCAAACAGATAACAGTTTTTCAACATAGGACATCTAATTTCTAACTAAAAAGAAATATCTCAAAAATGTATCAGTGTCAAAAATGGAAGAAATTCCGTACTTTTTCTTCTTTTTACTGAAAGCCAATTTAAATTAAATTAAAAAATGTATTTAAGCCGTTCTAGTTATTTCAATATTAATTTATTAATAATAATTATAATCAATTACTATTCATAAAAAAGTTTCTTACTTTTCTATTATGTTTCATTTTCCAATAAATCTATTTCTCATTAATTTCTTCTCTCCGACATTGTTTTATTCGAATAACCTTTTCAGTAATTTCCTTTTCCTTGCAGTTATTTCACCTATGTCATTCTGTCAGTTATAAAAACACCATGGACAGTTTTTCGGACTCTTCTCGATGTGAACTAGATTCCGTAACATCCGGAGATTCCTTGCAGCTATTGAACGACGAATTCCGACTACGCCTCTCGACCCCAGATTTATCAAACCTCGAATTATCGAAACGAGTCGCTTCCTTGGAGTTGGAAAACGAGCGTCTTCGAGTCGACCTGGAAACCTTGAGAATAGAGTTAAATTCGAAAATCGCGGTTAATCAAGGTTTAAAGGACAAGATCACTGAACTTTATGTCGACACACAGTCCGCACTGCAAGAGAAACTAAAACTCGAGAATAATATAAAGGATTCAGCTAATCGATTGGCCTCGGCTGAAAAATCGACGAGATGGTACCAGGATCAACTGCACGGAATGCAGGCAAATCAAAAGATGTTGCAGATCGAAATCAGAACCTACCAGGAACTGCTGAGACAGAAGCAGCAAAGTGTTGCAGAAGTGGCTCTTCAATCCAAGCAAGTGAACCAGGAGTACGCGGATTTGGTTTCAAAATTCAAGAATGAAAAGGGTCTTCTCCAGAATGAGATTAGCAATCTGCGAGTAAGAATTGAAGAAATCCTTCGCAACAGGAGCCAGAATGAAAGCGAGGTTTCTCCAGTTCCAATTTTTCAATTCACCCCGGATCTGTCGACAAGGTTGGAAGCTACGGAGGAAGAATTGAGAGAGACCAAGTCTCAGTTAAATGTGCTTGAGCAGAGGCTTTCAAGTACAGAAGCTGACAAGGTTTCTATGGAGAAAGCCTTTGGAAAGCACTGCGCTCTGATTTCTTCCATGGAAGATAACATGCAGATGTGCGAAACGGAGAGGAACAAGTTGGCGTAAAATTTGAGGGAGAATCGTTTCGAGGCTGAGAAATTTAGATCTGAAAACGAAGCTATCCAGACGTCTTTGATGACTTCGAGGCAGAATCAGAGACAGGTGGAGGAGGCGATTTGTCAACTTCAGACTCAGCTCGCGAAGATGATTGCACAATTTAAAGTTGTCCAGACGAGGAACTCGGATTTAGAGGAGAAAGTTACTTCGATGCAGGGAGCTTTGGAGGAGAGCAAGAGGCTCAAGTTACTTTCTTTTAATGCGAATAGTTCTCTTTTGAGGAAACTGAAGAAGGAGAAGAGAAAAGTCCAGAGGCTGGAGAGTTTAGTTTGCCAGAAGGATGACAAAGAGAGGAAGGATGAGGTATATTTTTTATCCATTGGGCGATTTAGTATCATTTTTTGTATTTTCGGGTTTGAGGATATTTATATCTATGTTTTTTAGGGATACCTTTTTTATAATAGGAGTTTCATTCAGTCGGTCGGTTTCAAAATGTGTGTTATTTAAGCAGTTTTTTTTCTGACTTTCTAGGCAAGTAAAACGGAGGATTCTGTGAAGGAAGATCTTAAGCAAGCCCTTGATGAAAACAAGGTATGGATTCTTTTAGAATTTTTAAAATATTTTTTCTGAATTACGATGCGTTGATCGATCTAGAAATATGAAGTACAAACCTTGGCGAAATCATTTGAATTCTTTGTGCTTTTTTTGGGATTCTTCTGACCATTTTGAAATATTTGAAGTGTTTGGAAAACTTTTAATGTCTGGAATATTTTTAAATCTCTTAAATCTTTCTGAAATATTTTGACATCTGTTGAAATTTTTATGAAATCTTTATTATATTTTAAATTTTTTTGAAATATTTGTAAAATCTTGAATGAAATTAAATCATTTTTGAAATATTTGTGAAATCGTTTAATTTTACGTAATGTTTTGAAGTCTTTGAAAGTTTTTCGAAACCTTTGAAATCTTTGAAATCTTGGCGAAATTTTTTAAATCTTTGAAATGCTTTGAAGTCTTTCTGTCAAATATTTTTCCTGAATAGTACGATGGGTTGATCACTCTGGAATCTGGTGTACAAACCTTTCTAAAGTAATTTTAATTTTTTGTAATGTTTGGAAATCTTCCTGAAATCTTTTTGAAA
>JAWWLR010000158.1:39093950-39104835 GCA_035041075.1 Acraspis erinacei | reverse complement strand
AGTGAATTTTCGAATCCGGAAAAAGATTATTTATTAACATAAAAGATAATTCTGAATGAAGATGAATTTTTTTTAATTTGTTAAATTTTTAACAAAAAGATTAATTTTGGACAAAGAATATTATCTTTATAACCAAAAAAGTCGAATTTTCAAATAATAGTTTCAAAAAATAGTTGAATATATAACAATTTTAACTATAAAAGATAATTTTTTAACCAAAAACTGAATAGTTAAATTTTCAGTAAAAAAATTAATTCAGAAAAGATTAATTTGGAAGAACAAATGTATTAGTTGATATTTAAATAAGAAAATATTTAAATTTGTAATAAAAAAAACCATGGAATTCAACCAAAAAATACGAATTTTCCACTAAAAAATATTTTTCAGTCAAGAGAGAGAAGATATTTCAATCAAACTGTTGAATTTGTAAGCAAAAGTTTGATATTTCCACAAAATACACGAATTTTCAAGCAAACCTTCGAATTTAAATTTAAAAATATAAATTCTCAGCCAAAAAAATATAATAATAAAACTTTCAGGTAAAGAAAAATAATAATTTGCATACAAAAAGATATGAATCTCCGTCAAAATAGTTCAATTTTCAATGAAAGAGATGAATTTTCAATTAAACTGATGAATCTTCAACCAAAAAAGGTGAGTTTTCAACAAAATAGTAGAATTCTCAATCAGAAGAGATTAATTTTTATGCAGAACGTTGCTTTTTTAACCAAAAAGATGAAATTTCTACTAAACTAGATGAATTTTAAAAGTAAATATGAACTTTCATCAAAAAAGTTTAATTTTCTACGAAGAAAGATTTTTCAGGCAAGAAAGATAAAAATTGTAAACAAAATTGTTGAAGTTCCAAGCTAAAAAGAAGAATTTTTCACAAAAAAAGTTGAATTTAGAACCAAAAGACTTGAGTTTTTTAACCAAAATGTCCATTATCACCCAAATAATCGATTTTTATACCAAAATAGTTGGATCTCCAACCAAATTGTTATATTTTCAAATCAAAGACGAATTTTCTTCAAAACAGTTAAATTATCGATCAGAAAATATCAATTTTCAACGAAAAAATTAATTTTCAACCCGAAAAACAAATTTTCAACCGAATATTTAAATCCAGTAATACAAGACTACTTTTACAAAAGAAAAAACATTGTTACTTAATTTTCTATTACAAATTTACGAAAAAAATTCCTGAAATGAAAAAAAGTCCTGATATTTTCAGGTTTATTTGGGTATATAAAAATTCCCTGACAATTCCAGGTTTTCCAGGTGAGTAGACACCCTTGAACAAGCAACTAAACAAATGTACAGGAAATAAATGATTATTTTCATCGGAAAATATCACAGTCAAGCGTAAAGTATAAAATAATCGTAGCTTAAAACTTGCGATAATTTATCCTCGCAAGCTAATATAAAGATTTGTAGGTACATTTGTATAAAGAAGAATTTTAATAAAGTACAAAAAATACCCATTTCATGGAATAAACACGGTCTTCAAAGAAACTAAATAATATTTTACACTTATCAAGACCTTAAAACAAATTCTAACAATAATTGCAGATCGAGGATCTACTTTTCATAATTAAAATTTTTATAATTAAATAATCGTAAGCAATTGTACTGACACATCTTGATCGATGTAATTTTTTATGGTCCCCAATGTTCGGCAAAGATATCATTGGAGGATCTTAAAGAACGTAAAGAAGACTAGTGACGTTAAATTAATGATTAATTACCTAATTATATTTAAAATCGACGTATTTAATAATTATCTCTACTTTTGCTAACCGATCGAATTTGCTGTCAATAGAGAACATTTGAAAAATCGCGATCGTACATTTTTAATATTTTTTTTTCTACCTATTGCAACAAAAACTAGACAAAACAGTGAGGGGTACATATTTTCTGTAATTTTGTACAAAGAATGTAATCACTTTATAAACAGAAATTTTTAAATCATGGTTTAAAATCTTATAAAGTGACTGCTTCGAATTTTAATATTGTTTAACTTGAAAATATTATTCAATTTTGCATAAATGAAATTTCAAACCTTAAATATTTATAGGAAGTTGGCAATTGTATAAATTAGAGCATTTAAATTTCAAATTCTGCAAATTTTAACGATTCCAATTTCTATTCTAAATAACGTTTTTCATAATATGAATGTAATAATTATTATTTTTTAACAATATTTTCTAACATATTAGAAAAATTATCAATTTTTTCAACTTGAAATAGTTTAAATTCCTAAACACTTTTACCTGTGAATAGTTTAATTTTTTACACCTATAATGATCAGGATTTTTAAAGATATTTAACAGGAATTTTTTACATTTTAAATTCAGAACCGTTTAGGGGTTTCAAATTATGAAATTAAAAAATTAAACTAAATTATTAATGTATAGTTTAATATTCACAGAAAACGTTCCGTTTTTTATTTTGAAAGACCTTCTCTGGAAATAAAGAAAAAATACCTCGATTGGATCCAAAGTTATAGATGTTTAAGAAAAGAAATTTATTTTTTAAAAACAAAATTTTTTATTAAATTAAGATTAAATAAAAATTTGTCAATTTTATCTAATGAGAAAGAAAATATAAAACTAAATTCCTATTTTTAAATAAACTATTCCAATTTGGAATATATTTTTCTAAAGTTTTTCTTCAGTTTTCTCCCAAAATTAATTACAACTAACAATAGCAATATTTTCCTCGATCCTTAAAACATTTTTGATTTTAGAATATTAAACTTTCGAAGCTTATAGTCAGTGTACAGCTAAGTTAGAAATTATGATCTACCCCTCGCAAAACAATATATAAGGAGCCTTTCAAATATTATCAAAATTATTCTTGCCTAAATCAGGACTAATGCAACAAAACCTGGCCAATCCATTCTGATAATAAAAAATTCCACAAGAATAAATATCCTGTAATCAATTTCTTTCTTAACGTTCCTTCTCTTTTTAATAATCCAGAGTGTTTTTTCAGGTATCTCAAGTTTTTCCCAGCTATAATTTTTGGTGAATTTATTATAAATATTGTGTTTTTTTTAGTTTCTAGGGACACAATTAATATTACAAGATATTGTTAAATATTTTAGCACAATTCATTAATTAAATAATTAAACAATACTAAAAACATAATCATTTCTTAAATTTGTCTCTAAATTCCACGAATTTGAATAATAATTTAAAAAAAATTTATTTTATTACTTATACTTCAAATTCAGTGCATATTTTGGTAAAACTAATACGTACTTCATCAAATTAAATTTAAATCACTTAAAATTCATACATTTTCAAGTAACAATTTGGATTTTCAAAAAGGTAGATGAATTTGTAACCAAATAGTTGAATTTTCGATCAAAATGATCAGTTTTGAAATTAAAAATATCAGTTTTCAAATAAAAATGAAATAGCTAAATTTTCAATTGAAAGATTAATAAAGAAATATATATTTTAAAAATAAATTTAATTTAACTTTCAATCAAGTAGTTTTATTTTCAAGGAAAAAGATGAATTTTCAACTAAATTGATAAATATTTAGATTGGATAATTCAACGAAATATTTGAACTATCAACTACAAAAACACAAATTTTCGACAAACGAATTTTGAATTAAAATGATAAATTGTCAATCAACAATTGAACAATTAAGTTTTCAGTTAAAAATTAATGTTTAACCAAAGAGATGAAGTTTCAACTGAAAGGAATGTAATTGTCAATTGAAAAAGTTGCATTTTTCGGTAGAAAGAAAAGAATAATTTGTAACAAAAATTAAACTAATTTTCAAAAAATAGTTACATTTTCGAACAAAGCGATTAATTTTTGACTAAAATTATGAGTCTTCAACTGAAATAGTTGAATTTGAAACCGAAAACACGAATTTTTAACTAAAATGATGAATCTTGAACTAGAATCATTAAATTTCAAACAAAAAGATTCATTTACAGCCCTGAAGATTAATTTCTACCAAAAAAATATTTTAAAAAATCAAAAAATCAAAATAATTAATAATTTCTAGATTTATTTCCAGAAGTTGACAAATTTGAATAATAATTAAAAGAAAATATAATAAATAAGAATTTTCAAAACAAAAATTAAAATTGTCAACTAATGTGATGAATCTTCAACAGAAATAGTTGAATGTTAAACAAAATACATAAATCTTCAATTAAAGAAGCTGAATTAAAAAAAAAAACAGAATAGTTACATTTTCAGTTGAAAAAATTAAATTTCAACCCAAAAAAAGAAACGAATTTAAAAAAAAAATAGTTCAAGTTTCCACCAAGTAGTTCAAATTTTTATCCAAAAAGTTTAATTCTCAGCAGAAAATAAAATATTTGATATTTCAAAGAAAAAAGATCTCAATTATATTTGCAGGTCAAAAGAGAACATTTTATTTCACCAAATTGTTTAATCTTTACACAAAAAATGAATTTCCCATCGAGAAGATTAATTTTCTACGAAAAAGGATGAATTTTCAAACAAACATTTGAACTTTCAACTAAAATTATTTATCAGCCAAGATAAAAAAGAATTTTCAACAAAATGGTTCAATTTTTAACCGAAGAAGATAAATTCTAAACCAAAAATAGAACACTTAAATTTTCAGTTAAAAAAATTAATTTTTAACAATAAAAAAAACATTTTTTAACAAAATCGTTATATTTTTGACCAAGTAGTTGATTTTTTAACTAAAAAATATTAATTCTAAACAAAAAATGTATAAGTTAATAGGTCAACCATAAAAGATGTTCATTCTAAATAAAAAAAGTTAAATTCAACCAAAAAATCAATGAAAATCCTAAACTAGAATCATTAAATTGAAAAAAGATTCATTTTCAACCCAGAAGATTAATTTCTACCGAAAATATATTTTTTTAAATCGAATGTTTTAGAAAACAGTGAACTTACAAATCGAAAAAGATAATTTATTAACATAAAAGATAATTGTGAATCAAGAAAGATGAATTTTTAACAAAGTTGTTAAATTTTCAACAAAAAGATGAATTTTAGAAAAAGAATATTAACTTTATAACCAAAAGAGTCGAATTTTCAACTAAAATTATAAATCTTCAACTAAGAAAATGAATTTTTAACAACGTAGTTTCACTTGTTACCAATTAGCTGAAATTTACTTGAGTTATCAAAAAATAGTTGAATATATACAAATTTTAACTATAAAGGATAATTTTTTAACCAAACACTGAATAGTTAAATTTTCAGTAAAAAAATTAATTCAGCAAAGATTAATTTGGAAGGAAAAATGTATTAGTTGATATTTCAATCAGAAAAGATGAAAATTTTTAATAAAAAACAATGGACTTTAACCAAAAAATACGAATTTTCAACTAAAAAAGATTTTTCAGTCAAGAGAGAGAGAGAGAAGAAATTGCAATCAAACTGTTGAATTTGTAAGCAAAAGTTTTTTTTCACAAAATACACGAATTTTCAAGCAAACCTACGAATTTAAATTTAAGAATATAAATTCTCAGCCAAAAAATAGAATAATTAAACTTTCAGGTAAACAAAAAAAAAAAATTTTCATACAAAAAGATATGAATCTCCGTCAAAATATTTTAATTTTCAATTAAAGATATTAATTTTCAACTAAACTGATCAATCTTCAACCAAAAAGGTGAGTTTTCGACAAAATAGTAGAATTCTCAATCAGAACAGATTAATTTTTATGCAGAACGTTAATTTTTTAACGAAAAAGATGAAATTTCTACTAAAATAGATGATTTTTAAAAATAAATACGAATTTTCATCAAAAAAGTTTAATTTTCTACCAAGAAAGAGAAAAATTGTTGAAGTATCAAGCTAAAAAAATATTAATTTCTACCAAAAAATTATTTTTAAAAATCGAATGTTTTAGAAAACAGTGAACTTTCAAATCGAAAAAGATTATTTATTAACATAAAAGATAATTCTGAATCAAGAAAGATGAATTTTTAACAAAGTTATTAAATTTTCAACAAAAAGATGAATTTTAGACAAAGAATATTAACTTTATAACAAAAAAAGTCGAATTTTCAACTAAGAAAATTAATTTTTAACAACCTAGATTCATTTTTTACAAAGTAGCTGACGTTTCTACCAAAAAAGATTACTTTTTAGCAAAATACTTGAGTTTTTAAAAAATAGTTGAATATATAAAAATGTTAACTATAAAACATAATTTTTTTGACCAAACATTGAATAGTTACGTTTTCAGTAAAAAAACAGCCAGAGAAAAAAACGAATTTTCAATAAAATATCAAATTTTTATTTAGCAAAGATTAATTTGAAAGAAAAAATGTAATAGCTGGTATTTAAATCAGAAAAGATTTAAATTTTAAATAAAAAACCATGGAATTCAACCAAAAAGAGCCGATTTTCAACCAAATCCATACATTTTCAACTAGATACTTCAATCTTCAGTTAAAGAAATTGATTTCAGACCAAAGAAAACATGAATTAAAAAAAAAAAGTTCAATACAGTAACATAAAGCTACTTTTACAAACCAAGAATTATTATCATTCAATTAAATATTGCAATGAAACCAAAAATAAGCATCCTCCCAAAAAAAAAAAAATCGCTGACAATACCAGATTTCCCGTTCAGAGTAGATCCCCTGTTTAATAATCCGAATAGATTCATCAGGTTTTGCCCCTTTACCCCTCGAATTCTCTTCAATTCCTCATTACAACACATAAATAAATAAACTAAGATCATGAGCCTAAATTATACTAACGTCAGCTATTTACCGGTGAAAATTCTTGTAAAATACAAAAGTCTGTTGCGTTTGCATTAATCGACGACATTCTAGCTAAACGTAATTTGAAATAATGCGAAGACCCACTGATTCGAGAGAGGCGATGAAAAAAGCACCTCGACTTCAGTCTATTCAGACACCCCTTGCAGGTTTCCATTTCCATTTCCATTTCAACATTGAAAATGTTGCTAGACAGCAGTGCCTACAATTTTCGAAAACAGAGACGATTAAAAGTTAGAATGCAGCTAGGGTATATTACAGCGACTGTGCTACCAATTTCAATCATAGTGTCTACTCTCGGTAAAAAGAGAGACCAGGATTTAAGATAGTCGGCCCATTGTCATCTGGAAGTCGAGTCGGTCTGTCTGGCTTTCTCAAAGTGACGACGGTAGTGACCTCGGCCACGATCTCGATTCCGATGGCCATGATTATTATGGCCATGGTGATTGTGGTGCGATTGTCTCATGTGATTTTGTGGTTGCTGCTGCTGCTGTTGCTGTTGCTGAAGATTTTGATTCGTATTTGTCGATTGCTTTTAAATTAGAGAAGAGAGATGATTAAAGTTAGATTATAAATCGATAGGGTGGTAATATGCAGGACTCGAATTAAATTTATGGTATCCAGAAATAATAAAATATGGGACGTGAAAGTAATGGAAATTATTTTTATTTAAAGTAGTTGTTGTGCCAAAGGTCAGATATCTGAAAAAATAACTGTGATTTTAAGAATCAAAACATTATGACTTTTTGCAATTGAATTTTTTCCTACAATCGCTTCTTACCAAGTTTCGAAAAATGATTGCATTTTAATAAATAGCGGCTTATTCTTTCCGGGAAAACATTCTCTACAACTCTACTGTTTCCACTTTTGAAAGTAAATTTTTCTTTGGCTGAAACCGTCAAAACAATTTTTTTTTTGTTAAGAAAACATTTTTAAACAAATAATTATATTTTAATATTATTTAGTTATTTTTAAAATCCAATTCTTTTTCAAAAATTGATAGGAAGCGTCGGTCAGAGAAAATTCAATTGCAAAAAACATGGTTAAAATTAATATTTTTTTCATAACATATGCTTGTGATATTTTTAACATAGGATCTTTTATAAACTGAATGAAAAAATATTTCAAATAAAAATTTAAAACATTCAATAATATTTTTTTATTTATTACAAACAAACAAAAATGACTTTTATACCATAAAATATGATATGATGAATTCTCATTTAAAAACGTGTAATAGATGATATTTCAAACAAAAAAAAGTAAAGATTTTTCAGTAATGAAAGAAAAAAATTTTTCACATAAATTGTTGAACCTTCAAGCCAAAAGACGAATTTTTTGTACCGAAATTTAATTTTCCACCAGACTATGCATTTTTCGCAAAAAAAATGTTTAAAAAATAGTTAAATTTTCAAGCAGACATAAAATTCATTTTAAAAATTCAATAAAGTAGTTCAACTTTTACTCAAGCAGTGGAATCCTCATGTAAAGAAGATTAATTTTCAACTAAATAGTTGCATTTTTATTTGACTTTTCAACATCAAAATGTTAATTTTTTACGAAATAATTGAATTTTCAACCAAACAGTGGCATTTTTAACCTAAAAGGATCACTTTTTGCATAAAAATGCAACTGTTTTTTTTTTTTTTGAAAATTCAAAATATTTAGAAGCAAATTGATTTGTTTCAAAATTTACATTTTGTTAAAGAGGCAACTAACATCTTTTTTGAATGTGGACACAGATGAATTTTTAAATTAAAAAGACAAATTTTCAAAAAAATAGTTGAATTTCTTTCCAAGAAAGATTCTAGTTGCCCGTTCAACAAAATATAAGTTTAAATAAAAGGTACATTTTCCTCGAAATAGTTGAGTTTTCAAAAAAAAATTTGAATTTTGTCACCAAAAAGAATGATTTTTTTTTAGCAAAGTTTTTAAATCCTCAAACAATTAATAAAATTTATAAACAAAAATATAATCTTTAAGAGAAAGCAACTACAAAAAAAGAAATAGAAAAAAGAAGTATAAATATCAATAGAAGAAAAATAAATGACGAAAAACTTGATTTTAAAAATTCCCTATTGTTTTCTTGATTAATTTTTTATTTCCCCTGACCATTAATAAAATTAAATAACAGAACGTTAAACTTGTAACATTTTTAAGCTAAAACCTTTTATAAATAACGGAATAAAAAAATTTTTAATTAAAATAAAAAAATTTCAAATTTATTTTGTTTGACAGTTATTTAAAGTTATAGAAATTCTCTAACTTGCCAGATTTGTGTTCTATATCCCTGACTTTTTCCCAATCAATAAAATTCCCTGACTTTTTTAAATTAAATTTTTGAACAATTTTGGGCTTTTTGAACCTCCCCTATGTTAGAAGATTAATAATGCTAATGCAAAAAAATGTTGTTTCTTAATATATTTGAAGCACTTTTTAGTTGTGCTTTCAAGTCAAAAAGATAAATTTTCAACCAAAGAAATGCATTTTTGTCTAAAATGATGAATCTTCAAATAAAAAAGTATATTTTTAACCAAGTAGTTAGTTGAATTTTCAAACCAAGATTATTTTTCTGCCAAAAAATACTCATTTTCAACAAAGTACATAAATTTTCAACTGAAAAATATCAATTTTCAATCAAAATTATAATAGTTAAAATACCAGAAAAATACATGTCCGGAAAAAAACTAATTGTCAATATTTTGTTTATAAAAAAATTTTTTTTGTACCAAAAATGTAATTAAATTTTCGGTTAAAACAATCATTTTTCAACTCATAAGACCAATTTTCTACCAAAAAAGATTCAGTATCAATAAAATATATGTATAGATTTTCAACTAAGAAAGATAAATTTACAAACCAAATATATAATAGTTCAATTTAACATTAAAAAAGTAAATTTAAAAAAAATTGCATCCAAATTAACTAATTTTCAACTAAAAATATAAATTTTCAACTAAAAAGAAACGAATTTAAAAAAATGGAATTTTTGACCAACGAGTGGAATTTTCAAAATTAGAACAGTTCAATTTTCTAAAAAATATATCATTTTTAACGAAAAACGCTACACTTATATCAAAGAAGGTAAATTTTCTACAAAAAATGGAATAGTTAGAGTGAATTTTCAACTACAATGGTGAATCTTCAACTAAAAAAAATCTAGTTTTTAACCAAATATATGAATTTTTAACTAAAAAGATCAATTTTCTACCGAGTATAAAATCGTTAAATTTTCAATTGGTAAAATGAATTTTCGACCAAAAACAAAATCGAATTTCCAACAAAACAGTTAAATTTTCTACCAAAAAAATGAATTTTTAACCAAAAAGATAATGTTTCAAAAAATGAGAATAATCTTCTAGCCAAAAAAGACGAATTCTCAACCAATAGTTGGATTTTCACCGAAAACAGATAAATTCTCTACTAAAAATAGAATAGTTGAACTTTCAGTAAAAAAAAATAATTTTTAATAAAAATTAAAGTAAAATAGATTAATTTTTAACCAAGTACAGGAATTTTAAACCAATTATTTGCATTTTCAACTTAAGAAGATAAAAATTAAACCAAGCATGTACGAGTTAAGTTTTCAGTTAAAACAATATTCAACCAGAAAACATATTTATAACAAAATAATTAAATTTGGAAAAAAAGTTTTTAACTAAAATTACAAATCATCAACCAAATAAATCAATTTTGAACAAAGTAGTTCCACTTTCAACTAAGTAGTTGAATTTTCAACCAGAGAAGATAAATTTTTGACGAAAGACGTGATATTTTATATTTCAAACAGAAAGGATTGTAATTTTTTACTCAAAATAGTTGAATTCAACGAAAAAAATAGGATTTTCAACCAAATTCTTTGAATTTTAAATATAAAGTCATTAAATCTAAATTAAATCTAAAGTCATTAAATATGACTTATAACATATTTTTTCAAGAATATATTCAAATTATAACAAACTTTCAATGACATTTGGGAACGTCACGACTACTGAGACATTTAACTTATAGATTTAACCAAATAGTAAAATTTTCAAGCCAAAAAGACGAATTTTTTCGAAGAGCGTTGAATTTTTAACACAAAATTTAGTTTTTAACAAAAAAAAAATTAATTTT
>JAWWLR010000158.1:39019400-39036550 GCA_035041075.1 Acraspis erinacei | reverse complement strand
ATTTTCAGTTATAAAAGTAAATTTTAAACAAAAAAAATCGAGTTTTCAGCGAAATTAATAAATTTTCAACTAAAAAAAAGGAATTTTCAGTCAAAGAAATTAATTTGTAATCACAGCGGTGAATTTCAACCCAAAAGATAATTTTTCTATTACAAAAAAAAAAGAATTTTGAACTAAACTTTTTTTTTCAATCAAAAAAAAAAAAGGAATTCTTAACAAAAAAGAGAATGGTTAAATTTTCTATAGAACGGAACATTTTTTTAATGAAAAAGATTACATTTCTATGAAAAAATGTCAATTTTCCACAAGAAATGGAATAGTTCAAGTGAATTTTTAACTAAAATGATCAATCTTCAACTCAGCAAAAATTTAATTTTTAATCAAATACATGAATGTTCATCTGAAAAGATCAAATTTTTACCAAAAATAAAATACTTAAATTTTCAGTTAGTAAAACAAATTTTCAACCGAAAAAGAAACGAATTTTGAACACATTAGTTAAATTTTCAACCACACAAATTAGTTTTTAACGAAAAAGATGAAGTTTCAACTACTGAGGGTATTCTTCTACCAAAAAAATGTATTTTCAACAAATTAATTAATTTTCACCTATAACAGATAAGCTTTTAACATAAAAATAGAATAATTAAACTTCCAGTACGAACGAAAATTAATTAATTTTCGATTCAAATTTCGATGAAAAGTTACATTCTCAGTTAAAAAATTGATTTTGAATAAAAAAAAAACTAATTTTCAACTAATAACATAAATTTTCTACCAAAATAGACGAATTTTGGACAAATTACATGAATTTTCAACCAAGTATTTTTAATTTTTGAAGGAATTTTTAACCAAAAGGAGAAACTGGTCACCAAGAACCTAAAATATTCTCCCGCAAATTCGAAATAATAATAATACAAGAATTTCAAACCAAACTTTTGAATTTTCAACTTAAGAAGATAAATTTTAAACCAAACATGTACGAGTTAAATTTTGAGTTGAAACAATTAATTTTCAACTATTTTTGTTGAAAGTTAGTTTTTTTGGAAAGATATTTTTCAACTAAAAATTTAACTTATTCCAATAAAATATTTCATAGTGTTAGTGGAAAATTCTTCTGTTTGTTCGAACATTAATTTTTCGAACTTAAAATTTAATTATTTAAGTTTCGATTGACAATTTATCCTTTTAAGTGAATATTAGTTTTTTGTTGTTAAAAATTTAACTATTCCTATTGAAGATTCATCATTTTAGTTGAAAATTCATCAGTTAGTTTTAAAATTGAACTATTTTCTTGAAAATCCGTGTTTTTTTTTCAAAATTATTTTTTGTCAATTCAGTAACCCTAGCATTTTTAATATTTGGAACTACAAAATTGTGAGAATCGAAACCTCCAAAAATTCAGGAATTTCAAACCAAATGTTTTCGAATTTAAACATTTGTAGAAATTTTTTTTATATAGTTTTAAGGCTAAGAGTAGACTGGTTTTGAAATACGCATTAAAAACTATAATTTTAAATTTAAATTATAGATATTTTAATGGTGATGAATATATTATTCCTAAATATCATATTATGTAGCTTTAGGTGTATTTTAAAGTGATTTGATACTTTTTTTCTTACCAAAAAATGTGATTTCTATTTTAAAAAATCGTTCAAAGCTGAAGAATTTTCAGTCTCTAGTAGTGACTGTGTTTAGATTTAATTGACACGCATTTTTTTTCGCAGGTTTATACTGTTAAGGAGGTTTTTTGCTCTCTCTGGCACAGTCTTCCTATTGAGGTGTGTGACTATGCTTATCACATCTTTGTCGGTGCCAGGTGCTCATTTGCAGTGCCAGCCGAGAAACACGCCCAACGAAGAATGGAACTGGTACGTAAGCAAATAATAAATTAAGTTAAATTAAATTGTGTTTAATACTAGGGTGGGCCGAAAAAAAATTAAAATGATTTAGATTCCGCAGTAATAGCACGGGAAAGTTTCTTTCTAAAATTGCAAATAGATTTTTTTTTAATTCTCACCATTTGGCAAGTGGATTGAAATTTTTTTATTATTTTGAATTCTTCTTTTTTTGTGTACGGAATTTTTTTTCTATTTGTTTTTAAAACTTTTTTCGGCGATATATAATATTTAAACAAAATTATGAAAGTTCAATTTTCTACATTAGTAAGTTGAAAAAAAAAATGTTTTCGTTTATTTTTTTTATTTTTCAGGGTGATTTTTTTAACTAAGAAAATGCGCGCGTATTTTTAAATTTAAAACCATTTTTTTTGCTTTTTTGGATATTAAAAATATTAAAAATTCGTATTTTTTATCTTTATTAATCAAAATTACATTATTATGTGTCAGAAAAAAATTTTTCGCTAAAATATGACAAGTATATTTATTTCAACTTTACGTAGAAATGAACAAAATGTAATATTTCGTCAGTTTTTTTAAATTTTGTATTTCGACGAAAAAAAAATTCTTACTTTTTTCCCTCCGAGGTTCTTTACTTTCATAAACTTTTACTTTAGCAAAAAAAAAAAAAATCGAAAATTCTTTTGTTTTCCATGCACAAATAATTCAAACGTTGTAAATTTGTAATTTGCTTCCCCAATGGTGCGAAAATTTTTGAAAATATATATTTTTTCTATTGTTCTTATTAATTTATTCGTTCTTATTAGTTTATTCTTATTTATATTACATAGAAACTTTTCAGTGAAAATTTCTGTGAAATTGAATTTTGGTTAAGGGATCTGTTAAAATAGAAAAAAATGTTAACTTCGTGGTTAACTTAAAAAAGTTCACGTATCTCCTTCATTTATTAAGAAGAGATATAAAAAATGAAAAAACGAAAATATTTTTTGTGTGCAATTTTAGAGAGAAATTAACAAAATTGAATTTTTCGTCATTTTTTGAAATAATATATTTTGACAAAAAAACATGTTTTCTTACGTTTTTTCGCCCCGAGGTTATTTACTTCCATAAACTTATATTCTTTTGAAAAATTAGTGTTTGTTTTATTTTTTTTAATTGCAATGTTAAACTGGATTTTGGTTGAAAATTGATTGTTTTTAGTTGAAACCTCATTTTTTTTGTTGAAAAATCAACTCTTGTTGAAAAACGTTATTTAAAAAATATATCAATTGTTGCATTTCTATTTCAGAATTCTTTTTTATGAAAATTTGATCATTTAGTTGAAAGATAACTCTTTTGTTACAATTTAATTTTTTTGGTTGAAAATTCATCTCTGGTTGCAAATTCAACTGTTTAGTTGTGAATTTTTGTTGGTTGACAATTAATTTTTTGAAACTGAAAATTTATCTATTCTAAATAGTGTTAATTCCAATGGGTTATTAAATTTTTATTAAGAAATTATCTGTTCTTCTTGTTATCTTCTGATTTTAAAATTCATCTTTTTGGATAAAAACTTTATCTATTCCAGTTGAAGATTCATTGTTTTATTTGAAAATTCATCACTTTGGTTCCATTTTTGTTGTTGAAAAATGATCTTTTTTTTTAATTAAAAGTGCAATTATTTGCTTGAAAATGGATATTTTTTAGTGGAAAATTCATATATTTGTTTGAATAATCGTCTTTTTTTTTAGTAGAGAATTAATATTTTTAGTTGAATTTGGTTAAAAATTCATCTATCATTTTGAAAATCCAAATTTCTATTCGAAAATTTACGAATTTACAGACATTTAAATTGAATTTAATACAGCAACCACATTATTTTAACTAAATATGCACTTTAAGTATAAGTTGATAAATAACAATTTGCTTAAATTATTATTCAAATTCATGGACTTTAGTGACAAAGTCAAAAAATTATTAATGATGTTTTTAGTATTGTATAATTATTTAATTAATTTATTGTGCTAAAATATTGAAGAAAATCTTGCAATAATAATTTAATTCCTAGAAACGAAAAAAAAAACTTTATTTATAATAAATTCGCCAAAAATTATATCTGGAAAACATGGAATTGTCAGGGAATTTTTTCCCCAGGATTTAAGTGGACACCCTGATTTAAAAAACCAAAATTTTCAACAATTTTTAAAACTATGATTTCTAATTTATTGTTTATAGGACGGCATATGGTGAACTGTACAATAAAATTTCAATGGCATATGTAATTTGGAGAGGTGCTGGAATGTCTATCCAGGGTGTGAGAACGTGTGGCGATTATATGTTCAGTGGACACACTGTAGCGCTGACAATGTTGAACTTTTTTATCACTGAATGTAAGTAGAAATATTCTTTTCTTACTTTTTTGTTTTGTTTATATTGAACTGAAATTTTCGATGTCTGTTTCTAAATTTTTCTTTCATTCTTTTGAAATTGTTTAGGATTTTAAAAAATATTTTCGGGTATTTTAAAAAATTTCGAAGGAATTTTAAACAGATTAAAAATGTTTCAAAGAATTTGAAACATTTGAAAGTAATTCGAAGGTATTCTAAATTATTTTAAAGGCTTTAGGGTATTTTTAAATTATTAATGCAATTTTTACGAGCTTAAGAGATTTGAAATATTTCAATAATTTAAAGGGGTTTCAAGGAATATTATATTTGAGTGTATTCTTAAAAATTTCGAGGGATTTTAAATAGTTTAAAAATATTTTCATGGATTCAAAATATTTGAAATATTTTAGGTTATTTTATAATAAAATATATTTCAGGTTACTGAAAAGTTACATTATTTTTAATATTTATGATAAGTTCTTTACTATTTTAAAAAGTAACTGATATCGAAACTTTCTTGCGATTTTTGCAATAACTGAACCGTAATCTTAGTTGCTTTGCAGTTATTTTGTGTTGTTTTTTTTTGTATATTTCATATTAGAAGAGGCTTATAGGTCAGTTACGTGTTATCTTTTTCCTTGAGAATTCATCTATTTTGTTCAAAAATGCCACTACTTGGTTAAAAATTCAACTATTTTGGGAGAAAGTTGAACGATTTCATTGAAAAGTAACTTTTTCGTTGAAAATTCATATTTTCAGTTTGAAAATGCAACTGTTTGAAGAAAGTTTTTCTTTGTGGCTTGAAAATTCAACAATTTATCGAGAAAATTTGTTCTCTATTGGTTAGAAATTCGACTTGTTCGTTCCGAAATTTATCTCGTTTAGTAACCAAATCTAATTTTTATTGTTTGTTGAAAATTCAACTCTTTTGGTCGAAAAGTGTGGTTTTTTTCTTTGAAAATTCATCTCGTTTGGTTAGAAAAATTCTGTAAAGCGTTCAGTTTTTTTTTTAATTTGCCTACTTATTTGAAACTTGAACTACTTTGTTAAAAATCTAGTTCTTTGGTTGAAGATTAAGTATCAAGATTATTCTGAAAAGATATGAAATAAAAAGGAAACTTTTTTTATATAGGAGAATGAAAGAAGAAATCTTAAAAAATAGGTTTAAAATTTAAAGAATCTAAAATGCAAAATCTTTGCGAAGGAATAGAAAAATAAAATCCAGCTTTTTCAAATAAATATTTTTAAGATAATTCATCTGAAAATATATGAAAAAAAAAGAAATTTCTTTAACAAGAAAATAAAAAAAGAAATCTTTGAAACCTTCAATGGTTAAAAAATCTAAAAATCAAAATTTTTACCAAGAAATAAACAAATGACAAAATAAAATTATAAACATAAGTAGATACGGAATGTAAAGGAATGTTCCATAAGATTAACCTCTTTTCCAGCTGTTAAAAAAATAAATATAAATAATATAAAATAAAAAATAATGGAGGCAAGAAGATTAAAAAATAAAAAAATAAACAATGTTGAAGAAAAGCAAAACTAAAACTAGAATTTTTTTTCTGAATTAAAATTAACTAAAAATTTGAAACTTGAACTACTTTGTTAAAAATTTATCTTTTTTAAATTTATTTCTTCTTTTGGGTAGATAAGTCCTTTTTTTTGAAAATGATAGAAAAAATCAATTAATTGGTTAAAAATTCACATTTTTATTGTATAAAATGCATGAAAATTCAACTCTTTTGTTCAAAAGTCTTCTTTTTTGTTTGAAAATTATTTTTTCCGGTAAAAAGGGCATATTTTTTTGATAAAAATACAATTGTTGGCTTGAAAAACCTTAAAATGATTTAGATTCCGCAGTAATAGTACTGGAAAGTTTCTTTCTAAAATTGCAAATAGATTTTTTTTTCATTCTCACCATTTCGCAAGTCGTTTGAAATTTTTTTATTATTTTGAATTCTTCTTTTTCTGCGTATGAAATTTTTTTCTATTTGTTTTTAAAACTTTTTTTGGCGAAATATAATATTTAAAAAAAATGATGAAAGCTGAAAAAAAATTAGTTTAAAACCATTTTTTTCTGTTGCTTTTTCGGATATTGAGTATACGGAATTTTGCGGATCTTGTGTAAAAATGATTAATGATTAATGAGCTTTTATAAGGATTTTGAATTAAGATTTAAAAAATCGTACTTTTTATCTTTATTAATCATAATTACATTATTTAAGTTTCAGAAAAAAATTTCTCGCTAAAATATATGTACGTATTTTCTTAGTTTGTTAAAAAGAGATATAAAAAATGGCAATTATATTTTTTTCAATCAACTAGTTGGTTGAAAATTCACATTTTTTTGTATAAAATGCATGAAAATTCAACTCTTTTGTTGTCTTTTTTGGTTAGAAATTCAACTATTCTGTTGAAAATGCAATATTTTTACATGAAATGTTAGGAATTTAAGTCATTCAAATAGAATCATTAAAAAAAATGTCCGAAATTTGAAACATTTAAATGTTTTACAACTATTTTATTAATCGATCCCAATTCATTTGAATTCTTTCGAATGTAAATTAAATTGTTCCAAAATCTTCGGAATTTATCCTGAATTTTTGCCCCTTTAAGCGCGAGAAAGTATAAGTTAATTTCACTCTAGAATGTTTTTTTTGTAAAAATATATGTAGTAATTATCATACAGAGTTGTTTAAACAATAAATACATATTCCCGAAAGCAGGAATTAGCAGGAATTTAAGTCCTCTAGTCTTGATCTGTTTTTGCTGTTTTTTTTTTTTTTTGGTAATAATGATGCAATTTTTAAATTTATTTTAGATACACCAAGGCAACTTTACTTTGCGCACACCTTCACGTGGATGCTCAATATGTTTGGAATATTTTTTATTCTGGCTGCGCACGAGCATTACTCGATTGATGTTTTCGTCGCATTCTACATAACGTCGCGACTTTTTCTTTATTATCATACATTAGCCAACAATCAGGCACTGATGCAACGAGACTCGAATCGAACGAGAATCTGGTTTCCGTTGTTCAGCTTTTTCGAGTCCTCCGTCGACGGCATTGTGCCGAACGAGTACGAGAGCCCGTCCGTGATAGTTTACAATATGATCTGCACTCTCAAGGAGACATGGAATTACTTCCGATTGAACGTTTCGGTTCGGTGTGCCCGTCTCAGTGTTAACGGCGATGTGAAAAGCACAAAAAAAACTCAATAGCAAGAATGAATTCGGAATGGGTGACATTTTTTTAGTCTTTTTTTGTTTTGTTTTGGTTGCATTGTACTTGATTGGTGACGATAGAGATGAATGACTATTTATAATGAGATGTCACTATCAAATCCAGTGCAGATATTTTTTGACGAGCAGTATTTTTTCTAAATACAGGCGAAAGTTCGAACAAATCTGGAAAAGGGGAGTTTTGTGGCTGCTGGAGTTACGCTCACGTCTCGAAAATTGACAATTGTCGTTCTAGATTTTGCGAGAGTGATAATAAAGTCGTGAAATCTGCTGCTATTTTTTTATTGACACGCAGATTTTTCGATCTAATTAATTTTGTACGACTAGTTTTAAGAGACCTTTTTTTGCCATCAACCATATCACAAGTGATTTATAAAAAGAGAGAGAGAGGGATATTTTAAAAAAGAGGCACGTGATCTATGAGTTGAATGAAAATTTAACTACTTTCGTTCCTTCAATTATCAGTTTAGAAAAATTAGAAATCTCTATACATAAAAAGAGAGGAAGTGCGTCGTTTTTTAAATATTTGAATCAAAATTGAAGGTGGTATGCACTTTTTGAAAAATCTCGATAATGACAAAGAGGCTTTCAGATTGTTATTTTTAATAGGCATTATATTTGTCTTTGTAAAGACAACAAACTCACCAAATTGTATATGAATAGATAGTTATATTAATCGTCGGAATTTTACGAGTAATGTAGGTGAGAGAACATATTTTTAGGACGCATCGTTTCTATTGTTCGCCAAACGTGAATTCTGAGTATAAAAAGAGAGAGAGATATATATGAAAATGCTTGGAAGGGAAAGTGAATTAATTTAGAAATAATGTTGTATTTTATACGCTATTGTACATACATTATATATATTTTATATATACTCTGTTTTATTCACAGTTACATCCCAGTTTAGAAAGTTCTTTATTTTTTTTTAACGGAATCTTTATTCTACAAGAAAATGTAGCTTGGATTATTAGGTTAAAGATTTTAAATTTGATAAATGTTGAGCGAGTAGTGGAGCAAAATCTGATTCGATTTTCAGAATTTTTGTTGCTTCCTGAAGAATCAACTCTGCTTCATTGAATGTTTCCTGGAAAAAAAGACAAAACAATTTATTTTCATAGTTTATTCGTTTGCAATTTCAGGGTGGCTACTAATCGGGGAGACAGGAATTATAATCAGGAATAATCATTCGAGCCGGGAATCACATTTAAAGTTTTGGAAAATGTGCATTTTTATTTATTTTTTTAAATAAAGAAATTTTTTTAAGATTGTTTGAAAACAATTTTATGATTTTTTATCTTCAAAAATTAATTTCAAGATACTATTTCAAAATATTTTAAAAGATTTTCAAAATTGTCGAAAAAGAATGCGGAAGGTTTTAAGTTGATTTTTCTAATTAGGCAGAATTTTTTTTAAATTTCAGGAAAAATACCAATTATTCATAAGAAATTTTAGGAGGCTTAAACTTATTTTAAAATTGATAGGAAAAATATGAATTTTTTTTTTAATTTCGAACATTCTTCTCATGTTAAAAATTTCACCTCTTTGATTAAAAAAATTGCGGATGGAAAATTCAATTGTTTGGTTACAAATTTCAATTTTTTTAAAAATCGTTTCTTGATGAATTCAACTTTTTGTTTTAATATAAAATTAAAATCGTTTCTATTTTTTAATGAATATTTAACATTTTAGTTGAAAATTCATTTCATTAGTTGAAAATATTTTGTTGAGAATTCGCCTTTATTGGCAGAAAATTCATCCATTTGATTACAAATTCAACTATTTAGTTTAAAATTGAATTTTTCGTTAAAAAGCACGTATTATCGGATTAAAAAATTGAAATATTTTGTTAAAATTCATTTCCTATGGTTGAAAAATAATTTTTGTGACTGAAAATGTAATTATTACATTTTTTCTTGGAAACGGATCGATTTTAATTGAAAATTCATGTATTTTATTAAAAACTCGCATTTTTTATTAAAAAAATTGTATTACTTGGTTGAAGTTCGCTTTTTTGAGAATTCAACTGTTTAGTTAAAAGTTCCACTAATTTGTTGAAAATCCGTCTCTTTTGACGAATTCAATTCTTGTTAATTTAAAATAAAAATCTTTTTTAGTTAAAATATCGACTATTTCATTTTTTCAGAGAGAATTTGTGTTTTTTAGTTGAAAGTTCAATTACTATGTTCAAAATTCATTTTTTTTTTAAATCAAGATTCCTGATTTTAGTCAAATATTCATCTCATTCGCTGAATTTTCAACTAAAATGATGAATCATCATTAAAAAAAAATAGTTGAAATTTTGACTAAAAAACACAAATTCTCTCTAAAAAATGTAATAGTCGATATTTCAATTAAAAACGATTTTAATTTTCAATCAGCAAGCGTTGAATTCATAAAAAGGGACGAACTTTCAACAAAAAAGTAAAATTTGTAAGCAAGCTGTTGAATTTTCAATCCGAAAAAATTAATTTTTAACAAACATAAAAACTTTTAACAAAATATATGAATTTTCAACTCAACACGATCAATTTTCAAGCAAAAATGAATTAGTTAAATTGAAAGTTTTAAAAATTAGGTTTCCACAAAAATATGCATTTTTAACCAATTCCAGCTGAATCTAATAAGAAAAAAAGTAATTTTCAACAAAGTAGTTAAATTTTTTTAGGCGAAAATATGAAGTTTCAACGAGGAAGTTGATTTTAAACCAAATAGATCAATTTTCTACCAAAAAGACGAATTTTCAAGAAAATAGTTATACATTCAGCCAATGAGATGAATTTCCAACTAAAATTATGAATATTTATTTTTTTAAATTAATTTTCACAAAGTAGTTGAATCTTCAACTAAAAAGCATGAATTCAAAAAGAAAAATATTAATAACCGAGTGTTTAAACTAAAAACGAAATAAAAAATAAATAAAACTTTAAATGAAAAACAGTTGAGTTCGTCAAAAGAGACGAATTTAAAAAAAAATTGTGGCAATTTCAACCAAAAAGTTGAATATGCAACAAACAAAAAAACGAACTTACACCAAGTGATTGCATTTTATATCAAAAAGATTAATTTTGAACCAAGAACATTAGTTTCCTACGAAAAAGGCCAGTCTTTTAATAAAGTACATGATTTATCAACTAAAAACGATTAATTTTTAGGAATAAATGAAATAGTTAAATTTTCAGTTCAAAAAATTAATATTCAACCAAAAGAAATTAATTTGTGACAAACTAGAGTTGCATTGACTCGGAAAAAAGCAAATTTCTAACAAAGTAGTTCATTTTTTTACCCCAAAAATATGAATTTTTAACAATAAATTTAATTTTAAAGCAAATAGTTGAATTTTCAACCAAATAAATGAATTTTCTATAAAACAGAAGAATTTTCAGCAAAATGTATTTATTATGAATTTGGAACAAGATTTTGCTGAAAATTCGTCTGTTTTGTAGAAAATTCTTAAAAATTAATTTAAAAAATTAAAAAATTAAAAATTAAAAATTAAATTTTTTGTTCAAAATTCATATTTTTGGGGTAGAAAACTGACCTTCTATATTATTAAGAATTCAGTGATTGGAGTTTATCCACACTGTGAGCTTTCTTCGACCGTTAATATCAATAATGAGAGAATGTGTATGACCAGAATAAAACACATTCTCTCATTTTCCTATAATGTCAGGTTTATTTTCGGTTCTAACCTCCGTTTTTGGGATGGGTAGTGTGTTTGGAGAAGCTTTCATAGGACAGCAGTTTAGGGGGCTCCCTGGTAACCACCAGGTTTCCGAATCATAAGATAGGGTCATCCGTAAGGCTTTCTGAATATCCGTAGCTAAAATGCCTACGGAGTTTAATTTTGGGACTAACCAGAACATAACATGCTTTGCGTCTTTACCAATTTTAATTGGGATTACTACTTGCCCAATTATATCGACCGTTTCACCATTCGCGAGACATCAATTTTCTCGAGACGGGTTTAAAAGTTGCAAAATTGGATTTTTTCCAATAATTCCTTACCAGCGTATGAAAGTGTGACAAGAGTATCTATTAACTTTTTAAATAAACTACCTAAGCACTTTATCATAAGATGAAAACGTGTTTCGGTTATTTCATCTTTATCCGAATTTAAAAATTCTGACGTTTCGGTATTAGTTGGTAAACTTTTTGGTTCCAATACTCGCCCCTCCTGTTTCCCTTGTTGTATGCGTCATATGGGCATACCCGTTTTTTATTTTTACTTCCTAAGTTCGACTTTTGTTCATTATTATTATTATTATTTCCTGAATTATTTTCCGTTTTTTCTGAAGGAAATTCAATCATTGGGGTCCTTTGACCCTGATTTGAGCCTAGCGCGATTCAGTTAAACATTGGTAACATCTGTTAGTAGGGGTTGTATTGTTATATGGGTCCATTATTTGTGGATCTAGGTTGGAAGTTTGAATGAAATTTAGGTTGAGAATTTGATTGGAAACCAGCCGGGAATCTAGGTCTGAAATTAGGTCTAGAATTTTGTTGATATTCGTTTGGGAAAGGCAGAAATGGAAATACAAATCGTGAAAATGGAAATCGATTTTTGTATGGGTTTTTACCCTGTGATTTTGGTTTTGGTTTCCGCTTTAGGTTCGGTAATTTGTAAAATATGGGCTGTAATTTTGTAATTTTTAATTATTTGGCACTAATATTTTGCATCTTCAATTAGTAACGCGTCCAAATTTTCTAAAATATCACTGTCGTTTATTTTGTAACCCCTCTTACATTTTTTTACTCTTCAAGGAAATGTGCGGGATTGTCTTCCTTATTATTTCCAAATTTAATCGGCCAATTGCTCATAATTTGAAATGGCGTTTGTATTATGCCGAAAGAAAATAAGTAGCTGGAATTTTTTGATTATTTTGATAGCTAGCTTATTCGTAATTTGAGTCCGAACTGTTAATATGTATTCATGAACGTCTATTTGACCTGTTATTTGTTGTCGAGAGGCTACGTGTTCTGTTTTAGCTTGAATTATTTTTTTTTTTTATTTTCCCTTATATCAAATTGGACAGATTGCCATTTATTTGATAATTTTTAAATTTTCAAAATAGTTACTTACACTTTTTAAAAACATAAAAATATTTATTTTTATTTGTTTTAATTCAATATGGCGGCGGTGCAGGCGCTCGCGCAAGAGCCCATTATTTTCATAAGATTCGATTAATATAATTGTGTTCTATGATTCAAAATCTAAATACCCTGAGAGGCGAGAACAAATATGCGGGAGTATATTTATTTTTTATATTTTATTAAAAATTTATTTTTTTTAGTTAAAAATTCATGTGTTCTGTTAAAATTGTATCTTTTGGATAAAAAAATTAATTTCATTGGTTAAAAATGTAACTCTTTTTTTAAATTTCTATATTTCCAAAAAATTCCACGGAAAAAACTGGGGTTCACTCCTGTTGCGGCTCAAATGAAAGTTGTTGTCCTTAGGAACTTGAGCTCCAGTAGACACATGTAGAGACTCAGATGGGTTTGTTTAGAGCTAATATTGAACAATTAATTAATTATTCGTCATTATTTATCACTTTCGTGAACAAATTAATGCATTCTCTTAGAATTGAGAAGGAGATTATTTACATTGTATAAGCAGGCTTATGTATATACAGTCAAATTATTTTTCTATGTATACAATTTATGTTAAACTTAGAAAAAAAAAGAAATCTGGCTTTTGCAATGACCCTACTTCATTCCAGATGATACATTTGTACTTTTACAAAGTAACATATCGAATTGAATTTTTTTTTTTTGCACAACTGCAACATTATTACTCAGGAGTTACGAGTACCTTCTAAGTTGAAAATATACATAGGGTATTTTCTTGAAGCAAAGAAAGAAGTTCATTGAAATATTTCGTAGAAAATTTACTTTTGGTTTAAAATTCATATTTTGGAACTGAAAAATGAACTGAAATCTTTTCTGGATGAAATACCTACTTAACAACAAATTTTCACGCTTTTTGTTACAAATTCATATGTATTAGGAGAAAATTTAATATTTTAAAAATAAAAATACAAATTTTTAATAGAGAATTCAACTATTTTGTTAAAAATTCATCCTTTTTGGTTTAAAAAATTCGTCTTCTTGGATTCAATTTTGTTTTCGTAGAAACTTATTTCTTTGTTTAAAAAATCAATTTTTTATCTTGCACAGGCTACTGGAAATTTTTTTGGAAAAAAACTCCATTTTTTTTGTAAATTAAACATTCATCTGCTTTAAGAGAAAATTTTTTTTTTTTTATAAATATAAAATAATAATGTTATAAAAAAAATGTGTTACAAATATTCTTTTAATAAAAATTTGATAGAGAATTTAACAATTTTTTTAAAAAGTCATCCTTTTTGGTTAAAAATTCATATTTTTGGATTTAAAACTTAACTTTTTTGTTTGAAAATTATTTCTTGTTTCTAAATTCCTGTACGATATTATTGGGAAGATTTAACAGACAACTAAGTTAGACTTCCTTCCCCTTTAAAATTACTAATTCTAATATCGAACCAGATCGGGGGTGATTAATATCCCTCGATTATCGAGCATTCACACCAAGAAGGATCACATTTTTAGAAACAACTCCATTTACTTTCACACACAAGACCATTTTTATAAAAAAATGGCTTTGCGGCGACGAGGAAAAAATTGCCTTTAAATCATTTTCTTCAAATATTTCATCAGACAAAGCATATTTGTAGACGTATTTGAATGTAGCTCAAACGCGAGTGTTGAGTCGATCCTCACAATTTATCTTCAGCATTAGCCATAGAACAGGCATAGAAAATGAATTTGAATTTCACACCCATAAGTCTGCTTTTAGGCGACAAAAATCCATATGTAGAAAATTGGGATTTGCCAGTTTTTGGCACTAATTACGATTTGATTTGCGGCTTCGTAATATAAATGGTTTATTGAATTCGCGAGTATGCTGAAATTGTGAAATTGGTGCAACAGGATCTTAGCTTCTGGGTATCTTACTGATAAAGCGTATACATATTATAAAACTCTGTATCTTTACAAAGTCTATGCGTACTATAAAGAATTGTTCAATCTTATGTGATATATGACGTTTGGAGATATGAGAGTCTTTCTAAAAATAACTATACCTATAATAAAATTATATGCACTTAAACAATCTATGTGTACTAAGAATAGTTCTTAAGCTATTCTAGTCCTAGTGAAAATTTGAAGCAAAGTTGTTACATATTATATTCACAATATTCAGAAGGCAAGGAATCAAGAATAATAAAGTAAATTATAAACTGTTTTTAAAAAATTCCCTATTTATACTTAAGTCTTGAATTTGATATCATTCAAAAATTGTGCATCAGTGTTCCTACTTCTCTGAATCCTTCCTAAAGTATTTGTACATATAATAAGCTACATATCTTAACCTCAGAGATAAATTTTCGAAAAAAAAATTTTCTTCAACCAAAACATTTAGCCAAGAATAGCCAACTTCTTATGCGTTAAGTTTATCTACCATGGAAGTTGTTCTATTAATTATTTCAATGTCCTTAATTCATAACGTGCGAACTCGCTTTTTAAATATTCCCAACCTCTACCATAGTTAAAGAATATAGTATTAAAAATCAATTGTTCGACTAATGATTATACAAAATTCCATTCATATTTCGTATTTAAAAATAGGAGAGAGTTGAGAGGAGACAAAGAGTAGTTGTCATGACACCTTGGCTAACCGAATTTCCAGGATAACAAGACATCTGATGAATGACAATTTCTCATTTTCAGCTTGCTAACGAAAAGATTTTTCACATGTACGAGTATGCTGTATTTTTTAAGTTGTATCTTACATCAGCAGGGAATATATGATATTACATAAAACTGTTTTTGACCTATAATATAATTTGAGATTTCATGTACGGGAGTAACATTTCTGCAGGGTTGCCCCATACACTAGGATACGGTGGCCATCGTATTATTACCATCCATTTGAATAATACGAACATTGTAGAATAAAAATTATACAATATAATAATTCAGAAGAGTGTAATGCGAGCAAGAAAAATTACTGTCAACTTTGCAAACACTAATCAAATTTTTTCTCATGAATAAAGTTATGTGCTCAAAATGCTTCCTTTCTACTAAAGATTTTTTAATCTGTTTCCTCAAGAACTGTTTCATAGTTACACTTCTGACACGAATTTTAAAACAAAAATTACATCACATGAATATTTTTCCATACAAAGAAGGCTTTTTTATGTAAAGAAGCTATTATGAAAATTAACTAACACGGGTGTTATCTACAGTAGTCACCGCAAACCTTCACCATACCCCACTCACCCCTACTACAGTCCAGGAGGTATAGCAAGGGAGGGTTCAGTATATAAAGCATGAAAAAATTTCCAGAAGCATCAACCAAAAGGAAAATCCTACAAATGAAACTCATTTTTTGCAGTCTTGGTCTTTCTTCGCGTTCTTCTATTGGCGGGAAGCGTTCATTTATGTACTAACGGCACAAGATATCATTGCACGAAAAATGGAGAATGCGGCAAACCTCTTTATTGTCTTAAGTGACTTTTAATTTATTTATAACCAAATTTCGAAGTGGTATGAATTTTGAGAGATTCTGATTAAAAAAATTTCAACTCGAAACACTGTTAATTGCCAATCACTCAATTTAAAAAACTCTTATCTAGAAATATTAAGAGTTAAAATTATTTTCATTCCATTCGGAATATTCTCCCTTTTACTGAATTTTACCTACATTTATTTTATTTGTGTACAATATGCCAATTTACGAAAGAATAAATCTAAACTAATCAAATCGTCATAAACAGTTTCAGCAAAAAAGTGGGGGAAATTAAACGAAAATAACATTAGTAATAATTGTACATACCGTTCTAGCCTTGTTTTACTACTGGTGATAATGCCATTCATAGATTTAAAGCGCGAGTTTCTGGTTTCACCATGTTTTATTCGAACCAAAACAAACATTACAGATTTGATAAATGATTGACGTTTTTTTCTTTATTTTTATTGCTGAGTTTGTATATTGCGCCCCTCTCAACGGATGAATTAGCAACACAAATTTAATTAAGGACACTAATAAAAACGGGTAGTTTTACTTTTTTTGACGACTATCTTACATTTTAATATCATTGTCGTTTTAATGAATAAATATTATTTTTAAAAAACCAACTAGAATAGTTTCCAAAATCAACCTGTTTTTGAAAGTTGGTGCATACTAAATTTGTTCCACCTTAACTACTGCAAAATACACTGAGAAAAATGTTTGGTTGGCTGAATAAAAGTTTGGTTTTCCCAACCAACTTTTTTGGTTGCTATACAACCAACAAAATCATTTTGTTCAGCCAACGAAATTATTTTGTTCACGCGTATGATTGAACTAACTATAACGTTTGGTAGGCACAACACAGTTTTTTTAGATTGAACAAAATTATTTGGTTACATTAACCAAATATATTTTCGCTCAAGAGATTTTTGAAAATAGTTTTGCTCAAAGGACTAAATATTTGTAATCTCAACATAATTATTTTTTGTTGAGCAAACTAAAATTTGGTAGATATAAAATGATCCAAAATGACAAAAGTTTGTTTAAGAAAACCTTAATAGTGTACCCCAAAACTTCTTGTGTCGAGATCCCACTTTCTTCGAACGTTGTATAGATTGTATA
>JAWWLR010000158.1:38978619-38988861 GCA_035041075.1 Acraspis erinacei | reverse complement strand
AATAAAGAGGGATGAGTGTAGGGAAATTAAGCGAAGTGTGGGAAAGTAGGGGAAATGAGCTATTGACAAAGAGGGGAACTTAGAGGAAGTAAAGGAGAAGTTTAAGGAATTAGAGTAGTAGAATTGAGGGGAAATATATGAGGGGGCAGTAAGGAATGTAGGGGACACGAGGAGAAGCGTAAGGGGAAGTAGGGAGAAATGAGGGGAGTTGAATTAGGTGAAGTAGGAGAAATAAGGAGATGGGAAGTAGTGGAAGTAAGGGGAAATAAATAGTAGGAAAAATGGTATACGAGAGGTGGAAAAGTAAGGGAAGTAGGAGGAACGAAATTTGTTTCTTAAGATTCCACCGAAAATTTAGATTGATTTTTAGTTCAAAGAACTTAACTTTAATAAAATATTTTAAAACATTTCAAATCATTTGAATAAGCTCAAGAGACATTTAGAAGTTTTAAAAAGTTACCATAATAATTTTAAACTAAAAAATATTTCAAAAATTTTAGACAAATTGTGGGTTTTTAAAGATTTTGAACAAAATATTTAGAAGCTTTCTAAGTATTTTGTAAGGTTTTAAGAGAATAATAAAATGTTCTTAAGATTTCTGCGAATATTTAAAAATATTTTAAATATTACAAAAGATTTCAGACATTCTAAAGAGAAAATCTAAAGAGGAAAAATTCGAATCATTTTCAAAGAGATTCAGAAGTTCTTAAAATTTTTCACAAATAATTCGCTTGAAAATTTAACATTTCGGATGAGATTTTTTTCTTTCTTGACTGGAAAATCGGTTTGGGTTGAGAATTCCACTAACTTGTTGAAAATTGGTATTTTTTCGTAAAAAATTAATCTTTAGAGTTAAAAATTCAACTATTTAGTTAAAAATTATTTTTTTGGTTAGAGATTTATCATTTTGTGCAAAATTGATTTTTTAAATGAAAATTTGTTCTTGTTTGAAAATTGATTTCTTTGGTAAAAAATTCATATTTTTTGTTTGATTTTTTTTTAAATTGAAAATTTAAAATTCTATTTTTGATAGAAAATATATCTTTTTATTTCATCTTTAATTATATCTTTTTAAGTTTAAATTGTTGTAGTTTTTTGAAAATTTGTGGTCTTTGCTAGAAAATTGATTATTCTGGTTAAAAATTGAACGATTTGATTAAAAATTCCTTTTTGTTGTTGCGTATTCATTTTTTATTTAGAAATTTCTTTGCTTGATAATTTGTTTTTCTTAGTTGAAAATAAAATTATTTTGTTGTTGTAAATTTGGCATTTTTAGTTAAAAATTTATGTTTTTCGTTGAAAACTCACGTTTTTTAGTAGGAAATTAATTTCTTTGGTTGAAAATTAAACTTTTTACTTAAAAATTCATATTTTCGAATTAAAAACTCAACTGTTTTGCTCGAAATTCGTATTTTTGGATTGAAAATTCAACATTTTCGATGAGATGTTTTTTCTTCGTTTACTGAAAAATCTTTCATAGATTAAAATGCAATTTCTTTGTTGAAAATTGCTCTTTATTGTTTGAAAATTAGTTTGGCTTGGTTCAGGATTAAAATTATTTGTTGAAAATGCTTCGTTTGGTTTAACCCTAATTAATCACACGGTGTGAAAATCACTCCAGAAAATTGTCGAGCTCCTCGTAGAGTTCTGATTACCATAACTTTACCAATTAAAAAAATTGGAATAAGTTATGTTGCTTACAAAAACTAATAGATCATATTTTGCAATCCTAAAATATTACTTAACAATTTTTTTATGTTTTGAAGACTCATTGGTGGGGTGAAATTTACACAGCGTGACTATTGGGCGATTCTACTGCAGTGTGAAAAATTAGGGTTAATTAAACTGTATTTGATTAAAAATGAAAATATTTGTAGGTGGAAATATCAACTGTTGTACTTTTCGTTAAGATATTTTGTTTGATCGAAGATTCATCACATTGCTTGCAAATTAAAAAATTTGGTTGAAAATTTTTTTTCTTCGTTTTTGCAGACGACTCCTTAAATAATTATGTATGACTGTTGTCACTGAAACACATTCAAATAAATTTGAAAATTAAAATTTTGACAGCGAAATGTGAGAGAATTTCAACATTGCAATTGTGTAGCAACCCTGATTTTTTATACGGAGAATTTAATATATTATTATTAGTGGAAACCTCCCTACAGTGGATAATGCAACCTACATTGGATAATCATTAATTAAACATACTAATATGTGTAAAATGATTAATTTCCTTTAATCAATAGTTAAGAGACTATATGTGTTAATAAACAAAAATAAAAATAATTTATTTTCCTTTTATTTGTGCTCTTAATTAGTGATTATCCACTGTAGGGAGGTTTCCCCTAAATTAATGCAAAATGAAAAATTACCTGCTGAATGTGTAATTGGGAGAGAATCCTGGTGGTAGAAGTTCGAGGTTTGCCCGTCAGGAATTTACGTTGTGATATGTTTATGGCAAGAAGCACGTGCAAGAGCACAAGAACTGTAGCCAGGGGAAGAAAAATTATAACGAAGAGCCCGGTGTACGCATATGCTGCCTTATTGATATTAAACGTCACGCATAATTTCCCTCTGTTTTAAAAAAAGGAGGGAGCAGTGATTTATTGTCAGAGACATTTCATAAAGTTCTGGGAAAGGATGTCAATAAATTTGGCATATATTACTTCCTTGGAATTCAATCTGCTCTCAAAGGCCTATAATATCAAGTACCTACAATTGCTCTCAAAACTTCCAAAACATACTTCTAATAAGAACATAATTAAAGCAAATTTTTCTCTCTCAAATTTTTAGTCAAAAATTAAAATGGAAGCTAGATTTTGATTCAAGTTAAATAACAGTAGGATGGATCACGAGCAAGTCTTTCAACGCCCGGTTAGATCGGGCGGTAGCGCTTCAAAGTTCTAACTGCACAGTCCCTGCTCGAATCTTGCTGTTGATAATTTTTTTTCCATTTCTTTCATTTAAATTTTGGTTTATTGAAATTGAATATTAAATTTATTTAAGCCAAAATATTAATGTTTAACCATTTTTTCAGGTTGAAAAATTTGGGGGTTCAACTTTTAACAGTTTTACTCCAAGGAAACTTTTTTTCTATAAAAAATTCGCATTTTTCAACAGTCAGTTAAACATTTATATTTTGGTTATTATTATCTTTACAACGGAAACCTACAAATTATGTAAAAAACTACGCTAGGGGTGGTGATATCATACATTGAAAACTGAAAATTAGCGACTTTATTTTATAGTTATAAAGCATCTTAATACATGCTTCACACTTTCTCCCCTATTACCCTTTTTTCCCACTTTAAATAAATCCTCTTCTTTTCTCTTATTTTCAAGAAACTTGCCCTTTCAATCGTTTTCGGCTTCAATACGAACTAAATTGACACAACCCAATAAGAAAATCCAACTATTTTTTGTACAAAATTAATTATATTTAAATAGAATATCTGCTATAATATTTTTGGTTCAGAATTAGTCTCTTTTAGTTAAAAATATTACTATGTGTGTGCATATTGAACTATTTGCCTGAATTTTTCTTTTTGGTTTAAAATTAGCTTTTTTTTATTGAAAATTTATTTGGTTGAAAATTAAATTTTTTGTTGAAAATTGAACTTATTTATAGAAGTTTACTTTTTGTTTAAAAATTGAACTATTTTATTGAAAATTTGCCTCTTTGATCTGAAAATTACGTTATTTTCTTAGAAAGTTTGACTGTTTGGTTGAAAATGAAATTTTTGATTGAAAATTCAACTGTTTTCTAGAGCCTTTTTCTAGGCTTAATTGTTTGAAAATTCAACAATTTGGTTCAAGTTTTTTTCTCTCTCGCCTTAAAAATCTTTCTATTTATTTGGATAAAAATTCAACTGTTTCGTATAAAGCTTCTTTTTTTTGCTTGAATCTTAAACATTTTGGATGAATTTTGTTTGTTCCTTGTCTAAAAAAGTATTTCTTAATTGAAAATTCAACTTTGGTTGTAAATACGTTTTCTGGATTTGAAAATTTCTCACTCTTGATTGAAATTTCTACACTTTTTGCTTAGAAATTCTACTTTTTGCTGCGAAAATAATCTGTTTTGGGTAAGGATTCAACTTTTTGTTGACATTTGTCTTTTTTTGTTTGAAATATCAACTATTAAATTTTTCATTGAGAATTCGCCTTTTTTATTATTTTGTTAAAAATTTGACTATTGCGTTCAAAATGTAATTTTTTTTAACATTCGACCTTTTTGTTGAAGATGTTATTTTTGATAGAAAATTCGTCCTTTTGAATAGAAATTTCGACTGCTGTTTTGAAAATTCGTCTTTTTGGGTAAAAAATTCTATTACTGTTCTAGAACATTCAATTATGTGATTAAAAATTAATTTTTGGTTTGAAAATTCCACTGTTTTCTAGAGTATTCGCCTTTTTCGTTTGAAAATTTAACAATTTGCTTAAAATTTTTTTCTTCCTTGAGTGAAAAATCTTTCAAGTTATGTGGTTGAAAATTAAACTGTGTCGTAAAAATCTCCTCTCTTTGGCTTAAAAATCTAACATTTTGAATGTATTTTTATTTCTTCCTTGACTAAAAAACCGCTTTAATTGCAAATTCAAATTTGATTGAAAATTTGTAATTTTTATTTGAAAATTCATCTCTTTTGGTAAAAATTTTATTGTTTTTGGTTACAATTGCTACCGTTTGTTAAAAAATTAATCTGTTTTGGTTATGGATTTAACTATTTTGTTACAAATTTGTCCTTTTTGTTTAATTTAACTGTTTATGATTTCAAATAAAAATCTTTTTTGGTTGACATAGCTTATACATTTTACATGGAAAAGTTGATCTTTTAGGGTTAATTCGACTGTTTTTGATATAAAACGAAAATCTTTTTTCGTTAGAAGTACCTACTATTATATTTTTTGTTAAGAATTACTGTTTTATTGAAAAGCTAATTACTTGGTTGAAAGTTGAACTCAATTATTAAAAATACTTTTTTCTTTTTTTTATTAAAATTGTAAATATTTCTGATTGAAGTTTAATCTTTTTTGTTGAAAATGCGACCATTTGCTTGAAAATTCAATTAAAAAATTTTTTTTTTGAAAATGTGGCCCTTTTTCTTCAAAGTTCAACTGTTTAATCATAAATGCAACTGCTTCATTGTCGATTTTTTAAAAATTATTTGACCGAAAATTCAACTATTTTCTTAAAAAATTATGTTTTTAGTTCAAAAATTCAAGTGCCTTATGTGAATTCGTCTTTTTGTATTGATATTCACCTTTTTTTATAGAAAAGTTTTTGTTTGAAAACATAACTGTCATCTATAAAAGTCGTCCTTCTTTCTTGAAGATTGAACTATTTGGTAAAAAAATGCAATAAAAAAAATTGCCAAATAATTCCGGCAACAAGAAATATTATCGTTTCAAAAATCAGATTTGAACAATTTTTAAAAAGAAAAATTTGGTTAAACAAATAATTATATTTGAAGATTATTTTTGAATTTGGAATCAGTCAAGCTGTAGGGAATGTTTTCTCCGAAAAATAAGCCTTGATTAAGTGCAACTTTTTCCATAGGCGATTGTCGTTTTTTAAAACACTCAGAGTGTTTGCAGAAGATGTTGCAAAAAGTAAATTATCCAAAAGAGCACAAGATAATAAACCAGAACGATATAAGGATTTCAAAATTGATGTTTTTCCTTTTGTTGAAAAATGAATTCTCCACAAAACTGCAAAATTTGCGATCACTCCAATAAACTTCATGAACTTTGATCCACATTAAAAATATTGTTTAAAAGTTTTTCTTTTCTCAAAAATTAACAGTAAAATAATAAATTAGCCTTGTACTTCGGGGATGTAATTCTTCACTGAAATGATAACAAGTTGAACCTTCTTTTATATGTTTTTAATCGCCTTTTTATTTCATCCACTTCAGATAACATAATCTGTCGAATCGAGAAGCCAAAGTAGAAACATATGTTCTGCAAAGACATAGTGAACTGATTCAATTTATTGATAAATTTTTATTGGAAACTTTCAGAAATTGAATAAAATTACAAACTAAAAAGTATCTTAAGTTTAAAAATTAAAGTAATATTTCACAATGGTAATAATAACATTATAAATTATAAATAATCAAGTAATTTAATCATGGAAAGTAAGGGAAAGGTATAAAAAGATTTTACAAAAGAATATTAGAATTTGATAAAAGGAACATCATTTTTTATACAAAACTATCTCTACTGTTATGGAACTTCCTTATTGTATATTCGGGCTTATTTAAAATATAATTAAAATGCAGTCAACACAAAAAGTGGGCTGGTGAAACAGTCGCAAAAATGTAAAATATAATACAAATAATGAAATTCAATATAATAATAAATAGCGGCCTGCAGTGGAAACGGTCAGTTTTGGTTAGACGAGGTCTCATTGCATGAAGTTTGTTCTCAAATGTCTGACCCGTTCTGTCTATAACTACTGAACTTATAAGCTTAATATGTTTTCACGAAATCGATTTGTTTATTTTTTTACTGAAAAATAGTATTATAGCGAGGAGAATAATGATTTATCTTTAACGCTTGTTTCATGATATAAAGTGAGTGATTTTTGTGTAAACACATACACTTTCATTCACACACTCCTACACACTTCTATATACAGTTATCCGAACAAGCGGAAGAGTATAAAAATCCCGAAAGCTTGATACAGAAATACCGCGGGCTCATAAAACGTTTCCAAGTGCACTTTTGATCAGAATTATTTGATAATTTATTAGACTAGGATATCTAAATCGTCTTTTGAACTTTCGAGTTATAATTAGTATCTTTAATAATAAAATATAAAAATTGGTCTTAGAATTTGGAATATCTTAAATTTAAAATCTAGCCTCTAAAATAGTATATTATGCACCCTGGGAAAAATTACCCTCCCCCTTGGCGCATACGATATTTTTTATAACAAATGCATGATTTCAGACGTTTTTTTTTATCAAAATACGCATGATTTCTGATAATATTAGGTCATCCAAAAATTTCGTATTGCTTTGGGGGCGGCAGGTCAAGATTAGCTTTTATGGTCAATTTTTACTACCTTGGGGACTAAAAACAAGAACTTTAGCTACGCTTCAAAGGCCTTGGAAAGGGTTGAAATAATTCACATATTATGAAAATACAGTCTATAGTCCTTATAGTACTCACTGAGACGGAGTGCAAATACTGAAATTAATCGAATCATCGTTCAAAAACTTTTTAACGTTTGTGCAAGCCAAATTTTCTACGGGTTTGAAAATCGTAATTTTTACTTTAAAACCCGCAAAATATTAACTTTAATTTTATTCATTTTTGTTTAATGTTGAATAAACTAAGTTAAGAAAAAATGTTGTCTTTACATTTCTCGAAAAATTGTAGCCTGCAGGAATATTTATTTGTTGGCCCATAAGAATTTTTTATCTTACAAAACGCAAAAACTGTTCTTAGGATGACAAACTACAAATTTGTTTGTTAAAATATTCGCTCAACTTCAGCATTTTTCTCCACCCTAATTCACGCTGTGATTGTAAATGTAGCATTCATGGAAGAATCGTTAGTAATATAATAATTCAAGTTTTTCTAATTTTATAAATTAGAATACTTAAAATTCATGAACATCAAGAAATATTGAATTTAAAAGATTACAATATAAAATTATCAACATGATAAATTCATCTAAGAAAACTATTATTTATAAAAAGTACAAAAAGTTTACAATGGAAATCAAATCCGATGCGTTGTTAAGAAATGTCAGGGAAAATGTATGAATGAATATATGACATTCCTCTTTGTGAATGAAAGAAAATTTTGGGTTGACGATTATGAATGAACTTAGTGAATTAGTTTCTTTTCAAGGGAGACAGGATCTTTTCGTCCTGACACCAAGAAGTGGATATGATAAGTATTGTCCTTTGAGCTCAGCAGTAATCTGCACCAGATATGCCTTTCCTGGCTGAAGTTTGTTGACAGTGAATGGCAAAGCCTTTTCTTTAGAGATGCTGTCTTTCTCCTCACATTCTTCGTAGGCATATTCTGATCGTCGACGTCGGTGTAATCCACATTGATCAGGAATTATCGTTTCACTCGAAAATCCAGTTGGCCCTCGAAGTTCTCGAACTAAGACACAATATTTTGCAGCACCAGCTGGTTCCACACCAACTGTTACCTGATGGCATTTTCTCATAGAACGAAATTCCCACGGGACACTTTTTGATGGCACCTGGAAGGAAATTAAATATATGTATTTTAGTTTCTATTCCGAATTACTTTATGTGAGAAAGTTACTTTGTGATAGAAGACGCAGAAAAATGGATGTAGACGTAAATATTTTAAGTGTAAGATCGTACTTCGAAACGTCCGGATAGTAACGTGTGACATCTGCAATCTTTTTGACATTTTAGGCGTAAAAATATTTGTGTGTTGAATTAAAACTCTAGAGATGTAAAACTGAAATATCCAAGATGTTTTATCTCTTCGCCTGAGAGCAAGAGAACGCAATACCTCTGTCGGCGACTTGATGAAGCTTATATTGTGAAAAAGCTGTCGCCATCTTTCGTTCACTTCATGAAACTTATAGGCTATTTTTCGGATCGTATGTAAACTTGTAAAAGAATGATGATTAATAATATCTGAGGTTTTGTGGTTCGATTCCTAGCGGAGCGAAAGGATAAGATCTTTTTAAAGAAAAATAGTAATTAAAAAAAAGTTTATTTCATAGCTCCATATAGTTTGTAAATACGTTTAGAAATTCTGTTATTCTCTGATGATGATACATATTCCGTGAAAGATAATTAATAAAAGTGCTTTTTCCTCCGGAAAATCCGGATCTTGCATATATCTTTCAATATCCACAGAAACTACACTGTTAGAAATATATCTAGGATTTTTCAGAGACGCGTCACTAAAGCTTTATACAGAAACCGTTTCTAAATTTGTATAATCAGCAACAGAAATTTCAGCAACGGTAACTGCATGAAGCGTCATTTGATGTGAAAAGCGGACTCACCATTCAATTAAAACCTGGTTTTATTATTAATTTATACACCTACTGCTAGTGACTTCAGGCCCTGATGCACCTTTTCGAAAATTCATTTACGAGGTAGATGATCACAGTATCTTGCACTAAAAGTGCAAAAATGGCTTTTTTAGCCATATTTGAGGCAATATAACATGATAGGGGAAATAAGGAGATGAGAAGTAAGGGAATTTTAAGGAAATGAGGGTACTGAGGCGAAATGAGTGGACAGAAAGTAGGGGAAATGTAAGTGAAGTAGAAGAAATGAGGAGATGGGAGCGAGGTTAGAGAGGAGAGGGGGAAGTATGAAAGGGAGCGAAGGGTGAAGTGAGGGGAGGAAAAATATCGAGGGGGGTTCTTATATAGAATTTTATATTTTTTATTTAATATATCAATAACATATCAATTATTTTCACTGTAAACGAGATATCAAAGGATTTCAACCAACAATATTTCATACCAACAATTTCGGCGGAATTGTAGGGATTTTTCGATGTTTTAAGAAATCAAAAACGATTTTCGCAGATTATGAATGATTTCAAGAGGATTTAAGCTATTTTAAGGGATTTCAAGAGATTTCGGATTATTTCAAAATAAATCACGGAATTTTAAAGGATTTTAAATTACATTTAAGATGTAACGAAGTATTTTGCCGAATTTTGTAGGATATCAGGGGATTTTAATGGAATTTCAAAGATTGTATGGGATTTCATAAGATATCAATTTTTATGGTGGAATGGTGAAATTGAGGTTGTCTAAAAAGCAAAGAAAGAAGCGTACAGGAGAACTCTGAACATGACAGGCATTAGCGAGGAGGAAAGAAATAGATGTATAAATGAATATACAGAAACGAAAAAAGGATACTTAAGCGATTAATTAATGAACAAAAAAAAAAATTTAAAGCAGAAGAAGAGAAGAAAATACAAAACGCCTTTGAAGGAAGCAAGAAACTATTTTATAAATCAATGACGGGAAATAAAAGTACAGAAATTGTCAACATTAGAAATACTAAAGGGGAAATGCAATATGAGGCAGACGGGATGATAGACGCTTTCACAGACCATTTTAGGGGAAAATCCGAAAATGAAGCTATAGGAAACCAAAAACGCGACGTAGAACACGATGCGTTAGAAAACTCAATTCAGAAAGTCTGTGTCACTGAGGTTAGGAATATAATCAAGAACTTGAAAAACGGTAAGGCTTCCGGGGTAGACAGTATT
>JAWWLR010000158.1:38905287-38921014 GCA_035041075.1 Acraspis erinacei | reverse complement strand
ATTCTCGCTTTGAGAGGAAAATGTGAGAGGATTGAAGAAAAGGAATTTTCCTCTCAAATTAAGAATATTTTTTTCTCTGTGTGTGTAAACGCTAACCTGTACCATTATTGTTCAAATATTGTTAATATTTTTGTAATCTAATGATTTTTTATCAACAATAGAAATTTCAAACGAAAAAGACTAACATAACATGAAAAAAATGGTTGAAGATTCGAAATAACCAATTTCATATGTTAAGAATGTTCCCCTATAAAACTGTTCCAAAATTGTAAATATTTGTTGAAATCTTTACCTATTTCCGATAAAAGACACGAACATAACCTAAATTTGTACAAAATATTGTAATATTCTCTGAATTTGAAAAATTTTTTACACAATATACGGATTTCCGGTATAAAATGCTAACATAACCTAAAATTCTTAAAAATGGTTCATATTCTTTCAAATATTTTAGATATAATGTTTTTAAGTTAAAACTGCCAATTTCCGACAAAAAACATAATCCAAAATTAAAAAAAAAATAATTATTATTCAAATTATAATAAACATTTATGTCCTCCAATAGCCGTAATCGTCTAGTGGATACGACCCTACGTTGTGGCCGTAGTAACCCAGGTTCGAATCCTGGTCACGGCAATGCGCTCGATACATTGTCACGGTGGAGGTTTTTTTTCTACTTTGCAAAAAATTATTTTTCAGATCTTAAGTACTTTATATTGCAATTTTATTCACAAGTAAATTCAGTTTTTGTTCCAAACATTTCTTAAAATGTTTTTTATTCAACTTAAAAAAATATCTGATCAGTTTCTCAGGATTTTAGATTATTTTGTCTAAAATTTTGTTTAATAAAATTAATTTAAAAAAAGAAAGCGGTTGAAATTATACAATTTCAAATAGCACTTTTGTATCCTTTTTTCGTTTATTTATACAGAGATAATCAAACCGTTACATTTTTGTTCAAAATATAAAATTTCGACGATAAATGCAACAAAACATAAAGTTGTCAAAAATTGTTAGTTTGATTATTGAAGTCAAATAAATTTTTGTTTAAAATGAGCTGTATCTAGTCATCTTGAAAAAATTAGGGGAGTTAGAAAAAGGGGATGGACTAGTCGTCACGAGAATTCCGGACGACGAGTCATTTGGTTTAAAATAATTTATTTCTGGCGAAAATCGCTAACGCATTCTCTATTACTGATCAAATATTCTTCAAAATCTAATGATTTCTTATCAACAGTAGGAATTTAAGAAGAAATACATTAACCTCACTTAATAAAAAATGGTGCAGATTCCAAATAACCAAGTTCGTGTGAAAAATGTGAACCTAAAATTGTTCAAAAAGACAAAAATTGTATTTTTTTTTAATTTACACAAATTTCTGATTTAAGACAGGAACCTAACCTAAATTAGTAAAAAAATTCAATTTTCTCTGAAATCTCACGTTTTTTACGCAAAAGACCGAGTTCCGACACAAAACGCGAACATAACCTTAAATTCTTAAGAATTTTGAATTTTCTTAGAAACATAATTTTTTAAAGTTAAAACTGCCAATTTCCGACAAAAAATTTAACATAGTCCAAAAATGGTTTAACAATATTATTATTCAAATTACAATAAACATTTATGTCTTCCAATAGCCGTGATCGTCTAGTGGTTAGGACCCTACGTTGTGGCCGTAGTAACCCAGGTTCGAATCCTGGTCACGGCAATGTGCTTCGACACATTGTCACGGTGGAGGTTTTTTTTCAATTTTGAAAAAAATGATTTTTTAAAGATTTTTAGTACTTTATATTAGAATTTTATTCAAAAATAAATTAAGCTTTTGTTCCTCACGTTCCTTAAATTGGCTTTTATTCATTTCTTAATATTTTAGATTATTTTTCCGAAAATTTTTCCTATCTGTAATGTTTTGATATAATGATTTTTAAATCCCGAATTTTACCAAATTGAACACTTCAAGCATATAGTAATATTTATACCTAAATTTAAAAAATGAAAGGGTTGCAATTGTAAAATTTCAAATAGCAATTTTTTCTTTTTCATGTATTTGTTTATAAATGATCATACCGCTGCATTTTTTGTTCAAAGATATCAATTTTCGAACATAAATATTAACATAACCTAAAGTTGTTTAAAACTGTAAGTTTATTTTTTGAAGTCAAATGACTTTTGTGTAAAATAAAATATTTCCGGTGAAAAACGCTAACCTACTCTATTATTGCTTAAATATTAGAAATATTATTTGAAATCTAAAAATGTTGTATTAGCAATAAATAATATAAGACGAAAAACACTAACATAACATAACAAAAAATTCTTAAAGATTCAAAATAACCAATTTCATGTGAAATATGTTATCCTTTATTTTATGTTTATTATTATTATTATTATTATTATAATTAAATATTATTGGAAAAACGTACCAATTTGCGGCGAAAGTTCCAAACATAACCTAAAATTGTACACAAATTTTAAATCTTTGAAATCTAGAAATTTGTGAATTTTCTTTGGAATATTTGAAATATAATTTTTTTAACATAAAAATTCCAATGTCCAACAAAAACAGATAACAACTTTTTTTAAACAATAGAAATCTTATTCAAATTATAATGAACAATCAAGTCCTCCAATAGCCGTGATCGTCTAGTGGTTAGGACCCTACGTTGTGGCCGTAGTAACCCCGGTTCGAATCCTGGTCACGGCAATGTGCTTCGACACATTGTCACGGTGGAGGCTTTTTTCAACTTAAAAAAAAAGTATTTTACTGATTTATTAGTCCTATATATTATTTTATATTAAAATTTTATGTCAAAGAAAATTAATTTTTTGTTTCTCGCATTTCTTAAAACTCTATGAAAACAATTAATTTACTTGACAAAACTGCAGCTTCTACGAGAAAAAAGTCATTCGTTGGGGAAGATCAAAGAACATTTCTATTTTTGTAAAATATACCAAAATATTTTTCATTGAATTATAATAATTTTATACTCACTTACATACATTTTTTCACACATTTTTTTTAACACAGAAATGTGATAGATTTCTTATTTTATAGATTTTCACGTAATATTAAACAATATTAGAAGAAATTTAGTACATGGAACGAAATTTTAAAAGATAAAATATCTAACTAATTTTTGACATTAATAGATTTGAATTATTTCAATGAATTCCACAAAAAATTGAAAATTGTTATACCTCAAATGAAAATTATAAATGTTTATAATTTTTTACTTCAAATAATAATTTGTTGAGGGGGAAAATGAAAGGGGAAAGTTCTGTTTCACTCTACGCCTTTTTCGGCTAAAAAATACAAATAATTGCTATTTTTGTAAAATTGATCAGTATTTTATCGAAATGAATTCGTTATGAACGTGATTTTACAGATTTTAAATTTTTTAGGTTTTCTTAAGAGAAAATATGACAAAAATGCCGCTTTTACAATTTTGATCAAAATCGAATATGCTGAATATCGAAAATTAAAGGACAATGTTACATTCAAATCGTCAAAATTGTAAACTTTACAATTAAAATCAAAGTATTTAATTATTTCACAGTTGAATCCTCAAAAATGTAACGAGATATTTGAAATTTAACAATTTTACCAAGATTTCATAAAAAAACAATTGATAAGAAAAGTTTAGAAATTGATTAGTAACCGAAATCACTGAAGAATTAGTAAATACTTTCAGCAATTGAATTTAGTATGACATAACACTTGTGATTTGCTTAATATGTCATTAATCAAATATTCATTATCTGATTTGATTGATAAAATTTTCACTGATTCGTATTAATTTTTTTATTCTCAGTTTTTTATTTGAATGTAGTAATTATATATTTTAGAATTGCAGTATAATTTACAATAGAGTCGAAAACTCAAATAAAACGAAAAAACAAAAAATGTGAAAATTGAGTTCTCTTCCGCATCCCGAAATTTTGTGTTGCGTTTATTCAAATATTTTGAACTTACTTTCTTCAATGCTCCCCTCATTGCGTGCAAATTTAATCGATCCATCGCATACATTACCGAAATTTTTGGGATAATAACATTGAGTCACGCGAAGGGAATCAATGGTGGACGTTGCATATTATCTATCATCGGGCGATTCTGCAAACTTTCGCAGGTAATAATGAAATTAGGGCTATTTTCCTATGCAAATTTTCAAATATTATACGGTTGTACATATATAAATATCGTCCAACGTTATACCAAAATGTATGTACTTTAAAGATTCAAATAAGTGTCTAATTTACATTCGAGAGAAAACTTTTTTTTTAAATGCGATTCTTAATTGCTTGATTAAAAGAAAAATTTGTATATAGCAAAAAAAATAAAAAATAAAATAACTGCACTATATTCTGAAGTGAAACCAATGTTCTTGTAATAAGTGTAGATAACTTTATTTTTCAGAAGGCATTCGAATTTTCAATATAATTAAAATCGGTGTCATTTATTCCAACGGAAGTCATTATAATATTTTTAATTATTTAAGAATGTATGGTTTAACGCTTAAAAAGTAAGTTGTGAGAAATTGAGTTTCTTATAATATACTAGCCATCATAATTTGGCTCCAAGATTCTAGACTATTCTTGGACAGAGAATGGACAGTTGTACATGAATTCTCTGAAGACGAAATGTCTGGGAATGAATGGAAGTAAATAACCAGGGGAATTTTATCAAAACTTAGTTCATTCATTAATATATGTGATGTGAGGAAATTTGAGAAAAAGGGCAGAAATCCGTATATTTAATCATTAATGTTGGCTGGCATAAAAAGAACGGCACTACTCAGCAAGTAGTAACTTCACTTTAAAGTCAGACTGATTCTCCTCGAATTCGAGTTTCAAGGTAATTTATTATCATACTTTTCAATACATTTTTAATCTGAACCAACATTCAATAAATAATATCAACATTTTGAGAACTTGCATATGTTCAATAAGTAATTACTGTAATATAGTATAAAGTTTAAAACAATCGAATAAAAACGAATAATAAATAACAGGTATATTTATATTTGCGAACTATAAATAAATGAGATTTTAAACAAATAGCTCAAACATCTGATTCAAGAGGATTAATTTACTACCGAGAAAGACGAATTTTGAGGGAGTTCTTTGAATTTTCAACTAAAAAGAACAATTTTGCACTAACAATGGAATAGTTAAATTTTTAAGGAAGCAAATTTCAAACAAAATCAACAATCTTTAACCACAAAAATAAATGATTAACAAAGTAATACAAACTAACAACCAAGTAGTTTAATTTTTAATTGAAAAAGATAAATATTCAAGTAAAAACGAAATATATACGTTTGCAGTTAAAAAAATTATTTTTGAAATATATAGTTAATAAAAATATATACATTTTTAACTGAAGATATGGATTTAAAAAAAAATAATCATCAATAAAAAATGACTCTTTAACGAAATTGATGAATTTGATAAAATGTAGATCTGCATTTGCTACTAAAAGAACGATATTTTAAACAAATGAATGAAATCTCAACTAAAAAAAATAAATTTTCAGTTACAGAATTTAAATTTAAAAGAATTATTTTTTAACTTCAACCTGAAATAATATTAATTATATGGATTACAATTGGATTATTCTGGATTAGATGATTACTTTTTAACAAATTTTTACAATTTAAGTGAAAATGGATGACCTTTTAACCAAATGTTTAAAATTATTTAACCAAAAAGATTAACTTTATACCGATGAAGACGAATTTTTATGGACAAATATTCATCAAAATGAAAAAAGTTTCAATTAAAAATACGAGTATTCTGAAAAATAATGGTTCAATTTTCAATCCGCTAATACAACTTCTAGAAAAAAATGAATTTTTAACAAAAAAGTTTATTTTCAACAAAAAAATGGCATTTTGAAATAAAAAAGTGGAAATTTAAACAAAAGCATTTAATTTTCAACCAAAGAGATGAACCTTTAACCAAAAAATTAAATTTAAAAAATATTTGTTTTAACTTTTACACAAGTAGTTGAATTTTCCATTTAAAAATTAATTTTCGATAAGAGAAAAAAGAGAATTTTGAAGAAAAATGGTTAAATTATTTATTGAACATTTGTCTTTTTTTATAGAAAATTAATCTTATTGTTCAAAAACTCATCTTTTGGTTGAAAATTTAACAAGTAGGTTTTAAAGTTGAACCGCTTTCTCAAAAATGCAGTTTTTGGTTGACGAATGAAACTATTTATTCCATTTTTGGTTGAAAATGGTTCTTTTTTCAGTAATAATTTAATTTTTAGTTGAAATTGAAATATTATGTTAAAAATTCGTATTTTTGTTAAAAATTAATCTATTTTAGTTGAAAATTCATGTTTTGGGTTGACAGTTCTTGTCTTTTATTGGAAATTCGTCTTTTTTGGTATAGAATTAACTTTTTCTATCAAAATTTCATATTTTTGATTTGATAATTCAATTGTTTTCTATAGAAAATGCGTCATTTTGTCTTGAAAGCTCAATGATTTAGTAAAAGACATCAACTATTTGGTAGAAAATTCATTTTTCTATCATTAAAAATTAATATTTTTTAAATAAAAGTACAATTATTCGATTTTTTTGTTAAAAATGTACCTTTTTTAGTGTAAAAATTCAATAATTCCCGTAGTAACTGTCATATAAAATTCAATTAGGCACATTTCAACACTTACTCTGAAAATCACTTTTTTATTTTAATTGTTAATTTAATACTGAAGTTTATAATTCACCACACTATTACGTAGACAATATAGGCATATTGGCAACTTGAATAGCTATAAACACACAAAAATCAGTATAAACGTAAAATCAAGTTTTACTTGAAGGGGGGGGGGGCAAATCAACGGTTTTTAAGTTCTTAGATTAACTGAATTACTTATAATTATCTGGATTATAAAGTGGATTAGCAGATTACAAGTGAATAACTCCGACTTACAATTTAATTACTCTTGAATACTATAATTATTGCGAATTACGCCTGATTACAAGTGGATTAGGGCGGATTACACTTGATTACGGCGGATTAAATCGGATTACGAGATCGGACAGCCGAGCGGTCCCCGGATTACCAAAGTTGTTTCCCCCTTGCGTTTAGTAAAAGGAATACACTTTAGGACTATATATACACTCGTAGTTTCGCGATTCGAACGAGATGATGACAGCTGGTCTGGCGGGTGGCAGGACAATAATTCATGTTCTCCCGTGTGGGAACAAGCCTTTATATGTCACATATACGTATATGTAACATATATGTATAAGCTTGATGAGCAACCGTGAAGTCGATACTGTCCATGCTTTTTCTTCCTTTGCCAGACAGGTACAAATCAAAAGATAAGACAGTCGAGATTACATACGGTATTCTCAAAAACTAAAACACATAGAAAAGAAAATAAATTCACAATTCGCACACAGGTATGTGAAAGTCACATAAAAAGGAGTGTACCAGTGTTCAGTTTGTTAACTGTTTCGAAGTAAATGTTTATGCTTAGGTACTGTACAAAAATTAAGTAGTCTTTTGCATTATCATCTTAATGAGATGGTACATGGAACTTGGAATTAAGAACGGTTGCGGGCATGGCTTGTAGTGGCCTTGGCCGTAAATCCAGACCGTCCGAACGTAAACAATCTTTTTGTCATTTTTGATTGAGCAGCGCCTTCCATGTTCACGGACCATAAAACTGCCACGGCATCAATTTTCTCAACGACGTAAATCCAGACTACTTAAATCCAAGTTTCAGTGTATTAGTTTTATGTAAAATTTCAATTCGTTGGTTTTTATCAAATCTCCACGTTTTGAGAACCCTGAGTCGGAAAAAAATATTTTCTGTCTTTATTTATGCCTGTCTGTATGTCTGTATGTCTGTATCCTGTAAGCACGATAACTTTCGAAAGACTGATCACATTGGATTGAGTTTCTTGGCAAACTGTTTTAAGACATACAAAGAAATTACAATTTCCTTAACCAATCATTTTTGACTAACGGCTTTGTTTTTATCCATAGAAAATTCATTGATATCAATTAATTGATAAAAAATTTTCACCCAAAAAAGATCTACAAGTTTGTTGTAATTATTTTTTGATAAGATGCGTAGTTTTTTCTTAATCGTAAAAAATAATATTAAACACTTTGGAACAAAACGTTGGGAAAACTAACAGCAGACTAAAAAAAATGAATAGAAAAAAGTTCCTCACCCAAAAGAGAACTGCAAATTTGTTATAATTAATTTTTTTATGTGTCGTGTAGTTTTTGTAATCGTAAAAAGTAGCATTATATAAAAAAAATTTAAATCGTGACGATTTTTGTGCTCTCAAAACTTGAATCAGTTGTAAAAAACTGCTTTGTAGCAAAGCTATTGACTAATTTATTAAATTTTAATTTAAGCTGACGTTTATTTCTTAGTAACTCTTTTCGATCACTGAATATAATTAGTTAAATTAACTTCTTTTATTCAATGACATTTATCAAAATCATAAGTTGTTTTGAATCTAAACATAGTAATAATAACCATTTAATAAATTAGTGAATGACTTTTAGCTACAAAATAGTGGTTTTTATGACTGATTCAGGTTTTGAGAGTACAAAAAGTATGGTTTTGACCTAAAAAATATTTATCTACTCCGACCAAACTATTTTGTTTATACATCAAAACAGTTTATTTGAGGCAAAAAAATAATTTGGTTGACCTTACAAAAGTATTTCCTTAGGTTAACAAACAAATTCTGTTAAACTAACAAAATATTGTATTTGGGTGCCAAAGGAATATTTTAATGAACTACTGAAGAATCAAAATATCTTTTCATCTCATTTCACGAAAGATCCGCATTATACCCAGAAATGTTTGGAAATATGAGAAATGCATTGCAATACATGAAATACTTTGAAATATTTAGAAGCATGTGTATTTTAAATATGAAAAATTCTGAAGTATATTGATATATTTTGAAATGCCTTGAAACTTCTTTTAGTAGTAGGTACTTTGCCATTTACTGAAGCACTTTGAAATATTTGGAAGTATATTTGGAAGTATCATTGAAATATCCTGAAGTACGTTAAAATATCTTGAAGTTCATTAACATATCTTAAAGTATCTTTAAATATTCGAATTTATGTTAAATATCATGAAGTACGTGAAAACCACAAAATTATCAAAAAATATTTTGAAATATCCCGAGGTACATTGGCAGTATTGAAGTTCTTTGTATTATCCTGTAATAGTTTAAAATATTCTGATGCACGAAAAATATGGTACCTTAAAATACCACAAAGTAAGTGAAAACATTTTCAAATGCTTTAAAATATATATAAGCATATTAATCTTCGTGGAGGTATTTTCATTATCCTGCAGTACGTGAAATACTTAAAAGTGTAATTAAATATTTTGGAATATATTGAAATATCTTTAAGTAACCTAAAGTTTCCTAAGTTACCTTGAAATATTCGAAAGTATGTGGCATATACTGCGGTAGTTGACAATTTTGAAGTTCCTTGTAATATTCTCTAGTACCTTAAAATATTCTGAAATACAAGAAATATCTTGAATTGCCTTGGAATATTTGAAAGTATATTGCATTTATTAAGAAATAATTCTTATTTTTATTTTTTAAATTCGTAAAAAAATATATCTTCGCGTCGAGCTATTACTCTTTTAGCTTCTATACAATATTCACTTAACTAAAGTAAACAAATCTTTATTATAAAGAAATGAAACCAAAGAAATCTACTTCTGCTGATTTTATTCTTCAAAAGATTCTATACGACTCTGTTGGTTTTGATTAATATTTTTCATAATTAAACAATTAATCATTTTTTTACAAGCTTTTTCATAAATAATTTTAATTTTAATAAAACGTAATTGCAGAGAGTTGAAAAGAACCGTTTAAAGAATACAATCAACCCTTAGTCATTAGAATATCAATATTTATTCTTAAGCTTCAATATCGTTTAAAAAATTGATTAAATTGTTCAAATTTAAAATGAACTGTAGGCTAAAGAAACCAATTATTATCGAGTGGGGACTTCCAAAACTACAAACCATAAAAATTAAAGCAATCAATATTTACATCTTTCTGAATGACAGCATCCAAATCGAAGAGAATTAAAATTTTTGGTGGTTTTAAGCAGAATATATTATCATAAATGAAATTTAATTATTGTAATTGATGCATAAATATTTATCTGGAGTTAAAAAACTATCATACTTTACTAAAATAATAACAAGAAACTACAATAGTTCTTAAGCATACGCTTTAAGTCATGAACTGATTTTATTTATTACAGAGCGACACAAAATTTATCCTAAAAATCAACAATCTCAATACCTTCAAAATATAAATCTGCTTCAAATTTAGTTCTTTTGCCATGATTCTTTATCTGTGATAACTACTTTTCACCGCTTGAATTAATTAATTTTTATTATTTACCCTTTATTCTAATTGGTGGGTTTAACTAATTCTAGATTAAATAACAGACCAAATGTGAATAACGAGACTGCCTTAATAGCACTATAATCGCAGTAATTAGCCGAAGTAATTATTAAGACCCCTCAACTTGACAGATTAAAGTCTCCATCAATTGCTAACTAAAATAATCTTTAGGTATCAAAAGATATGTAAATATTATAATAGGGTTTTCGTGTTATTTTTTAATCATAAAATAGCCTAAAGTTGTTTAAAATTATAAGTTTAATTAAAAAAAAATTAACTTTATTCAAAATAACTCATTGTCGGTATTTAAGGAAATAATTGTTCTTACATGAAATAATTAAGGTTTTCAGATTTTTACCCTAAAATGTAGTTTTTATATAAATTTTTTACGTTTAATTTAGAAACTTCAATTATTTTTTTATAAAATAAATAATTTGCGGTGATAATAGCAATTTCAGATTAAAATTCATAACATTACAAAAAATTGTTTAGGATTGTAAATAATTCTCTACATACGTGAGCACAACCTAAAATTATTGATTTCATCCTCTTTGAAATAATAATTTCTTATTAATGGTACCGATTTCCGACATAAAATGCCAATAAACCCAAAAGCTGTGAGTTCAATATGAATGATAATCTGAAGAATAATAAAAATATTAAAAATTGTATGATTTTTAAATTAAGTATACCAATTTTCGATGAAATACACTAACAGAATATTTTTCGTAAACATTTTCTAAAGCTTGTTTAAATTATAATGATTTTCATTCGGCAAGAACAAGTTTTCATGTAAAAAAGCAAGGGAACATAAAATCGTTGAAAACTTATAAATTTTCTCTAAAATCTGATTATTATTGAATATCAATGTATAAATTTCCGACAAAAAAACATTAACAAAATCGTAAATTGTTCAAGTTTGTATACATTATAATTTTAAACAGAAATCATTTGATGTAAATTAACTGGTTTTTTTTAAATATAAATTTCAGGTAAAGCATACCAACATAACCTAAATTTGTTAAAAAATTACAAATATTCTTCGAAGTTTAATAATTCTGTATTGAAAATGTCAATAATTACCGACGGAACGGACTCCCATAACAGCAGAAAATTATTCCGGATTGTAAATCTCCTTTGATATCAAATGATTTTTACTTAAAGATAAATCAATATCAGGAAAAACAGCCTCATAGAAGCAGAAATTACTAAAAATGTAAATATTCTTTCGAATTTAATAATTTATTATTTTATTATATTTTTTAATAGCCGATTTCCTGTGAAAAACGAGAATATGATCTGAAGCACTTCAAAAAATAAAATTTTTGTGCGAACTATAAATGATTTTTGTTTTGAAATATGTAAAAAAATTTGGTGTGAAACGCTAACGTGATTTAAAATTAAAAAAATTATACACTCTTAAAATATAAGGATTTTTACTTGAAAATGTCATTTTTTAGTAAAAAATGCTCATAAAATTCAAAAGCTACAATCAATGAAAAATAATTGAAATCTAATAATTTTTTATTAAAAATTCTCATTTCCGGTATAAAATTCTACGACACCCTATAAATGTTGAAAATTGGAAATTTCGACGATGGTTTTTGTTTAAAAATTCTAATTCTCGCTAAAAAAAACTAGCACAACCGAAAATTTTTAGTCGTCTTAGCAACTTTCTTATTTTATCTTACGATTATTCTTGCTAAATACTAATTTACAGAAACAACCACTAACAGAAAGCATGTATAATATCTAAAAAATAAATCGATTCAGAAAATTATTTGAATAGTTCATTAAGTTCAACATTAATTAATCTTGAATTTGATTTATAAAATTTGCAAAAGACGGCTCATTGATTATTGCTAAAAAATTTTAGAAGAAAATCCTAAGAGTAAATGGTAAAGAATATTTTATGTCATAATTTTTCTTCACAACTCTATTCTTCACTTTTTATTTAAATATTATTCAGAAAATTATTTAAATCGAAAAATGAAAAAGCTAAAAATAATTTTTCGTAGATTGTATAAATAAAACATTTTCGATAAGGACGTGAATAATAGAATTATAAAAAAAGAAAAAAAAAGAAAAGTTCTCAAATAACTACATTTAAATAAACAATTATGATCTCAATCATTTATTATTTACGTTTGGGTTTCTCTATTAAAATTAATTGGAATTTTTTATCAATTTTATAAATCAAGTTAAGGATGAAGATTTTAAACTTGAATATTTAAAATTATGAATTTTCTCACGAACCAAATGTTCTTTGCTTAAAATAGCTGATTTTGAGTAAAAAATGTGAACATAGCCAGAAAATGTGCTACAATTGTAAACCTTCTTGCTCTATTTTTATTTTTGAAAGCTTTTATATTTCTTTGCAGATGAATTCACGTTTCAGCATGAACAAATTTTCAGATCACGAAAAATATTTTTAATAATTTAAAGAGCTTCTTCAGTTTATTTTGAAAATATCATTTTCTTACTGATACAAAATAAAAATTGATACAAATTTGCATGTCAATCAATGTCTTTAGTGAGAAAATGATTGTTCTATAAAAGAATTCTTTTTAATTTTAAGCAAAAGAGAGTTACTTTATTCAATTAATAACTCTATCTCATACTTTGTTCTATCTTGACAGATCCCTTTTTAAATCAATAGCTATGTTATCCTCTCTCTTCATAAATAAAATCCCCATGAATTCTCCCCTTTTCTGATTTCTCTGATGATAAAGAATTTTAATATCATTCCAATTGAAGTCGTGACCATGTGTAATTTTATGCTTTGAAATGGTACTGAGTGATATCCTCGACTGCTGTGAAAATTATTTTCATGTTCATCCTTCCTAAGTCTTTGATTAAGTTTATGGATTTTAATAAAATGGTAAAAAGTCTGCAATTCAAAAATGTTGGGACTTCTTATAGATGCTTAAATATTTTGGCTCAGAGTATAAATATATAATGAAATATTATTTATTAATTTAAATGCTTAATTTATTATCTCCCGTGAAAATCGTGAAGTACAGTGAAACCTGGATTGTATGCAGGTTTTGGGACTGAGGGTGAAATACAATCCAGGGACTTCGAAATGTTTTGCACCTCTCCTGTTTCTCTCTCTTCTTTGTTTATTTAATAACCTGAATCTTTCATAAGTTTAAACGTTAAAATAAGTTACAACCTTTTTATTCTGAGAGTTTTTGCATTATTATCATATTTTTGGTAAAATTCACAGAAAAAATTTCTGATATATTTACTTAAAAGTAAAAAAAGAAAACATTTTTGACACCTGAAAATATTTAATGTTCATTGCGTATAAACTTCATGAGGTAATTTAAATAATAAAAATCTAGTTTTTAATTTTAAGTTGAGTTTATAAAAAACAGATTTTTCATAGCCAAGCCAACGTCACAAAATATCAGCATTTTTTTAAATTTGATATTTATGTTATGCGGTAAATTGCGTAACTGACTTTTTTGTGTGAGCTTGAAGTCAATCTCTGACTTCAAGCGCTTTATTAGTATATATTGATACAAGCTTAGAACTGAGCTCCTCGGCATGAGGTAGCGCTTTATATATGCTAATTAGACGTAGAGTGGGGGTAAATATCGGTGCTTAACATTTATATACTTCAAGATATTTCAAGGTGATTTACTTAAGGAAATTTCATACTATTTTAGTATATTTAAATATAAAGTACGATGTTTCGAATACATTAGGATATTTTATATCCTTACGAATGTCTGAAGGTATCTAAATATATTTTAAAGCATTACAAAATATTTCAATGTACTTCAGGTTATTTCAAGGTATTTCAAGATATTTCAAAGTGTTTCAAGGTATTTTAATATTTTAATAATTTTAATAATCTTTAGCCACTTACTCTTAATATTGTCAACCCTAATCCCCTTTTATTGTGCCCAAAAAATTCCCATAAAAATGAAAAATAGCAGTTTTCTACCAAATTATTGCAAAAGACGTTATTTTTTGGAATTTTTTGCAACATGAATTATCTTTAATCGATAAGTAATGAGTTTCCAAGTATTTTTTAAAATAATTTTAAATTTTGTAAACAATTATTATTCGTTTAAATAATTATTTCCCCTAGTAAATCGCAAAAAGCTATTATCTTTCGGAATAAAGTATACGAACTTGATGAAGGTCAAGAGTTGTATGTATGTCTTGTATGTCTAATGTGTTTAAAAAATGACATTCAATTGCTTCAAGTAAATTATATACCTATTGTTTCTTAAAATCACTGCGTAAATTAATGGAATCTCTTAATTAAATGTAATTTGCATATAGGTCTTGCCTAATATATAGGATGTACGTTCTAAAATAAGAAAATACTGAATTATAAGCAACATATAGTGTAAAAGATTCGTAAAAACTAGACTTTTCTCCGCCTTTCCTATGTAAAGACAAAAATAAAAAAAATGTTGAACAAATTAAATTTTTTTTGAATTTCTAAATATCCTTTAGCAAAAAATATTACTCTCAACATCCGTTAATAGTGTCATCAATTCAATAAAATAATAACTTTTCCGATTTACAAGGTGAACAAATTGTTTATAAAAATAAAACATGTTCAAAAAATCTACAATTATTTAAGAAATACTTGGAAGCTCTTTATTTATTGATTGAAATTAATTTATGTTAAAATTTTTTCAGAAATAACGTCTTTAGCATGAATTTGACAGAAAACTACTATTTCGAAATTTTTGGGCCGTTTTCCGGGCAGAAAAAAAGGGACTTGGGGGTATCAACATTAAAAGTTTTTGTATGAAAATTATTCCCTGAATACTTCTTAAGAGGTGACTATACATTAATTCACAAATAGTGTATAAGAAGCACTTCTTCAGGATATTTCATATACTACCGTATATTTCACGGTACTTCAGGTAATTTCACTATATTTGAAGGTGTTTAAGGCAACTCAAAATATTTCACGTATTTCATGGCATTTCAATGTACTTCATAGCATCGCGAATGTACTTCATGGCACCTCAATGTACTTCATGAAATTGCAATGTACTTAATGGCATATCAGTACTTCCAAGTACTTCAAGGTACTTCATCAAATTTCAAGTTAATTTCGACTTAAAGATATTTAAAGGTGTTTCAAAATGTTTAAATATTCTTCATGTTATTTTACACACTTTAAGATATTTTACATACTTCCGAATATTTGAAGGAACTTAATGAAGTTTCAAGGAATTTCAAGACATTTCACATACTAGAGGATATTTCCGCATAATTTACAAAATTGTACGCCCTGTTTTAAGAGTTTGCAGCTTCTTGTA
>JAWWLR010000158.1:38826817-38838738 GCA_035041075.1 Acraspis erinacei | reverse complement strand
AAATTCACGGACTCTCTATAAAATTGAACTTTTTGGCCTGGAAACTTATCTTGTTTCGTAAAAATGTTATACGTTTAATTTGTTTTATTTGTCTTGTTTTTATAATTAAAAAAGTACCCATTCTAGAACAAAACCAACAATGTTTTTATGAAACATTTTATTAGAGATTTAGTCGCTTTTCCATAAGTTTAATTTGTTTGTTAATGAAAAAAAATTGCGTCGTTTTTTTAAACAGTTAATTATTTTATATCTAATGTATTTTCATAAAAAAAGTTTATAAATAATTTATTGGTCTTGTTTGATTTAGCAACTTTTATGTATAACTTTTTTTTCGCCTCTTGTGTCGTTTTTTCAAAACTGTAATTTTTTTTAATCTTAGTTTTTACGATTAAAATAAAATCTACTCGTTCTATTTAAAAATTATTATTAGCATATGTGTAGATCCTCTTTACGTGAATAACTTTCGTTTGTTTATTTTTTGTGGCACCTTGTATCATTTGTAAAAAGAAGTTATTTTTTATTTCTAATGTTTTTTTTTAATTGGACATTTAAACATTTTTAAGAAAATCTTGTACTTGAGTTCAGGTTTGTCTCACACGTAATAGTACATAGCGGAACTTTATCCAGGATCTCAATGAAATGCCAAAGGGAATTTTTGTACTCAGGTGATTTCTGACCTAAAAGAATTTTTTTTTTAATTTGAGATACTTGGGTCGTCGAAAATTCATTCATAGCGATATAAAAAATTATATTAAAATATCAAATTTGTTCAATAAATAATTTTTATATGCTTACAATAATTCTCATAATCAAAAAAGACGTTTTTTGTTGTTGAAAATTTGACAATTTTGTTAAAAAATTTTTATTGAATATTCAACTATTCTGTTAAAAATTTATTTTTTATTTAAAGACTTATTTTATTGCTTTAAAATTCAACAATTTTTTTTCTTATGTAAGAAAAATTTATAACGTTTAGGGAAAATGAAAAAATCGTCATGAACAGTCAAGGAATTTCGAAATTGGGGTTTTGTAGCAAGTCTGAATTAGCAATAAAACATTTCCATAGACTGTAGAATTGAAACTATAAAAATTCATTTCAATATGAATATTGTTTCAGAACTTAAAATGTAGTTTGGAAGATGTCTTAATCTGATCATCTTGACCGATAAACAAATTTGCCCTCTTTCAACTACGTCATAACTGACGTCAATGTTCACGATGAAAAACCGGACTCGGAGGAAGTAGGTGGGATATCGAAAAAAAGTTGATTCGAGATTGAGAAATATGTTCGTCTCATGCAAGGGCGTGTTTCGAATTAACCCCTACTTCTCATATTTTGAAGCTTTTTTCGAAAATCATTAAAATATTTTTTTCTAAAAATAGTAATTATGGTAATATACAAATATTCTGGTTGAAAAATATATTTCTTACCAAAATTTTGGGAACAATTTAAATTTAATTTATGTTCATGAAACTTATAATGATTTTTTCATACATGTCTTAATGAGTTTTTACGATTTCCAAATGTTTCAAGGGATTTTAAGGAATTTTAGCGAATTTCTAGAGAACTGTAGGGACTAAATGAAATTTTATTTTGAGAGATTTCTACAGATTTCATCAAATTCAAGGGACATGGAGAACATAACGTTTTCAAATGATAAAAAATGATCGATTGTCAACCAAAACAAAGTAATTTTTAACCTAACAGTTAAATTTTAGATCCAAAATATGAATTTACAACCATGAAGATTAATTTTCTATAAAAAAGAAGAACTTTTAAAAAATACATAAATTTTCAATCATCCATTTTTAAATAAAGTAAGTAAGTTTTCAAACAAAAAAGCGAATTTTCAACTAAAATTATTAATTTGTCCAACAAGAAGATAAATATTCTACTACAAAACACCAATTTTCAACCAAATATATTAATTTTTAACCAAGCCGTAGAATTTTCAACTAAAGAATTTACAGTTCAGTCCAATTTCAGTTTTCAACCAAAAAAAGGTTTTAGAACTCAAATAATGAATCATCAACCAAAAAAATTAATTTTTAACAAAGTAGTTCCAGATTCAACTACGCAGTTAAATTTTCTATTAAAAGGATGAATTCGCAAAGAAAAATATAATAGTTGATATTTAAACAAAAAAATATTTTTTTTTCATTCAAAGACAGCTAAACTGAATAAGAAAAGAGTATTTTCCAACAAAACAATTGAATTTTCAACCAAGAAAAATTTTTTTTTCACAAAATGCTTCATTTTTCAACAAGACAATAGAATTTTTAACCAAATAATCAAATGTATAACCACAAGATGAATTCTTAGCCAAAAATTATAAAATTCTGTATTTGTAAGACTGACTTGTTAAAATATTTTATTTTTTAAATATAATTTCATTAAGGTTCGCCTCAGCACAAAAAAGATTCCTTTTGGTTATTTTATGATGAGTATAAAATTTGAAATTAATCGATGAATATCGTGCGGCTGGGCGGAGTCGAAATAAAATTTAAAAAAAGATGTATAATCGCACTTTTGAAAAAAATTGTGAACATTTTTTTGTTTTTTAATCTGCATAGTATATCTAATTTTTACAAGTTTTTAGACTTTTTATTTTTAATTTATATGTGAGAAATTTCATTTGGTATGATACTTGAAAATAAAAAAAATCCAACAGCAAGATATCAATCGATTCACTCCAAATTTAATGTTTAATTGCTTACTAATAGAGGGAGGTTTGTAATTACATAAGTTTTCAAATTAATCGCAGGAGTTGGAAAATACAATTTTTGAAAAATGTCCGTGTGTGTAACTTTATTCTGTGTACCATATCTCAAAAATTAAGATAGATATGATCGTGATATTTGAGCGAATTATAGCTCGGAATGATGCTCAATTAAAATTTTTTTTAAATCAAACAAAAATTGCCTTTGATTATATGAGAAAAACTTTTTTTATATTTATATTTATTTACAATATCGTTTTTAAATTTTGCAACAAAATTATTCGCCTTGTTTATCTAAATTTTTTTCCCCTAGGGAATATAACAGTACAATGTCTGATGTAATTGTTCGCGTTTTTGAGACTCGTGGATAGATCTATTAAAGAACTTTCAACGACCTTTATAGATAATTCAATATTGACTCAGAAGGTTCAAATAAATTTTATGTTGTTTATACGAAGAGAAATTTAGTTTTTATTTGGATTATAAAAGTACCGTAATTTAAAAAGTTTTTCATTGTAATAGAACCATCGTAAGACAGAAACATTAGCTTTGAAGGTATTGAAAGTATCCATTTTTGTTAAGAGAGTAAAACCACCCTCTAAGAGGAAAAAAATTTATTTGCATAGTGATTACATCATGAGTACTTTGCAGCGGAATTTTAATTTAGTTTATATTTATGGAATTTCACATAATTTCTACATATTTTAATGGTTTTTTTACGGTTTTTAAAGATTTCAAGGAATTTTAACGAATTTCTAGAGAACTTTAAGGAATAAGTTTAATTTTATTTCAAAGTACTTCTGCAAATTTCAACAATTTCAGAAGATATGAAAGATCAATATTTAAAAATTTTGTTATTAAGGATTTCTAAATAGTTCGTGTTTAATATTATAAAATAAAATAAAACTCAGGGACGAAATACAATGTTCGCGCAAATTTCGAAAAAGAAATTCAAACCTAGTTGATACGTAATTACAAGCTTTGATCCATAATTACCCCGGCTGTTGATAATTTTTAATTTTTTACATTTTTTTATTGATTTGATTTTTTCTTAATTACCCATGTGGAACAAACAAGAAAAAAAATGGGGGTAAAAAAATCCTGCGCTGCGCCACTGATTTTATGGGATCCGATTGGGTCCGCGCTTTGGAACATTATAATTGACTGGTCTGTAATGTAAAGTTTCGAAGGTGAACTTTAATTAATGACTGCTCTTTCATTGCTTCTGATGATAGAGGCGGAGAATCACGTCTCGATTTAATACCCTGCACTACAATGTTAATATACGGTATATTTAAATCATATTCTCTTTCGATGTTGATTAAAGGCTACACGAAATAGTTCATGTTGTCTTTTCATTTTTCTTTTAGTTTCTTCTTTTTTTAGATTCGAAATTGATTCTTCTTATTATCGCATGACAGCTTCTGTCATTGGGAACCGATTGATCAATTAATTAAGAGTCAGAATGGCCACTGGGCACTCTGAATTTATTTTTAACCGGGAATTTCAGAAATTTTGGGAAGAAAAATCTATCTAACCGTTGAAAATATAACAAATTTCTTAACAAATTATGTAAAGCAATTAAAAATAAGCTAGAATTAAACTTTTTTTAATGCTCAGTTTAATTGTTAACTTTTCAATAACATTTTTTACAGTTTTAAAGATAGCAACAGTAATTAGCCTTTTTACGGCCGGTGCGAATAGATAATTTTACGCACGCCCCCTCCCTCTAAGAAAAAGAAATAACGCTACAAGCAAATATTTAAACAAATTCAAGGTTCAAATCACAGGCCTCGTATTAATAGTAGCATGAATTTTGAAAAAATATTAGGAAAATAGAAATCCGTTGAAATCCTTCCAGAAAACCCTGAAATCTGAGGTAACAAATAAGTGATAAAATTGGCCATTTCAGCCTTGGGAATTTTTATCTCAAGAAATAATACTGAAAAATACTCACTAATAGCTGAAATTATCGCACCTATACTTATAGAATAGAAATAATTTCGAATAATATTTAAATTAATCATTATAAACCATTTTTACAAACCAATTCTTAGTAGTGTTTTTCCTCATAGAAAAAATTGTTTCAGGGTAGTTGCTAAGATTATTCATAAGAGTTATAATATGTAATGAAATATTAGCATTAGTTAACATTTTCTGTTCTTATAAGAATTTTTATAAACAAATTCTCCATAAATGAGTTTTTCTCATAATTAAATGGATTTTTCTGACAAAAGTGATTCGCAATTGTCTTTAAAGGCATTTATATACTTCGAGCTTTATCAAACTTAAATAATACAGGTTGTTAATAGCATTTTTTTTTTAATGTTCCAACTGGCTGTTTTCTTGTAGAAAGAAATATTTTTTCTTCAATTATTATTGGAATGATATTTCTTACGATTATTGATCAACAAACTTAGTTAACAAATGATTGATTCGATTGCTATAAACATTTTTTTAAATAAAAACTAAGATTTATTATTTTCTCATGCAAAAGAGACGTTTTTTCACTGAAAATATACGACCATAAACTAATAGTAGTGATTCTAACACTAAAAGTGAGAAACTAAATAACAATTTGCGTAATTGTAATAACAATATCAATTTTAAAAAGTCAGAATCTACTATTTCATCGTAGAAAAAAGTTATTTTTCTTCAATCATTTTTATTGTAAGGTTAATTGTGATATAAAATTAAAATTTCATTAAAAAATCGAAGAACTAACAAAACATTCCGAAAACAAGATTGATTCGGATGATGAATCTTAATTCATTAATTTTTTATTTGAGTAAGCTCATTACAATTAAACTTATCACAAAAATTAGTGAAGAAAAAATAACGTTTTTTTATAATCAAACGGAAGATTGCGACATTATTTGAATGTAAATGTTTACATAGAGTCTCATTATTGGTTTAAATAACTGTTAGTTTGTTGTCCGATAATTTTCGTGAAAAAGCCACTTTTGTATTTAAACATGATGAATTTTAGTTTTTATTTAAAAATTCTTCATTATAGTCACATGAATTATTTTTTAATTAATTTCGTCGCTTGATCATCGCAAGAAAGGTCATTCTACCAAAAATTTGACAAAAATAATATTTTTCCACGAGGAAACGGCCGGGCAGAACATTTTATTAACGAAAGTGTTATTAACAATCTATATTATTTTGGTTTGATTAAGTTCGAAGTTTACAAATGCCTTTGAAGACAAATGCGAATCACTTATGATCAGAACAATCAATTTAGCTATAAAAAAAACTCATTTATTTAGAATGTCTTTATAAGCAGGTTTTTGAGCACAGTAAATGTTAACTCACGCTGATTTTTTGTTATAAATTATGACTCTTATGAAAAATCTTAGCAAATACCCTGAAAAATGTTTTTCTATGAGAAAAGACACTAGTCAGAATTAGCTTATAAAAGTTGTTTATAATGATTAGGTTAAATATTATTATAATTATTTATGCTCTATGAGTGTATATTCAATATTTCCAGCTAATAGTGAGTTTCTTTCTCTATTTTTTTCTTCAGACAAAACTTTACAAAGCTGAAATGCCCAATCCCTTAAAGTCACAAGAAATCCCTTGAAATCTTATAATTTCTGTTGAAATCCGTTGGAAACCCCTAAATTTGGTGACATCCTTTGAAATCTTAGAACTCTTGTAAAATCCGTGAAAAATTTCCAGAATTCCCTTGAAATTTAATATAATTTATTCTTTCAAATTCGCTAGAAATCCGTTGGAATCCCTTGCAATCTTTTAAATATCACTAATGTCATGGACAACTTTTTAAAATCCTTTCAAATATTCCAAAATTTTACAAAATTCTTCAAAAACCCCTGAACTTTTTTTAAAATCGTTATATTTCATGCATTTTTTTTTAAATTTATCCTTAACACTTTAAAATCCCTTAAAATTCATAACATGCATTAAATTTGGGGAAATTCCCACTAATCCAACCAAAATCGAAGCAAATCCCGTAAAGCATCTTGAAAACTATTATAGCTTTCAAAATTCTTTAAAAAATAATAAATTCTCTGAAACCAACTGAAATCATCAAAATCAGGTAAAACCGCTTAGAATCCCTTGAAATCTTTCATATTTTTTAATTCCTTTAAATACTTTAACATATCCTGAAAGTTTCAAATTTTTTTGAAATTGTTCAAATTCGTTGAAATTCGCTGAAACCTATTTAACACCCCTGAATTCTGTTGAGATACTCAAATTTCTCGATTTTTATCTAAAGGTTTTAAAAAATGCATCATTAAAAATTGCTAAATATTTGATTAGAAATTTTTTTCAAATGAAGTGCTACAAATTAAATAGTATGAACACAAAAAGTTATAAAAAAAATGTTGTTTAAAATCAAAAAATACTTGCAGATGAACTATTTGAAATTAATACATGAGTAAATGAATACTTTTTTTTTAAATTTTGAATGGTTACAATTTGAGAATTCTGAATTTTCATATTCATCGCTAAATTTTCCATTTACCCATTTCATAAGTTTTCATTTTGCAATTAAAATGGTAAATTTAGTCAAAATAATGAACATTTAACAGGACTTACTTATCATAAATTTTTAATATCACAATTCTTGTTGACTACAATTTTTTTTAAATTTTAATTAAGGTTCGGATTCGTTTAATCTTTAGCGTTCCGTGGTACAAATTTGTCACTTTTAATGATTAAAATTTAACATTAATTATCATTTTGAACATTTATTTGGAATATTTCAATTTTTCAGTTTTATAATTTTAAATGTTCTATTTTGAAAAGATTCTAAGAATAAATTTTAATTTGGTATGTTTTATTTAAAATTCTAGACTTACCGAAGCTTCATCTGTAAGGAATTTAAGTTAGTTTTCAATTTTAAATTGTCCAATTTTAATCACTTCGGATTGAAACTGATTTATATTTAAAAGTCTTCAATTTTCAATTATTCAATTTTGTACGGTTTAATTTACAAGTAATACCATTTCAATTAAATAAAATTTTAATTCATCTAATTTTGAACATTGTAATGCCAAAGTTTTCTATTCTTGATTTTGATTCTCTTCTGAAATTTTTCAATTTAAAGAGGTTCTGATTAAAAATTATTTAATTTTAAACGTTTTTATTTAGAAGTGCTATAAGTTCGATATTTCTTTTCATTTCATCTCTTCGGTTGAATGCTGAATTTAAAAAAATGTTAATTCGTTTTTTGGGTTTAAAAGTAATTTTGTTAAATTAAAATTTAACTATTCCCGTTTTACCTCAAATTTGATTCCTTTTAGTTTTAAATTCAACTAATTCGTTAAAGTTTCATCTTTTTTTTACGTTGAAAGTACATACTTTTTGGTAGAAAATTAATCTACTTACCGAAAAATTCATTTAAAAGAAGATTGAACTACTTGGTTGAAATTAAAACTACTGTGTTGTAAATGAATTCTTTTGTTAATTATAATGCATTATAGTTTGGCTGAGAAATAAAACATTTCGATTTTTTTAACTTTTATTTTTTCAGTTGAACTAGTTTGTTAAAAATACATATTTTGTTGTTAAAGATTTCTTATTTGAATTGAATGCTTTTGTTAAATATTGATGTTGTAGATTAAACTATTTTGTCAAAAATATGTTTTTTAGCTTCACAATTAATTAATTTATTGAAAATTCTACTATTCCATTTATTAGATGAAAATTCAACAGAATGAATAATTGTAAAAGACTGATCAGTGAGTCAAATAGACTAAATTAAAAAGTCAGCTCTGACTGACTTGTCAGTCGTCGAGTCCGAAGTATTCCAATCAGTCAAAATCAACTTCCAGGGTGGCGATTCGGCAGACGATTTCCAATTCCCGGTCATTTTCCGATTTTCCCGGTTAAGTTTTTCAATTTTCGTGGTCTATCAAAAGTAACATATTCATATTAGTCGTAAAACGCAAACATTTTTTTTTAATGATAACGTCCATTCTAAAAAAAACCTTTAACACAACAGCGCAAAAAATTACAAAATAAATGAATTTTCAAATAAATAAAATTTTCAAATAAATCTTCAACTTGAATAGTGATAGTTAAAAAAACAGATTAATGTTCAACTGAAATCATAAATCTTTAACTAAAATGATGAATGTTTAATTGATATACTTGAATTTTTTAACGAAAAAGATGCATCTTTAAAGAATAAGACTAATTTACAAACAAAAAGATTTGAAAAAACACAATTTTTAACCGAAAATGGAATACTTACATATTTAGTAAAAAAAAATTAATTTTCATCTTCACTGATGAATTTTCAACTGAAATTATACTGATAATTATAAGTAGTTAAAATTTCAACAAAAAGCAATTTTTACTAAAAAAAAGAAGTTTTTAAGTTAAAAAAATCAATGATCATCCGAAAAAGAAACAAATTTTCAATAAAATAGTTAATTTGTCCGTACAAAATTCCTTATTATTCAAAGAAAAAAAGTTCTGATTCAAATACCTCGTTTTTCAACCAAAGAAATGAATTTTTAATTAAAATTATGAATCTTCAATAAAAAAATCATTTTCAAGTGATTAAATTTTGAACTCGAAAAGGTCAATTCTTTACCCAAAATGGAACGGTTAAATTTCCAGTTGAAAAAATTAACCTTCAATCAAACTGATTATTTTCAACTAAAATTATGAATCTGCAAGTGGAATTGTTGAATTTTATACCCACAAAAAAGGAACACTTTCAAGCAGCAAGATTATTTTTCTACAAAAAAAAGATGAAATTTTCACACAAATTGTATGAATTTTCTAACAAAAAAAGTTTAATTTTTAAACAAAAAATATCCATTTACAACCAACTAGTTGAATTTTCATCCAAAAAAGATAAAATTTCAATTCAAAATAGAATAGTTTAATTTTGTGTGATAAATCTTATTCTCAATCCGAAAAAAATCGGGTTTTCAGATAAATAGTTGAACTTTCTACTGGAAAAGTTAAGCTTTTAGTTGAAAAAATGAACAAAGTAGTTAAATTTTCAAAAATAGATGAATTTTTAATTAAAATTATGAATCTTAAAAAAAGTTTTTAACAAAAAGACGAATTTTCAACCAAGAAGATTAATTTCTGCGAAAAATATGAATTTTTAACTATATATTCAATAATTAATATTTTAGTCAAAAAATTAATGTTTAACCAAACAGATGAAGTTTTATCTAAAATTATGAAATATTCAACTGGAATAATAGTTACATTTTCAGGTCAAAATACAGAATAATATTCAAACACAGGAAGGAAATAAATTTTCAACATAATATTTAAATTTTTGGCCAAAATTCCTCTTCATCTAAAGAGAAACCAGGGTTTCAATCAAATATCTCATATTTCAACCTTGGAAATGAATTTTTAACTAAAATGATACATTTTCAACCAAAAAAATTAATTTTCAATACAAGAGTTAACTTTCATCTTATTTCCGACCTAAAAAATGAATTTTCACTAAATTGATAAATATTTAACTGTTATGCTTCAATTTTTCACTCAAAAAACAACAACAAATTCGATTTTTAATCAAATATATTTTCAACGAAATAGTTGAATTTTCAATTAAAAACGAGAAATTTATATCCGAATAGTTGAATTTGAACAAGAAAAGATCAATTTTTATCCAAACTGATGAATTTTCAACCATAAAAGCCAATTTTCTTCATAAAAAGGCGAATGTTTCACCAAGTACATACATTTTTAAACAAGTAATTTAATTTATAAATAAATAAAAAAATTCAAAAATAAAAAAAATAATTTACTTAGAGTAAACTGAGATTATCTAAAAAAATCTGCGACTGTATATAATGTAGAAATCACTTTCATAAATTTACCAAAAGTATTAAAATAAAAAAACTTGATCTTTACTGAGATCAAAAGTAAATTCCAGGGTTTTTAATTAAATTCCTGGTTTTTTCCCGATTAAGTCGCCACCCTGACTTCGAATTAGTCGGAACGAGGGTCTAAATGCAGGATTTGTATGAAAAATAAAACACAGTCAAATACAATTGTATGTACAGTTTATTGGGGTTAATATTAGTAATTCTCATTATTAAGGGCGGGTGGTGAATAATTGATTGTGCTGTTTCAGTTGCTGAAACAGCGTGTTCTTTTTTTTCATTTCATCATGTGTGATCTGTCGGTGTGTGGGAATTTTAAGGTAGCCTCGTCCTAGCCTCGTGCGCATTTTCGCATAATTTTTATTCCTTTAAAAAATCTCTCTGTTTTCACTCGCATTTTAGTCACACATTTTTTTCTTGTCTCTTCTTTTCTTGCTCTCTCATACACAAACTCATCTTTCCTCTGTCCTACTTCGAAGCGCTCGGTAAATACAACATCTATATAATTTAATAATAAGTACACAATATATGGTCAATCAATTAATCCATTCGTAATAAATTGTATAAACGTGACGTTTATGTGTGCGTGAGTGAACTAGTGGCTCCGGATCTGTCGTGTAGATCCGGCTAGGAAGTCTCTGTAGTAACCAGCAGTAAAACGTATCACATGTATGTAGCATCCATCATTATCGGTGACGAGTGTTCGACGATCAAATTACCTCTTCATAAAAATAGATATTTATATCGGCATATATTTCAATAAAGTTTCAATAAACTAAAATGTTGTATATTCCGGCGATATTGTAAATTATCTAACAGTTCTGTAAATATTGTGCAATAGTTCTGTAAAAGTTATGTAACAGTCGTATAACAATTAACTGTATCTGCTGAGTATAAAAATGAGGTATATTAATCGACGAACGCTCGCAAATATTGTAATTATAACATATAGAAGACTATTGCAAATGGTCCCACTCGCCCCATTCAGAAATCGCTGGGGGAAAGGGACCCCGCTTTAGTCCTTGTGGTAGGTAATTGTTATTGTAATTGTATATCAAACATTATAAACTGTAATACAATGTAAACCTGTAAAAAATATACTGGGTGGCGGCGGCTCTGTATAATATGTATAAGTAGTATTATAATTGTTTATGGTACATGTAATCAGTATAAATATATCGTATATTATATTCTGCGTGGGGTGCTTTTTTTCACTGTTATCGTACAAATCATTTTTTTACGTCAGTCGCGGATCGTACCGAGTTACGATTATTGTTACGGATTTTTCTTTATTTATTATTTAATTACTCGTGCGCTTGAGGCGAGGCTAGGGCGACTTAGGAACTACGTGACTGCACAACCA
>JAWWLR010000158.1:38810853-38826717 GCA_035041075.1 Acraspis erinacei | reverse complement strand
ACCAATCCAAGTAACTATTTCTCTCTTTTGCCTCTTCTTTTTTACAGATATCAGATGTCGGTAAAATTTCATGCGACGATCTCCACCTCGTGGCCACCAATTCGAACAATTTTGCACAATTATCATAATTAAATTTAAAAACACTTTAGCAGTAGTTAAAAACAGTTCATATTATTTTCAAACATTGCACATTGTTTCAAAACATTTAAAATTATCCCACTATTTCTTCGGAGAAGAGACTTATCCGCGGCAGGTAAGTGTCCGACAAATTCCGGATAATGCATCGACAGAGGATAAGTGATCGACCGTCGGTAAGAGCGAAATCGAGCTGCGCCATCTTTCGATGATGCGGAGAATCACGAAAGCGATTTACAAAGCACGAAATTCTAACGTTGACCGCGAAACCGAGATCCTCTATTTACCCTTCGCTTGTTATTTTTTTTTCATCCTTGATCGAAGGTTGTATCCGAACAACTACATACGAATTCACATGTAGATAAATATATATATATTTCTATATATTACGCATAAATAATGGTTCGCGCGTATCGTCTCTATATGTACAATGTACGAAAATTAAAAACAATATTAGCGCGTTACAGGCATTTCTCAACAAGTAAGATAATACTTCTTCGGATGATCGTACACTATTATTACATTTTCGTGTCGTAGGAACTTAGGATGGCGACTTCTCGGAGTCCCAGAAAGAAAATAGACTTGTCTGTACATTATATCTGTTCTCACTGATCATAGTAAAAAAATACTTCAAAATATTACACCTTAAATTCAGGGTAACTTAAATTAAGCAAAAATTTATCTCAATTTAAAAACCATCAAATTTTGAAATTCAGAAAAATTTTTGCTGAATTTAGATTTATCTCTCAATCAGATGAAGCCTTTTTCCGTATTTTTTTCCGGTGATCCTTCGTCTATTATATGCTGCATATAATAGTTCTATATCATAGTTGTAATATTGTTATAATCATCATTACTATTGTAATAACGGCGTAACGATAATAGTGGTCACTATGTCGGCAAAGTTTGTAATAAAAATAACGCCGGTTCCGTAAAAATTATATTAAGGTAGTAATACTTAATAGTAATCAAAGAACAGCGATGACAGCGTTAATGATATGTCGTGAAAATCCTACGCCCACATCAACAAATCTCTCAAAACGCCACTAACAATTTGGACGTATATAGTAAAAATTAAAACATTTCTGACCTTAAATTGAGAACCAAAATGAACCAAAATGAACCAAAATGAACCAAAATGAATTTTTGAATGAATTTTGATGAATCATAACTTTTTTTCATAATTTTTCTTCTAGCTTTGTACTGGTTCTTCAAAAAATTCTAAAGAAGTAAAAATAATTTTAAATAATTTTAAAAAATCAAGTTGAATCATAATAAATGCAAAAGAACCTAAAAATTGAGTCTATTTGAGGGCCAAAAAGAGCACTAAGGATCGTTTATCTGCTCCTAAGTATTATAATTACACTTTTTTGTGTGCTATTTTTTCAATTATATAAATTTAGGACCAGATAAACATCTTTTAATGTTTTTCATGTATTTTTCGCATATGTAAAAATTTTCAACTGGATTTGGCATTTTGCGTCAACATAAGATGGGTGAATTTTTTTTAGGTGCAATGTAATTTAACTGGAAATTGAAGTGAATTCTAGAATATTAAAAATATTAAAAATGAATCCACAATTACTTAATACAGAATAATTAAAACAAAAACAAGTAAATCTAAAAAATCAAATTAAGTGAAAAGATAACAAAAAAACTTAAAAAATTGCAAGTGAATTTATAATAAATAAAAAAACTTACACAACTAAAGTCATGTAAACATTAAAAACATTAAAAATGCACATCCTTCACCCTACTGATGTTCACACCAAATGGGAAGAATTAAAGGAAGTTTAAATTAATTCAACGAAATTCAAAAATAAAAAATGATTAAAGAAAATTCATTACATAATTCAAAGTATTCCAGCGAATTTAAAGCGTTCAAGAATATTCAAAGAATTGAGTAAGTCAAAACTATTCAGTACCGGTTAACTCCTCGACTTTTGCAAGAAATTTTGAGATATTTGGTGACATCAAAGGCGAAGAGAACAATTACGAAATACCGAAAGTTCAGAACTAGATTTCGAATACAACCTTTCGCTTCAAGATTTCCTTCAATTTAGCATTCATACTTTTTTTTCTCTCAATTTTGTTTTTGTTGTTGTTGGCTGTTTTGTGTTTCAACAATGAATTACAATATCAAACCGGTCAACCCCCGATGACCGTTCCTCCGCGCCCCTTCTGCTCGAATTGAACTAACATTTCTACATATATATACTTCTTTATATAATATTTATACTTTATAATCATAATAATAATAATAATAATAATAATAATAATAAAGATAATCATAATAAAATAACCAATTGCGCTGATAATTTCATTATTTGCTAAAAATTGCGTGATGGAAAGTCATGACGCCCCAAATAGTTTCTCTTAAAGTTATTATCGTAACTTTATCTGCCGAGAGAGTTGGGCGTCTTCCTTCTTTCTACAGAGGGGAATCATTACAACAACGAACCAGACATTGGGGTTTGTCTCCTCTCACATTTTTCTTCATGTCCCTTTTTGAAAGTCTACCTAACTCGTAGAGATTTCCTCGTTAACTGCGAAATAATACTGAAGTCCGCACATGGTGCCTATCACATTATGTCTATGTACGTACTCGCACTTGAAATCAATCACACTGTTTTTTTATTTCACACTTTTTTCTCTCCATACTATTCGCACAAGTTCTCACACATTATTAAAACGTAATCTCTTGTCGACAGAGTGAATAAAAAAAATGGTTAGAACCATCCTCGACGGAACGGCACCGCTTCCCCCCTGCGATTCTTTTATACGAATCACTGAGTCGAAGATTTGAAAAAGTCTTTGCCTTTTTTTTTCATTGCACTTTTAGTGAAGTTTGAGATTCATTATTATTGATTATTAATCACAATTGATTACTAACCATAATTGGTTATTATTCTAATTTTTTGTAATCTAAAATATTTACAATGCTTTGGTGAAAAGAGAGAGAGAGAGAGTGAGAGGAGGAGGGGAGAGAGAGAGAGAGAGAGAGAGCGGTGCAGTTCATCGCAGCAGTTATAAACTCTTTTGGAACACCCTGTGTATAGAATAATTTATATATATTTATATAGCATTAATAATCAATAATAATATCAGTTTGTATTTTACAGGCTGTTTGGGGCTTAAAGCCTGCGATCTCTAAACTTTTTATCTTCCGTACCGGTTGCACCTCCGTCGATTTTTCGTAGAGTATTTAATTGTTTATAATATCCACAGTCGCTGTTTTTAACGTTTTTTTTCTTCACAACCCCTTCAATACAATCACTCCATTTCTTTTACTCGCTTTCGTTCATTCAATTTCATTAATTCCCATTCACACATTTTCTCTTTTTACCGAAATAAACGTACGCTTTATAATTCTTCTTTATGAATTAGTTTTACCTTTATAGTTTAATATGTAGTTTTTCTTTATCTATCATAGATTTGTCTGTGGCTATCCCTGATGTGTTAGTTACCCTGCGCTTCCGTCTGGTTGTCGAAATTCGAAATATTGTTGTTAAAAATGTGGTCTACGATTTTAGTTCATCGCATTTTTTCTGTGTGTCTCTTTTGTCCGCTCTGAAGCAAGGTTCAGTCTTTGAGCTTGCCAAAATATATTAATTCGAAAAAAACTCGCATTTTATTAAAAACTTTAAAAAATAAAATTAGTGTTTACATTAAACAGAAAAAAAACGTTATCATTCAAGGTATAAAAAAATGTATATTTAAAAAAATGTTGTTAACAATTCGAAATAATAAAATGTAATTGCACAAATCCCGGAGTTTCGGGGCAAAATAAACATGAAAAGAGATAATCTTTTTTTCCACAGTCTTGGCAAGCTCGCGACACCCTGTGGTTACCCCTGACCATTGTAGAAAGATTTTGCTACCTATTCTTTTGTGCGTGCGTAAACTGCGATCGATCCCCGTTAAGAGAAACGCAAATCCACTTACAAGTCGTTCAAATCCTCACTAATTTCGTAGAAAAATAAAATTTTTACTCCGAATTTTCGAGCCAAAATTAAGCCTGATTCCCTCCCGTTCTGATTTCACTCCTGATACCAGAAATAATAAAGCTAAGACGCTATAAACTTCGGTTCTAAACTGAGAGTAATTTTCTAACTCGAGAAAAATAAAAATAAAATAGGAAAGAAGACAATATTAAAAAATGAGAAATCCGTGAGGGACAGAAACGACTTTTGACACCACGTGACTAAAATCATTAAACTCTTATTAACTACTAGTAACTAAAAATAAGACGCAGTCGCAATTTTTATTGCACACGTTAAAAATGCTCGCCTATCGATAAATACTGCCCTTTCTTTGGTACTTTTTGCATTCTATAAAAATTAAACGAGCATTAAATCATAGCCTATTTGATAAATGATAAAATCCCTCCTTTTATATAATCGTGGTGCCTTTCTCTTAGCGGGAATCACGCCTAATTGTCATTTTTAAAAAAGCGGTTCGAGGTTCACAAATTCGGACAAGCCGTGTCCGGACTATCTTATCAGCGTTTATCTCTCACTCTTTCTCTCATTAATGTACAGCACTATTTGGTATATTAACGCTCAGTATATAGCAGGAACTGTCTGTAGCAATGCTGACTGTCCGCGAATGAAAGTCCCGTAAAACTCAACCACAAAAAAAGATAAAAAATTGATTTAAAAAATGCAATGCTTGTCTTCTAGAAAAACGGTTTATTTTTTCGTGTCTAATTTTTGCTAATACTTAAGACTAGGCTTGAAAAGGCTGTTAATCATCCATGAGTATGAGGTCACCTAGATTAATAGAGAATTATCGATTAAAAACATGCGCTCATTTCTCGCAGGATATCTCCGAAACTAATATAATTTATAACAAATAATTGGAAAGTGTACTAAATTGCGCGTCATATAACCTCTATTTGAGGTATTTTTGACAAATAGAGACTAAAACAGTGAGCAAGACAGACTGGTCTAATTTTTTATTTTTGCTAATTTTCGTGATCCGATTTCAAGTCACGCAAAATGAACCCTGAAATCTTCGTTTTGAAATGTGAAATTTTCGAATTTTCTTGGGCTGATTTAAAAAAAGAGATTTCATTGTTCACTTTACGTGCCTGTCAATTTTATACAATATTTTCCAGATTTTGCCGAGTTGAAATTTAATCGTGAAAATGAGTAAAAGTGAGAAATAAGCCCAATTTTTCTGACTCGCTGTCTTAGGCTCTATTTATCAAAAATGCTTCAAATGAGCTTATGTTTTTAATTGAAAACCTTTTAGGTGTCCTCATACTCCCGAACGGCACTGTATAATATTTCGCAAAAAAAAGATGGAAATGTTTTTTAAACAAATCATTAATTAAAATCTTTTCTAGATAGACCCACCTCCTTACCTTAAAATTGAAAATATTTCCTTCCTATAATTTGTTCCAACATCTTTTTAATTGCACAGTATTAAGAATGAGCAAAAATTGTACACGTTATAATGACCTACCAAATCCGACCCTCGCTTTATCTTCCGCCAATTGTGAAACAACCGGAAAAGCTTCCTGGTTCCTGGAGTTTCATTCGCGGACATTTCGGGTTTGAGTTTAGCAGTCGACGGAGAAATGGAATGACAATGAAAATTAGCGTATTCTGGCGTGCGGCTGGCCTTGAAAGTGATTAGAAAAAAAGAGCATGCATGCGCGAACATTAGTTTCATAACGCAGGGTAAACGTAATCATTCGACGATTTACCCTGCTGATGAATCAGTCTTGTGAGGAGCATTCCGGGGTGACGGTGAGCGATCTTGTAGCCTCGTATGGTTATCGATCCTGGATCCTGGTTCTCAAAGAAATTGATTCCTCCATGCCGAGAAAACTGGTTCCTGGTTTCCAAAAAGACTGGATCCAAAATCCCAGAATAACAGTTCTCGTCCCAGTTCTTGACCCAGGACCGAGTCCTCCTAATTGGCTCCATTTTGCTGGAGAAGCGCTGGCGCTGATTGGGGAGGCTGTGGGATGCTCTCATGGTTAGGTGGCATCGGCGATGGGGATCTACTTCTCGTGGTGCGTTCGCTGCTGGTACCACTGTTACCACAGTTTCCTCCACTGTTTGGATTCGGTGCCTCATACGCCTTTTGTTCGCTAGGCGGCAAGAGGTGAACCATACTAACGGGGACCGGGAAAGCCGCGCCAAAATCCGGGAAGAATCCCTGAGGAAGATTACCACCCAGGAGCGGATGATGTGGGAAAGGGTTGTCATCGCCAGGATGGGGCATGCCGGAAAGTGGATGTTGCATCTGGGGTGGTTGGACGGCAGCCTTGACATTGTTGTTCAACGAGTTCATCACTTCCCCGGTCGTTGCACCAGTGCAGTCCCTCCGGAGCTGCTCGAGTTTCAGACTCTTTCCATACTTCCCTCTAACGTACATCAGCAGACTGTTGTAAGGAATTCCGAAGATTCGGCTCGCCTGAGACGTTGTCATCTTCTTGTTCCAAACATGCTGAAGAGCCTCGGTGAGCTCAGCATTGGTCCATGATCTGGGTGGTCCACCTCTGGGTGCACTGTGTTGTCCCTTGGGTCTTCCGACAGGCAAACCGCGTCCATGATCACTCCACCTTCTGGGTCCATCCCCATCACCTCGGTGCTTCTTCGGCTTCTTGCCTGGGTGGTGGCCCAGACTGGCTCCGCCAAAGAGACCATGCAGGGTTTCGGGTTTAAAGCTATCGTGAAGATCTGCCAAAAGCGATCCTCTGTCTAGACCACCATGTGGAAAGAGGCCGGCTGCACCTCCTAAAGGCGTGACTCCATCCATGGGAAAAATTGCGACTGACCTTCTTGGAGTCATGGGAGAGTCTCCTTGCTGGTAGGGATGAGACCTGTTGTGCGGGCTGTCTTCCCGTGGATGGTGACCGTGGAGTTGACTTTGGGGGTGATTTGGGAGCCACTGCGCCGCCAGTTGTCCCAAACTTGTCAGGTACTCACTCTGATGATGCGGCGGGGTTAGGGATAACGCCGTCATGGTGGGAAGACTCTGCTGTAGATCGGGCAGTGATCCCTCTGCGTGAAGACTGGTACCAGTTAAGGGAGATCCTCTCGGGCTACTGGCATCTTCACTTTCCGTCTTGATGTTGTGTTCATTGATACCGGGAGGGGAAACGGACCTCTTCATGGAAAGGTTTTCGGCTATGTCTTCCTGCTGATTGGGCGAGGATTGATGTTGCTGCTGTTGATGTTGGTTGTTGCTAAGGTTCAGACCACTCGATGGTGGGCTGATACTGGCCGGTGGATGGGGTCTGCTCAGGTCCTGGGGAACCAACTCGCCGGACCTTCTCCTCGGCCTGGCTTGCTTCCTTCTCGGCATTAGGGGTGATCCACAAGAGTCTCGGAGTTCTCTCAAAGAGAAGTTCAGGTGGCTCATGTGAGGTAATCTGTGGTCCCTAGGGAAAATATCCCTGCTGGCTGGTGCCGTACTTTCCGAGACGTTGTCGTCCTCTTCGGGCGTTCCTTGTCTCGCACCTTCGGGCGTTGATGGCTCACCCATCAAATCGGTGGTTGGTGTTTCCGGCGGACTGGCCGGTCTCGGTTCGGAGGATGCAAGACCTCGAACTTGTAAACTTTCCGCGGCTCGCATCAAACCCGGAAGTTCTTCACGGCCCACGCGAACTTCACCACGGTACATAAAGTCGATCAATGCGGCTACCTCACGACCCGGAAAATCCTTTAACACTATGACCGGATGCTTACAAGGATGCTCAGCGAATATCCTCTCAAAGAATGGACTGCAACAAAAGAAAGGAGAATACTTAATTATCTTTTCTAAATCAATCGAATAACTAATTATTTTAGTGAATTGAATTTAATATCTGTAAAAAAATTAGCTTTCATTAAGGGGATCTTCGGTTTTCACGCACCTGTATTAGGGCTTACAAATAATTGAATGAGTCTTTTATTGGTGATCTATTTTGAAAACATCAATCACTGATCTTTGGGCGTGTCGAATTTGTAGGGGGGCTTAAAATGATCCGAATTGTAAAGTCATTCATGTTTCATTCTGAGGGGAATTTCGTATCGAACCGAGTCGTACCCAAGGAGGGGAAAGCGAAGATGAATGGGGAGCTTCATGAATGGAATTCTCGGGTTCGTAGCGACCCAAGGATTATTATGGAAGGACTATTTTGTCGTTCACCGATAATAGATACTTAATAATCATTCAGTATTGAAAAACAAATTGCAAATGAGGAATAATGACTGGTAGAGTAATTACCTGCAGGCACTGAGGACGACCTTATGCGCCCTTATACTGGTTTCCGAGCAAACTAAGGTCACGTCGACGAGAATTTCAGCATGTAGAAGAGCCTCAAAGGCCTGCAAAATGTGGGCTTGGTGATTATTCCATCGGAGGGAATAGTGTGACTGTAATGCCATTCCGTCAGGACTCTCCGAGACGTTCGACATATTTCCCTCTTCCGTTGTCCTTCACTTTTCGCGAGGCCACCTTGCCTCGTTTTTCTTTTCTCCCCTCGTTGTTCTCCCTTTTGCCCTCGAATTTTCCATACACGCACCTTTGGCCCAGATTTTTTTCCACTCGAATTATTTCACCGACTTCCTGCAAAATCAAAACAAATTTTTTTTTCTTACTATTGTTAAAACTTTTTGCAATACTTTCATCACATCGGAATGCAAATTACAGGAAGCGCGTCAGTCATATTTCGTCATTAGTTTTTGTGTAAAGTTTCTTAAAAATTGCAGGACAGACATTGCCGTAATATTTATTGTATTATTTAAAATAATATTCCATGCGGAATTAGAGAGGGTTGTCCATTACAGAAGGCTGACTTACTGTCTGGTGTCATTACCCAGGAAGATTCACAGTTTTGCTTAAAATTAGAATGGTAGACAAGTGGTTTTGCGAGTAATTCATCATCGAAAGTATACAGTGAAAGCGAGTGAATTTTCAGTGGGATAAATATCGTTTTGTGAAAGGAATGCAACGTCGATTGCGGCCTTTATATGTACAATGCGGAAAAGTTGAGCAATCCAGAAAACTTCGTGACATCTGCGTGCAACAACAAACGATTCGTAGAATAAATCGAGTTACAGTGCACCTTAAGCAATTCGTGTACAATTTCTTCGACATTAAAAATTTAACACTTTCCCAGGCCGAGATCGACGAAATCTAACTTATCTGATTTGTTTTCATGCATTTAATACACATGTAGTCATGTATGATAAATGCTCTCTTACATACATTTATATACAAATCAAGGTCTTAATTACTCGAGAAATCTCGACATTAATGTCTACCGACAATTTAGAGATCTCAAACTTATTCAAGTGTAAAGAAAATTTAATATAATTTACATCACACGTGTTTCTGTTAGAATCATTTTTGAAAATTGTATGTAATTTCCAGAGAGCAGTAATGGCCGATTTTTTTAAAGCGTGGGATGCAATTTTCCACTTTTTTAGAGAAAAATTTTATGGACATGAGTACGAAGTGTATATTATTTGGAAAAAAACGAATCTTAAGTGTTAATTTATCTGTAGTATTGTTTTTGTTTCAATACTTCCGTCGCAGGTAATATTTATTTTATTTATGTGTAACGTAACCCTGAGAATGGCATTATTAGACTAATATTCCTATGATTATTAAAATATTCAATTTATAAACCGATTTCCTTGAGAATTTTCATTCAATGTTATATTTGCTATTGTTTCACGTTGTTCATAATTTGTTGTCATAACATCTCGCGTCATTTCCACAAATGGCACAAAATGAAGCAGAATAAGTAGCTAATTTATTTGTAAGTGGCGAAAAAAGTTTAGAATTGAGATTTTAAAAGAGAGATTTGATCTGACCAAGATAAATGGGCTATGAGGAAGTGTAAAATGTTCTGGGTGCCGTGAAATTGTGAACCGTTACTGTGCGCCACGCTTCGACTCCTCGCAATCTTAGTTGTCAAACTTGCACGTGTCCAGGAAAAGTTTTCTGGCCGATTAAACAGACTTTAGCTTCAAATTTACGCTGTAATCTTTCCCCGCCCTTGTAAGTGTCAAACTTGGTGATAGCATACAGAACACATTTTCCCTTAACAAAATACTCATTTCCATACTAAAACATGACAAAGTAATTTTTAATTTTCGCTTCACAAATTGTTCTCATTTCCATCCTTTCAAAATGGTAACAAATGGAAAAGGGAAAGAAAAAAATAAGTGAAATTTTCGAATTAAAGAAGGCTTTCTTGTGTATGAAATATATTTAATTTTACGAGTGCAAAATGTAATTTCAGTGAAGGAGATAAATTGTCAGTTCTCGATGTCAGTTATTAAATTCTGTTAATGTCGTTTAAAGAAAGAAGGACACAGCAGGTAAAACAAATGATGTGAACGACCTCACTCAGAATGTTCAAAGAACATTATTTAGACAAGAGAAAAGACGTCCTCGTGACGTTTTGAGGACGTTTGAATAGAGTTAAAATTATCACGATTATATACAAAAGCCATTTTATGTGGTCAGGTTGAGAAATATTTATGCACCTGTACGAGAGAAGAATATTATAAAATACAAAAATTGAAGCATAATTTGCGCTAAAACACACATTTTGGTAAAAACAAAGACTATGCAGATACGTTCATCGAAATTTCGGTACTAATGAGCGAATACAAAAAAATATCTATTGATTCGGTGTAATATTTATAGTACTTTTTTATATACGAATATTAGAAAATAATTTTAAAAATCTTAATTTATTCCATTCTTTTTAACGACTTCGATTCATAAATCTATTTAAACATATATGTTGTCTTCAGCTGTGGTAAAAGTTATTATATTATTATTCGCAAGAGTTTTAATATAAAATATGACTCTTAATAGAATCATTATATTCCATAAATAGATAATCAAATCGTGAGGAAGAAAATAATAAATTATTTTTTAATATTCACGGTAGACCGCATATTAATACGTATAACTGCAAAAGTGGTATCTAATTTAAAATGGCAAATTATTCAATAATTTCAATTGAAATGATATAAATTAAAAATAAAATTGTGGTGTGTTTTAATTAAATAAGTTTTATTTCTATCTGAAAAAATATTTCTTTAATTCAATAAATATTTATTTAAATCTATGTCAATGATGGAAGTAATTTGATTCATACAAACATTGTTCTGAGTGTAATACAATTAATATGCTCTCTAAATTTGAATTAGCGAAATTTCACAATTGCTAATGAAATTGCACTAATTGCATTAGAGAAAAGTAAATCAGGGACAATCAGTAGAAAACTGCTAATTCTGTTCGGATAAATATTTACTTTATTTTCGACTGTATATAATAATTAAACGCTTCATTCCTGATAAAAAAAATCCCTTAAATGCATGTATTAATCTGTCAGTACATCACTAAACACACATTGTGTCATTCGATTTCAGGTACATCAATTTATGTAACGTAATCGAAAAGAAAGTTTACTAATTGATTATTAGTCAAAATCACTAAATAATTTGTCAATCTTTTTACTACTTAACTTTAGTCAAATAAACAATTGATATTCTTATTCCATTAGCGGAATGCTAACATATTACTATTTTGTCAGTCGAATACTCAAGTACTAATTCGATTAGTAAATTTTTTACTAATTCAGATTTAGATTGCAGAATTTGCACAAATCTTTGACATCGATGATAAACTTATTGTATAAGGAACAATGTTTATAATAAAATTTGTCTTCGATAGTAATAACCCATTTTATAATATTTTTTCGTATGTACACTTTAGCTTATGTTTAAGACATAATTGTAGTAATCAGGTTACCATGAATTGCTAATATTGAGTACGATTCGTGATCCATAGAAACTTAGATCAATATAGTAAATTATAGAAGTATATATGAAACTATAATTTTGCAAGTGCAATGGAAAATAGTGCAATTTTTATAGTACGGAAATAAAACCGACTTTTTCCGATTGTCTATACGTTTTTTCCTAGCATTTCTTTCAATTAGTTCTTTCAATCTTCTTTAAAAAAAAAAAAAAATCATTCCATGATTTTCTTAGTTATATTTGCTATACTGAACTTTCGTTTTATGAAGTACCATCATAAAAGAAGTTCATTATAGCATTCTAGAAAGATTAATAACAAATTGTGCGCTTCCTATATCCGAAATCATAGTGGAACCGGTCACGAATAATTATACAAAACACGGCACTTTTTATTTCCACTTCTTAAGTTCCACAATTATTTTAAGTAGCTCCCTAAAGAACTTGCTTTATTATTTCAAATATGCGATTTGCGTCAAGGTCTCGCTAATAATTTTAAAACTTATCTATACTTCTGTTATGCGACATTTTCTTGTTTATTTGCAAAATGAATAGTTTAGATTAGAACCTTCGCATAGTGACAATTAGCACAATTGTCAAGTATAACCGGTCGTCAATTATGGCTTACAGCTTCAAAGTTCTTTTTTTTTTTAATAAGCAGAATTACAGTTTCAGATCTGTTTAATCAATCATGTTAAATGCCACAGAACCTGCAGATAGAATATTTCAATCAACATGTTTCCCATTTTCGCTTTTTCACCAATCTCGAAATATAAGTATTTTGAGAAAGATTATTTTCAAAAAGCTACATTGATAAAAAAAAAACCCCACGTTACCTGTATCAAGTTCACTAATCTCTCCAACTCTTCGGAACTTCTAAACCACTTCCCTTTGCCTTTTAGGAAAAGACTTTCAATCACGAGGACACGTGGAAGATCCTTTGCGCGCGATGGAATCACGTTGGCGCGAAAACCGGAAGCACACAACCATACATCTACAGCTTCATTTCATGCACATTTATATATATGTATGTATATATATATATATATTTTTTTGTTAATCGACTCCCCCGAAAGATCAGCTGATCCTCACTCTCATCACACTAGTCGCACTAACAGGTATCTTCCACCTGGCCGATTGCGTGGGTCGCGTAAGCTTAAACGGGACACAGACATGTCTTCCAAAATTACTAGCCAACTGAAAATCTTCATTACACCTTCTGCAACCAATCACTGTCACACATCCTAATCAAAATAACAATTTGACGCGCCGATTTTGAAATCTTATCAACACGCCCGATAACCGAAATCATTGAGGGCCGTGGGTCATGAACTCTAAAACTCTGATAAGAAATGGGGTGGGGGGCAAGGGTTTAATAAACTGACCGTCTATGGAGGGTTACGTGTGCGGCGCAAGCACGGCCTGAGTCGGCGACGGCCGGTGAGTGAATGCGCTCGTGACGTTAAGCGCCCCTCCTAAGACTTCCCCACCTCTGTCGGTAACTCCCCCCTATCGTCCCTCACCGCACTCTTAACCGTCCTCACCCCACGCGGCTTTCCGCGAAACCCCTCTCTTCCGCGACCGCTTCTACGCCCACCTTACCCCCCCGACTCAACGACCAACCTCCGCGGACCGCGAACTACCCTTCCTTCTCCTTTGAAATCCGACCGAACCCCCTCGGTCTCCTAACCGACCGGCCGACGTCCCACTATGTTACATGTCTTACATACCCCCGGGGCCCCCTAAGGTGACTGAGAAAGATATATTAGGAGTGAAGGGTTGAGAATTTGCCACCAGGGTAAGTTTGATGACAATGGATAAGGTTTAGAATTAGGACACACACGCATATGTTGAAGGGGTTGTGAATCAGACGGGTGTGATTTTTGAAGGGGGAGAAATGCAAGAAGTTTATTTGAAGATTGTTGGATGATAATGGGACGAGCGGTTGATGATGTTTTGAAGGGAAATATGTCGCGAGATTCGTTTGTTTTTGTTCTTAATAGAACTATAAATCAGTCGGGTGTGAATTCTGAAGAGGGAGAAATGTGAGTGTCTCAGCAGTGTGTTTGATGATTGTTGGATGAGCAGTTGATGTTTTGATGATTTTTGATGGAGAAGATAAAGTCAAATTTGTTTGTTTTTGTTTTTAAAAGAGTTATAAATCAGTCGGGTGTGAATTTTGAAGTAATAAATGAGAATGTCTCAGCTGTTTGTTTGATGATTGCCAGATGATACTGGGATGAGCAGTTGATGGTTTTTGAAGAGGAAAAAGAATGGAGTAATCAAATGAATTGTTGTGTCATTTTTGCACTACTTTTGTGACTGGTTTCCTTATTAAAGGAGTACTAAGTCAATGCGCGTGTAAATTTTGAAGAGGAAGAAATGTGAGTGGTAAATAAGTATTTTGCTGACTGTTTTGAATGATAGTGAGATGAACGGCCGATGAGGACTTTTGAAGAGAAAGTAGAGGTGAGAGATCAAAAGGATGATTGTTTTATGATTTTATGAATATGAGTACGTAATTTTATTGAAGATTTGTTATTTTGATCATGATGTGATTATGCGTGAGAGTTCCAGAAGATTTTTCGGTAATTTTTGAAAAATTGTTGTTCATTTTTATTTCTAAAGGAGTTGTGAGTAAAAAAGGTCTGATTTTTGAAAACAGAGAAATGCGATCGTCCAAGAAGTTTTTTTGATGATTGTTGGATTATTGTGAGCCGAGCAAGTGACATCAACGATGATTTTAGAGGGGAAGCAAAGGGTAAAGAACAAAAGGATTGTTTGTCGATTTTATCAAGATGAGTATGTAATTTGGTTGATGATTTGTAATTTAGATGATTATTATTGATTTTCGAAAAGGGGAGAGTTGTAAAAGATTAATTCGAAATCAAAAGATTTTCGAATAATTTTGAAACGATTGTTTTCGGATTTTGGTTGACTGTCGGATGTTTGTGTCAGGAGTCAGTAACCTTCCTAACATTTTTTGAAGCATAGGAATTAAGAGTAGAAAAAAATTGTTCGGTGATTTTTAAAGACTTGGATGAAAATTAAATGTTTGCTGGTGATTGCTTTAACTAATGGTATGGATGATTCTGGAATGAGAATATGATAGTCAATTATAACTTTTGATAGGAAGAGATAAGTGACCAAGAATGTTGTTGAATTTTTGGCTGAATGATTGTTCAATAGCTATTAGACTCACTTCTCTCTTTCTATTAAAATACAAAATTGATATCATGCACTAAATACATAATCATACAACAACCATCCAACAATCGTTAAGAAACCTTGCTACAACATTATTTGACAATTCACAAACAATAATCTGAAATGCAACCGGAAAATTAATTCATTACTTACTCTCAGGTTCATGATATTTAATCAGCTCTTTGGTCACCTTTAAACTTTGAGGACGTTTGAGGTGCACCCAAAAAGGTAAGTCTGTAATATACAGATATTGAAGTAAAAGTCCACGACCAATTTTAATGGTTTCCGGGAAATGAAGATTGTTAGATGACTATTGGACAATTTTTGGACGATTGTTGAATAAGGTGACTTTGGCGATGAGTTTTTTTATAGAAAGGGAGAAGTAATTGAAAAATAAATTATACGATGGTATCTCTAGAAGATTTCTTGGTAATCATAGTGTTTTTTGAAGCAGAGAAAAAAAATTTAGTCCAAAAAACGGTTAGATATTTAGATTAATATGATATGGATCGTAATCATATTCGGGGATGAATTTAAAAGGGCAGAAGAAGTGAGAATCACAGAAGTTTGTTGGAACATTTCTGAACTATTTTTGAATCGTTGGTTGATCTTTGGAAGATTGTTGCAAGGATGTTATTTGATATTAGGATGATTGTAGACCAGCAGAGTGAGAAAATAATATCAATGATAAAGAGATAACGAACAAGGAGGTAATTTATTAGATTATTCTTGATAATTA
>JAWWLR010000158.1:38719711-38736411 GCA_035041075.1 Acraspis erinacei | reverse complement strand
GGTCTCAACCGCCGGGGATGCTTAGAAAGGGAAAGGGTTGCCAACCCTTAAGTGTAAAAGATTATCAGCGATGGAACAACGAAGGCAGCAGCAGCCCACTTTTTCTCAGGAGGTTGAGATTCTGGGGGTGCTCAGGACCAGTGGTCGGAGGCACGGAGGCACGAAATGAGGGTTCCTGAGTTTTTGCTAGACGATCAATAAAAGTCTCTGTGCTTTCTCATGTCTTTCTCTCTTTCACTTACTTTCCCTTGTCTTCCCTCTTCCTTGTCGCGTAACGAAGTGGGCTCCTTGATGGGCTGTACATGCAGAAAAGGTGTCTTTGTGTGAGTGAGGGGTTCGAGTTTCGGGTGCGTGGCCCAGTGCGTGCATTAATTCCACCACGGCCAGCACCACCCTTCTCGTCACTACCACTTTCTCAAGATCCACCTCAAGAGAATTTTCAGGTCTAAAGTCTAGAGTCTACACAGCTATACTGGCTGACTAAGATCCTGAATCCTGACCCACCCCCCTAACTTAGAAAGAAAGTCCTCATCTCCTCCTGGCTCCACATCTTCTTGCCTCGACTCATCAACGCCAAACGAAAGGGGTGGGGGCAGCAAATGGGGAGGAATCCTAGCTACCTCCTGGATCCTGAGGGACCTTTACTTTGGAAGCGAAAGGCGCGTTTTAAGAAAACGTGACGCTCTCATTTTGCCTCTTCCCCTACGTCTACGCAACCCCAACCCTCGCTTTGCTCATCGTGTATTGATGCTTTCGCATAAAGCCCATAAAGGACAGTCATTTTAAAAGCCTGGAGCTTCCAAACTTCAGGTTCTGGATAATCTTGTTTAGACTAAGCAGCCCGCAAGTGTTGCGGAATTACTAGAGAGCTAAGTTGATCGTAAAGGAGTGGAAGACGCCTATAACCTATAGGGAGAAGAAAATATTTGCTGGTTTTATGTACGAATCGTGGCTTAGAGGAGCGATTAAGTTTGGATCAGAGACTTGGAATATAAGGACAATGGGGAAACTTTTGAGTTTCTTGAGAAATCAAAGGCATATCAATTCAATCAAAAACTAACAAAAATTATCGTTTTTCACCCAAAAGAAACAATATTTCAGATTAGCGTTTAAAAAACTTTATATTTTTTATTTCTATTGGGTACCTTACTATACCTTCAAGGCATTTATCTTTTTTCTCACCAATCTGGACTCTTGCTAATCATGATTCTGCAGATTTCTATATAATCCTCAATTCTTCTCTCAGCTGCTCGATAATCCTGATTCCTGATATTCGTAACTCTCGATAATCATAATTCTGAACAATCCCGATTCCTGATAATCGTGATCTTCACACGATCCCCTATCAAGTTTGCTCCCCATGAAGCGATCTTTGATTGGCTCTCGTTTACCTGAAGAGCTTCCGCTCACTATCATCCCGGACACGGTAGGTAGGCTCAGAAACGCTGTTCCCTCGGTGCATCTTTTTAAGGTATAACGATCGCATAATAACTCTTTTCTCCGTATGAGTCGGCCGTAATAAGAGAGGCTGGATTATAAACACATGGAGAGAAGAAACTTTAGATTCCAAGATCCGCGTCCGCGGTATTGTGTGTGCGCAGGCATGCATAGTAGAGTTAGCATGAGCTATGTGGTCGAATAAAGATGTGCGAAGATGATGCATGTTCCGTTCCTCTGGACAGTAATTGCTCGGACACGCCGGTTTTCTCGGTCTATCTTGCATCTTTTCTTTCCCTTCTTCCTTCACCTTTCGTGAAGCGTTTGTCTCGCTTCGACACATTGGATTCGAGTGGATGGTGTGATCTGATTTTGTTCTATTTCTTCATGCTATCCCCTCAAATCCCCCTTCAATCCTCTCGGAGCGCGCCTCTCACTTCCAACACTTTGCAGAGCATCAACGACGGGGATTTCTTTTCTCTGTTTCCCACTCCCCTTTTTGTGCTCGTTCTTTACTCTCTGTCTTCGAGAGCTCTGCATGGCCACAATGTTACAACGACATTAACCCCAATGATCGTTTATCGTTGGCGTTTTATCCCGGGTAACATGCTTTACAATTTATCACTCTCCTCTGGAGGATACTTGAAATTTCACAGGTTTTGACAGATGATTTGATGAAATATACTGATTTTCTGCATTGAGATTCACATCAAATAAGAGGAAAACTGCTTGTTTGGAATGTAAATCCAAGCAGGCTACCATCGGAGCTACAGCCCCTCCACAATTTTTTATGTTACCGTTTAAAGAAGGTATACCCATCGCATTATCTCGGAGCGCGCCTCTCTCAACACTTTGCTGAAAATCCAGAATGAGCATTTATTTTCTCGACTTCATACGCCCCTTTTTCTCTTAATTTCTTTACTCATTGTCTGCGAGAGCTTCACATGGTCACAATGTTACGATGACATTAACCCCAATGATCGCTTATCGTCGGCGTTTTATCTTGGGTACATGCTTCACAATTTATCACTCGCTCCGAAGGATACTAGAAATTTAATAGATTTCAAATCTGCGGACTGATATTTTCCTCTGTAAGGTTTCGAATAGATAGCGAGTATCATAATGTATTTATTAACATTTGTGCCATCAATGTCGAAATATTGTAATTTTTCACATTGGTGTTAGCACTCAAGAAGATAATTGCTCATCTGGAATATAAATACAAGCACAGCGGCGTAGCCAGGATGGGGAGGGGCTTTGCTTTTTTTCGGAGGGGGCTTCAGGTATATGTAGAGGCAAAGAGTGGGGAAAAAGGGAATTGAACAATGAAAATACTTAGTTTCGGGGGGGGGGGGGTCAGCGACAAAAGGACCCCCCCCCTGTATACGCCGCTGTAAAGGAATGCAAGAAATCTGAGCTACATCCCCACCACAAGTTTTTTATTTTTCCATGTAAAACATTATACAGCAGCTTAATACTATGACAAACTTTCTTACTACATGACTTTTAATGACAACAGTCATACAAAATTTAAAGAGACATTAAGCAAGATGATACGTAAAAAACTCAGCAAAACATTTACATTTTCATTCAAAGAAATTAATTTTCAATTAAGAAGTTTAATTTTTTTACCAAAAATTAGAATTTTTAGTAGAATACATAAATTTTGAAGCATATAGCTCAATTTCTAACTTAAAATGATACATTTTAAATGGAAAATTAAATAATTAAATTTTTAGTTACAACACTCAATTTAAAAAAAAGGAATCTTCAATAAAATATTTACATTTTTAAATAAAGCAAAACTTTTAACCAAACTAAATAGCTGAGTTTTCAACTTAAAAATATGAATTTTTACAAAAAAGTTATTTTCTGAAAAAATTTGAAAATTAAAGCCAAAAAAAATAACTAACTTTCTAAAAAAAAAGTGGAATTTTTAGTTCAACAATATGAATTTTCTATTAAAATTGAATTTTTAACCTAAAAAAGACGTGCTTTAAACCAAATAAATGAATTTTTAACTAAAGAAGATACATTTTTAAGGAAAAATGGGATAGTCATATGTCATATTTACACCTTAAAAAAGTAATTTTGAACCAAAATACATTTTTAATATCATCGTTAAATGAGGAATGAACAAAATATATGAAAAAAATAGGTGAAGTTTCAACCTACGATATTACTTTTTACCGAAAACGATGAATTATCAACGAACTAGTTAATTTTTTTACTAAAAAATATAAATCATAGTAATAGTGATAGTTAAATTCCCAGTTAATTAAATAAATTTTCAATCAAATTAAATTAATTTTTAACAAAACATTTAAGTTTTGAAACCACTGAAATGGATTTTCAATCAAGGAAATTAAATTTTTACAAAAAAACAAAACAACCAGATAGTGGAATTATTACCTGAAAAGATACATTTTCAAGAGAAATGGAATCGTTGAATTTTCAGTTCAAAAAATGAATTTTTAAAAAGAAAAATTGAATTTTCAACGAAATTGTACAATTTTCACTTGAAGAAATGAATTGTCAACTAAAAATATCCATTTTTTTTACAAGAATTTGAATATTCTATTAAGATAACTTTTCAACTTAATATAGGACATTTCTACTAAATGAAAAAAATGATTTTTAACAAAATACTGCCACTATCAACTAAGTAATTTCGTTTTCAACTAAGAAATGAAGTGTTAAAGTCTGTTCAAATAAATGCTATATTTCAGTCGATCTTAATCGATTTTTTTGTTTAAACAGTTTTTAATTTCGAAAAGATGAACAAATGTAAAGTAAGGTGAACAATTTTCAATTATGAAATACTATTCATATGTATATTGAATTATTTTCGAGAAAATTAGGTTTTTAGTCATTTAAAATAATGCAGCGTGTCCAGACATCAAACTTGTGGGACAGACTTTGAAGTAATTCTTAAAATCCTCAACTGCAAAATAATGAACTCTTCTCTTGATTATAATCTTTCTCAACTCAATATAAGTGATATCTGTGCATCTCAAATATTAAAAAAATGTTATAAATATTATTTAGCAATATTTTACTTAAAATTTGTAGATAGAGACAGGTGCATGACAAAAAATTTGCGTACTTTTTTATTTATAATTTCTCGAAGAAATCGCAAGAAAATTATAAAATTTTAATAAATTGTATGTTGATATAAGTACTTGACCAAAATTATTTGAGAACAAATGATTATTTAAAGGAAAAGTGGAGAATTTCTAGGACTCAAAGTGCTTAACTTTTTGGCAATCGCCTTAATACATTTATTATATATACACGCAATAAGGAATTCATTTTACATTGTTATATACATACAATTATTCTATTTTGAAATTTGACAATAAATTATATCTTAAAATAGGGCTGAGTCGCCTATCAACTCGTTAATTAAGTCGGTCAAACTTCTCACTCCCATACTTTTTTTCCCTGCTCCCCCTACACTCTCTTAGTTCCTAACCCAACGCTTTATTCTTTCTCCCGCAACTTTCTCCTCTTCGACATCATCCTTTTCTCGCTTCCCTACCTAACACCCCCTTCCCCTACTTCCCTTTCCCATCCTTCACTTCCCCGTCCCTACTCATATTTATTTCGCATAATTTCCCCTACTTCCCTTCACTTACACACGGTTCTTTTTCTTCCCTGCTTCTCATTTTCCCTCACTTCACCTACTTCTCACTTTCTCTACATTCTCTCATTTCTACTTACTTTCCCTACTATACTTATACTCATTTCTCATCATTTCCCGTTCTTCTCTTCACTTACATACACTTCTCTTTCTTCTTCCCGGCTTTCTGTACATTCTGTACATTCTGTACTTTCTGTACATTCTCTCATTTCAACTCACTTTCCTTCCTCTGCTCACACTCATTTCTCATCATTTCCACTACATCTCTTCACTCAGGCACACTTCTCCTTTTTCTTCTTCCCGGCTTCTCATTTTCCCTCACTGCTCCTAATTCTTCTTACTTTCTCTACATTCTGTCACTTCAACTCACTTTCCCTCCTCTACTGACACTCATGTCTCATAATTTTCACTACTTCTCTTTACTTAGGCACACATCTCTTTCTTTTTCTTATTCCCGAATTCTCATTTTCCCTCACTGCTCCTAATTCTTCTTACTTTCTATACATTCTTTCACTTCAACTCACTTTCCCTCCTCTACTTACAATCATTTATCATCATTTCCACTACTTCTCTTCACTTACACACACTTCTTCTTCCCGACTTCTTATTTTCCCTCAGTACTTCTTACTTTCTCTACATTCCGTCATTTCCCCACACTCCCCCTCATATCTGACTGAAACTATAAGGGTTTCTTCCCGAGGCTATGAAACTCTAAAAACGAAAAAAGTTGATCATTTGCATTTTTATAGTGAAAAAGTCGAAAAAAGCTGTATTTAAGAAACAAAGTAGAAAAAACTTGAAAAAGTCGTACACTCTGTGACCTGAAGTACTATTTTCAACGAGTTCTTCGATTCTCCGAACGTGCATTCATTCCTTGATTGCGGGATTCATCTCTTAGGAGCACAGAGACTGATAGTCCAGAAAATCTCAGGGATAAGATAGGGAGTGAACGATACACGAAAGGGTGCCGAGTCTTTGGTTTGTATCTGGATGAAGGAGCAGGGCAGGGGAACGAGAGGGCAGAGGGGAGATGGAAGGCGACGACAAGGCAACAAACAATAGAAAGGTAGTCCTGGGTAACAATAGCTCGTGTGGAACAAACACATCTTACCCTTTCCTTGATTCTCTCTTTCACGCTTCTTCCTCCTGCCCACACCACGGACTTCTTCCAACTGATAATACCTTCTCTTCAGCCTTTCAGACCAAACACTATCGGAGATCCCACATACTTATTATGTTACTTGTCGTGACGTTACTTGAGAGTTCCGATTGTGAAAATCAACTCCTTTTCTGGGTTTGGCACATTCCTTTCATCAGATTTTGTTACTTCCAATTAGAAACTTGGAGAGATAAGAAATAACAATGAAAAAGGAGTATAATTAATTTAAAATGTTTAATTAAAAAATAGAATAATTATGGACCGAGACTTTTTTTAAATATCGTTATTCATACACAATGAGGAACAATGTCCGTCTGATTATGAAAAATCTGATCCTACCTAAGAGCCTTGATATCCCTTCGAGGTTCCTCCGATCCATTATTACCCTGTAAAACCCCGGCTCGACAAAATAAAAAAACCGAGTAAAAAACCCTATTTGCCAAACTACTACCCTTGCCCCTATCCCGCTATCCACACCCACACTCCCGATACCAGAAAAAATGAAGTCTAACTGCAGACTATTATGCTTCAGGTCCAAAGCAACTTTTTCTAGGTTTCCTTCACAAATTGTCATAAAAAAAATTATTTGATAAAAGTAGGATAAGAAAGCCAATTTTAAAGCTAAATTTGCCTGAAAAAAATGATCCCAATATTTTAGTTTTTAGTATGCCGTGAATCATTTTTAGGGTTTCGTAGCTCCAGGCAAAAACCCTCTTAATAATCTTGGTCTTTTTTCGTCCGTCCATCTTACTTTTTTCGGAGGAGAAGTGAGGGGAGGGGATAAATTTTTTGTAACTAAAAGGGTTTCTGGAGATTTAAAGTAGGGTAAGTGGGAGATGTAAAGTAGGGGAAGTAGGATTTGTAAGAGGCAACAGGCGCGGGAGGGATATCATGGCAAGTTGTAGGAAGAGAGGGAAAGTAGGTGATGTGATGTGAGAGTAAGTGATGGGAGGGGGAGTAGGGAAAGTTATGGAGAGTAGGGGAAGGGAAGTGATGGTGGGGATGAAAAGTAGGAGAAGTAAAAGGAAGGTTAATAGCAGGATGTAGGTGATGAAATGCAGATGAGGGAGAAGTAGGGGATGGAAGGGGAAGTAAATGGAGAGAATGAGAAATGAGCGGTAGTAGACAGTAGAGGAGGGAAAATATGGTAGGACGAGATCTCGACGACTTAATTAACGTGCTGATAGACTACAAAACACTTATTGATAAGTGTGCGGTCACTGCTTTGACTAATTTTTATTATTTGAGATAATAATGACTTGACATTATAATATCTAGTAAGAAACCCGACTTTAATAAATCCCCCCCCCCCCCCTTAAATCCGTTATATCTTTTACGCTTAAATCTTTTAATATTTTATTCTACATAAATTAAAAAAAAAATGCTTAGGTTTAAAAATTCGAAATTGATAGCAAAACCACCAAACTAACCCTCAAATTGCTCTAATTTAAAAAATTTTTAAAGTGAAAAAAACAGCTAGACATTGTTAATGGAAGTAATTCTCTAAGAAATAGATCTAAAACCTTCTATAATAAATAATGAAAACGTAAAAATTCCCTATAAATTCCAGTCCCACAACACTTCTATTTAGCCAATTTTTAAAAGTTATTTTTGAGATGCAACAATTCTTTGATTACAAGAAAGGAAAGCAGCATACGCCGCATACACAATAAAAAATTCGTAAAAACTTATCAATTTGTGAATAATGGTTGAATATTAATAACTGATGGCTTATTTTTCCGGAGGAAATATTCTCTACAATTCTACAGTTTCCAGTTTTCAATGTTAATTCCTCTATGCCTGAAATCATGAAAACAATGTTCTTCAAATATTTGTAGATTATATACTTATTTAAAAAATTTGAAATAGTAAAGTTGTAAAATAATTATTTTTTGTAAGTTAAGGCATTTTTCATAAAAAATAATATTTTTCTATCATACGGTTGACAATATCATTTCAATTCTTAAAACTAGACATTTTTTCCCAGCTGTTTCAGAAAAAATTAGAAAAAAGAAAAAATGTATCTTTTGTTATAAAAATGGAAATAAGACATTTTCAACGACTTTTTTAATGTTTGCCAATTTTTTGATTAAATTCAAGGTAGTTCTGCCGAATATCAGGTCTCAGATAATTTTATATTTATTTAAATTTTAGTTACAATAAAAATTAAATAAATTATCAAATATAAATTAATAAAAATGCTTAGATAATATTTCTTATCTAATAGAGATATTTATTGCTGAAAATATTTGGTCCCTATCCTGAATAGTTTTATAAGTTTTTAAATTTATTTATTGATTATTTTATGATAATTTTGCTAACTCTCGTATTTTCTTTTATTATTTACTTTTCTAGAAAGAATTTTTAATTGATTTGTAAACTGAAAAAAATGTTTAATGTTATGTATTGAGAAAAAGTGTGTTCAGTAGGATATAATGTTGACTTTCAGATGAAAGATTGATATTAAACTTTTTAGGATATCAGAACGTTGAAACTTTTACGAATTACTTTTTCTTTGAATATATATTTTTAATCTTTAAGTATGTGGGATGAAAATAATTCTTTTTCAGAAGGAGTCGGGACATAGGAATTTTTTTCGGCATTTTGGTTTCATAAACAATATTTTTTCTTATACAGTTTTTACCTCTTTTAATTTATAAATTTAAATAAATGTGCCTTAAGGCATGGAAAGAAAGCGAAGCTCAGATTTGGCTATGGGAATGACAACTTGTACTCGCAATTTTTAAAAATAAAATAAAACTATTTTCAAATAAAAAATGAATTTGTCTGGAAAAATTGTTTTTTACAGGAATGTTTAATTCAGGGGATTAACAGTTAAGCATTGCGGAAAAGTGCTTAAACTTTGTTATGATTTTGTTCTCAAAATAATGATACCAATTTAAAAATAATTATTAACAAATTGTATTAAATAATTATTTATCAACAATTCGATTATTTTATAAATAAATTATTCTTGATAGGTACCATCAAATGGGGCAATTTTATAGATATGGGGTAAATTTAGACATTCCTAAATTGACCAGATTTTTTAACCAGAATCTAGACTCCGTCCAGATTCTTGGAATAGTTTTTAGTAATTTATCCTATCAATCTAAGGAATTTAGGGGTGTCCGAATTTACCCCAAATGACCGAAATTATCCCGTTTGGCAGTATATAAAAATAAGAGCCAATATTCTCTTATTCTTTTTTGGAACTGATTGTATTTTAGTTCCGGGATTAGTACAATTCTTAATTAATTAGTTGCACATGATTTGATCTCTTATTATAAAACGTGACTATAATCATGATTGACTTATAAGAACTCTGAGGATTAGAGCTCCGTAACGTATGGAGGTTTTGTTTTACAGGAACTCTCTAAACTAAAACCGCAGGAGTTTCTTTTTCTGGATATTGGGTCTGAATGATCCACGCTCTGAGCCGAGAGCTTACGAACGGATATTCAGCGGAAATCTTATTACATTATGCAGCAATATATGAATTCTATCTGTCTCAAATTACATTTTGCATTAATGGTAGTATGAAATTGTAATAGTCGATCCCAAAGCTCATTGCAAGGATACATTATTGAACTAAAGAGGGATTATTTATAGAGTCTAAAGTTCGGATGCTTCAATCAAAATTAAAATTCCCGCGTATTTGAATTACTTTCATTTACTACCATGTTAGTAAACCTTAATTTATTATTAATTATATGAAAATAGAGGAGCTATGTTAGAAAATAGAGATCTAGAATATGAAACGGATAAAAGTTGCTTTAAATAATTGGGAACATTTTTTGTTAATATTAAGCTGCTGTATACTGTTTTAAACGGAAAAATGCAAACTTGTGGAGGGGATGTAGCTCAGATGGTAGCCTGATACCTCTGTGTTGATCCCAACAGGTAAAATCAGAAAATTTAGTCCGTTCAAAAATTATTTCATGCCAATTTTAAAACTTTTTGTATCTTCTTTCTTCTTCGTCACACATCATCACACAAAACCTATACCCCTCAAGGTGATGTCACAAATTCGAAAACTCACCCCCGTACAATGGGGCCAAATGAGGTGTCCGCGGAAAAATGAACTTGTAGACCAAACTGTTCGACAGATTTTGAATTTTTTTAAAGTAAATCGTATCTAATTTCTAACACAGTTGTCGAGGCATATTTTTAAAAAAGTTTAAAAACTTTTTTTATTTAAAAATGAAAATTTAATTTTTTTAAATTTAGAAGTTAGATTTTTAGCAAAAATTATATACAGCTAATTCAGATGTGTGGTTGTAAGTGGAAATATGAAGGAAAAAATAATTCGATATGTCTTATAAAAAATGGATACCATTTGTTAAATATTTAAATAAATTGGATAAACAAATGCATAAATTAGTCCTTGCAAATACATTTGTTTCGTTTTTTTTAACAGCAAGGATAATAAATATTTTGCTTATAGTTTTTTTGTTCGATTCTTTGATTTCAAACAATTATTGTTATTTGTTGAAGCAAAATTAATTAAGTAATGCATAATATTGTCATTTTTTAGTAAAAGAAATCCTTTTTTTAATCAACTTCAGATATATGTTAAAAATACCTCTCGATATGTTACTTGTAAAAAAATTTCTATTGGTTTAAGCAAATTAAAGAAAAAAATTCATTGTTTAGCCATGTTTCCACACATAGACTTCGTTTTTTCACAGAAATAAATTCCTAATGTCTTGCTATGAGCTCTATATAGTTATTTTTTATTAATACTAAACAATTAGTCATTTTTGTTGCAAAATTTAATAAACAACTGCGTAATTTTGCCATGTTTTAGTAGATAAATTTAGTTTCTTCAATGAAATCAATTAAATGTATCAATTAAACTGAGTTTTTTAAATACATTGTTCATAATTTCGAATGATTTTTATAAATCATTGTAAAATAATAAACATGTCGTACCGGATAATACGGTATCATAACAGAGAGACCTTGCTTAAAAATTTTAGTCGATTTCATAAAAAACAATATGGTGTTTCCATTAAAAAACGGCCTAACAGTAATTTGTTTATTAAATTTCTTTAAAAATGATTAATTGTTGTATATCATAAAAAATATCACGGTAAAGCCCTATGTATAAATTTAAAAAAAATAATAAACCAATGGTCTCTATTTTTTATAAGTCATATCGCCATTTTTTCTCTTCATATTTCCACTTAAAACACACACACCTGAACTTGCTATATATCATTTTTACTAACAATATAACTTTTGTAGATTAATTTTTTTATAAAAATTGTAAATAATTTTTTTAAATATCTGCTACTGCTGGGGAAATCATGCAAGACAAGTTTCCGTACTTTTGCACGAATTGGATAAAATCCCATATCAAATAGCATATCTTAACATTTTTTTAAAATGAATTTTCATTGTTAAATAAAAAAATGAAAGCAATTTGTTAAAAATATCTAATCTAACCATAAACTGTTGCATTTTTACAGAATGGTCCAATTTTTAAGCCAAAAAGGCGAATTTTCTAGAAGACAGTATAATTTTAAAACAAGAAACATAATTATTAATACAAAAAGACGAATTTCCAATAAAGCAGATAAATATCAAACCAAAAATATAAATTTTTAACAAAATGGTAGCATTTGCAACAAAATAGTTGAATTCTTAAACATGTAAATGAATTCCCGGCTTGGAAAGATGAATTTTCAATTAAATCATTGATTTTCTAAGTGAAAGGGATAATGGAATTTGCAACCAAATGGGTATGAATGAAAATTGCCCATAAATAAAATTCCAGACACTGTAAAAGTCCTGAATGCGTGAAATTAGCAAAATACAAAAATCCCAAAATAAAAAATTTCTGAATATATAAAATTTAAAAAAAGTTGTTGTCAGTTAAATATTATTTATTTGTTTAAAATTAATAATCAAATATTTTTGTCTAAGAAGAAAATTTTTCAGTGTTTAAAGCTTTTAAAAATTATTTTTCGATTTCCTAAGAAAATATGTATTCGAAAAAAATACTTCTGAATAATAAATGTTGGTTGAACATTTATATAGTATTTTTTTTAAATGATAGAAAATGTTCTCAAAAATCGAACTGTTAATTCAAATTTTTTTAACTTTGAGAAAATCAGTGTTGATTTAAATCGTAGAATGTTTGTTTTGGAAACTGTTATTTGATCGAAGAAAATGTAGGGAGGAATTCCTTTTTTCGTTCAAGGCGCACATGTTTTTAAATTTATTTTTGCATACAATTTTTTTACAATTATTTTTTAAATTTTAAATTCAAACAATGCTTAGATTACTTAGGTTTTTGACTAAAATCATGAATCTTCAACAAAAAAAATATTTTTGAAAAAAATTTAAAGTTTGAACAAAGTAGTTAAATTGTCAATAAAAAATTGTTCATTCTCAATGAAAAATATAAAATGTGATATTTCAAAAAAAAAAATAGTACTAAAAGACATAAACTTCTAAAAATAAAGAAAAAGTCTTTAGAAAACAGTTCAATAATCGACAGAAAAGTTTATTTTCAAACATAAATTTAAAGTTTAAAACAAAAAGATCATTTTCAGCGAGAAATTTAATTTTCAAGCAAAAAAGTTAATTTTCAACAAAGGATTTAATTTTCAACCAAAAGCTAATTTTCAACTAAAAACGATAAATTTTTAAACATAAATAGAATATATTAATTGTACAATAAGGAAAAATTAATTTCAAATAAAATTTAAAAAAAAACTTGAATTTTCGACTAAAACTGATCAATTTTCAACCTATAATAGAATAATGAAGTTTTGAATAAGGAAATTATTTTTCAATAAAAGAACCACAATTTTTTAAAATTATAGTTGAATCTATAACCAATCTAATAAATGTTCTATAAAGCGATTAAATTTTCAACAAAAAACAGAATAGTTAAATTTTCAACCAATAGAACGTATTTTTAAGAAATTGTTTGACTTTTTAACGTAATAATAGAGTTTTTTTATCTAAAAAATTAATTTTGAACCGTCAATTTTCAGCTGAAAATGGATTAGTTATATTTTCCGCGAACGTAATTAATTTTCAGTTTAAAAAATTTAATTTTCAACAAAACACTTTAATCTTTTCAACCAAAAAGTAGAATTGGTAATCAGAAGATATGAATTCTGAACCAAAAATATAATAGTATACTTTTAATATAAAAAAATGAATAATTTACTTTTTTTAAAGTGTTTACAAAAATTTTTGTTCACATTTGAAGCTGGGAAATCTAAACGGTGCGAATTCCAATCAACCCTATTTTACAAGAGAAGCAATAACATTTTCTAAAGAAATAATTTACAACCGATTGATTAAATTTTGTCATGTATATGAAAAGGTTAGTTTAATAATCAATGTATGGAAAAATAGATGGCGCTTCGTTTGCATGTACATAAATCAATAAAAATATCACCTGAAATACATATTTTTATTTATTTCATAAACAAATAACACTATTTGACAGAAAAAGAACATTTCAATATTTGTCAAAATCCTAAAATGAACGTCAAATTGTTAAAAAAATTGAATATTTTTGTAAAATATATTAATTTAGTTCAAATTCTTTGAAATTGAGAAATATTTGAATGCATTTTAATACAAAATTTTAGTAAACAAAATTCCAAAACCCTCATTTTTAGGGTTTCGTAGACCCGGGCAAAAAACCTTATAGATAGATAGATAGACGTTTATTTTTCGGCCTGCTGGCCTTAAAATATTGAGGTGCTTACACTTGAATTTTTACAGGAATTTCTTAAAACTAACATTCCTCCACATATTATCTCTAAGACTGCTCGCTCTTATGGCCTTGCCTTTCTCGCTTCGCTGCGCCTCGCCTCGCACGCATACTTCTACTTAATCGCTTTCCCTCGCTTTTCCAAACTCCACCTCCGCAACTAATACCTAATAGACCGTGGGCCCACAACGTAAATGGCAACGTGATACGGATAAGGCCAATTTTCACGTGAGATGTTCGTCTTATGATGACGAACATGGAAATAGATGCCTGCCAATCTATGTAAGCAATACATTCGATTTCCGAATTTGCAGCAGTTAACAGTTATATTCATTAATTTGTTGTTAAAAATTACAAAATGCAGGATATTTATTTAAAAGTTATAGTTTTGTTGAACAAAAGTCAATTTACTAATTATATACCTTTTTGCAAAAATATCAATGAATGGGGCTATGTAAATATTGCAAATATAACCAATTGCGACTTTAAGTTAAATAACAAATTTTAAAAACTTGCACCCACACGTTAAAGTACGATTCTTTACGAGTATTTAAAGAAAAGCTCTGATCCGTTGAGAATTGAGGAGCCGGATGATTTTTGTCCCAAAAAAGTGCCTTTTCCCACTCTCCGTTAATTGGCAGCTTCAGTCGGCGCTTGATACGCAAATTATAATTTTGGAGAAATTGCAGTCAGGTATTTTACATCCAGTCCATACGAAACGTGACAAAATCCGTTATTCGTGAAAATTAAAAATGGTATTTTTACAAGAATGTTCTGCGGTAGAGTATACTGGAATATATAATTACATTATTATTAATTTATTTTGATACGAATATATTAAATATAAATTTCTGCCCCGTACGCAGACTAGCACAACTCGCCTGTTAGTGCATGTTATTTCCCGTGAGTTGTGCTATTATCAGAGACGAATATAAAACGATTTGTGCGCAAATAACTTGTAATAGTATCTAGTTTATTGCATTCAATAAAAAAATTTAAGCAATTTCTGTTGTTTATTCATGTTATATTCATCAATCTTATCTATAACTAGTATTTTTTCTTTGTAAAATATATTTCTTTTTACGATATTTATGATAAATTAATTGAATAAAGTTTTGTCGCAACACATAAAAAGCAACCTATAACATCTTTAATCTTTTTTTTTTTTTTGAAAAAATGGCAAGCTTTAGCAAAAAAATGTCATGAAATTTTTTTGAAAATTGTTTATATTTTCAAAGATAACGAAACGTAACATTTTTATAGTACGTACCATGAGGGTTAATAATACTTGGAGACATTAATTTTCAATATTTAAGTTCGCGATATATATATATATATATATATATATATATATATATGCATATGTATGAATATTTTTTACTTAACATTTTTTTTAACACAGGAATAGCTAATGTCGTGAGCAAATTTATACAGTTAAAAATCTTTGGGATTCTACAAGACAAGCGTAATGTAAAATTGCAAACAGTGTATTGGAATGGCCTAATTCAAATACTTTAACTGCAGTTCGAAATAACGCGCACCATTTACCATACAAAAGTACCTTTTAATACCTATATTGGAATTTTAGGTTACACTCACTTTAGTCCGTCTTGCGTCTAACGTATGATTGATCCTCTATTTCTGTGTGATGAGAACTGTGCCTAGCTAGTTTAGTGTAAACATATTCGACTTAGAACTTGGCGCTCAAGGTTCAATTATGCCTGCTTACAAAATTTTTTTTCAAATTTCTTCGAATCATTGCATTACATGTGAAGCAGTATTCCAATACATGTATTGTGATATAAAAATAACATATTTTTTGAAATACTACAATATCATGTATTGGAACGTTATATTGGATCTCGGAAATAAACTTTCGATACATTTGATGGAAAGTTCAAATCAAATAAAAAGGTGCTAGATAATTAAGGACGCTGATTGTTCACAATACAATTTATATGAGGAGAGCATTCGATATCTCGAAACGTTGCACAGAAAAAACTGGGGGTTCACTAAAGTAGCAGATTAAATAAAAGATGATATCATTTAGAACTTGAGCTCCAACAGATACCTGTAGAGAGCCAAAAGGGTTCGTTTAGAGCGCTCTTGAAATGAACATGAAGGCGCATTCGTAAGCCAAACGTATGCAGGGTAGGTCCGATAAGTTAGAGATCGATTTATAGTTAATGACCGGTCACTTAGTAAGAAAAGTTTTTTACGCTGAGCTTAGTGGTATTATTCGTCAATTATCTGCATGAGTAAACGAGTAATGCAAAACAAACTAGTTTTTCCCCCTTATCGCTGTAATTACTTTTGTTGGAAATTAATACTTTCTCTTATCAAAAATATCATATTTACATCTCTCCTTGAATATGTTTCCATGAGAGAAACTGCTTGTAACATGTTGGTAACATACTTTTTATTCTCGTATTTTTGTACAGTTCAGGTTTAATAATAAATTTTTTTTCAGTGATTTCAATGATTAAATGGGAATTAAAATATTATAGGCCGTTTTAATAGATTCCAAGGATTTTTCAGTGATTTCAATAATTAAAAGGGATATCAAATACTTTAGTGCGTTTTAGAGGATTACAGGGATTTTTCCAGTGATTTCAGTAATTAAAAGGGATTTAAAATATTCGAGATCATTTTAATAGATTCCAAGGATTTTTTCGGTTATTTCAATAATTAAAAGGTATTTAAAAGATCGGAAGAGC
>JAWWLR010000158.1:38707128-38719611 GCA_035041075.1 Acraspis erinacei | reverse complement strand
AAAATATCCATTATTTATTATTGTTAAAGTTTATATTTTGTCGTTGAAATATGTTCGATCTTTATTACCGTGACGAAAGTCAAGTTTCCCAGACACAGCTGGGGACCATCTCATATTTTTCAATGGTCATTGGTCATACAAATGGTCATACAAATTCTTCGAGTGTATATTATAAAAGTGCATTAAAAATGCACAATTTTGAAGGGGAAGGGAAGTAGGTTAGGTAAAGACAATAGAGGGGAAGAGAAGTAGGTTAAGCGATGATATATAAGAGTTTTGTTGGAGTAGGGAATGTAAGGCGATGGAAGTAGAAGAATTCAGGAAAAAGTAAATTTGGTCAAAAAGTGGAAAGCAGGGTTTATCTTTTCCTGCTACATTTATATTTTCAATGTGTGATATCGCACACAAATTGTAATTTATTTAATTTTCCAAGGATGATAAAGTGTGGAATATGAAGTTCTCACGCTAGGTATTTCGCCTTGAGCAAAAAATCCATTAGAGATTAGGCACAACTAGACCTTAATCAGAGATATACGTTGACTGTTACTTCTGTAGTCTCTCTTTCTTTGGAAGGTCTTCGCAGGTGGAATTAGGATACCTCGTCGAGAGGACGGAAGTGGCGTATGAAAATGGGATGTGATGCTGGAGTTGAAGGGTGAGCAAGGAGGGCTGACTCGGAAAAAGGAGAAGCTACAAAGAGTATAAAATAAAAAATAAACGAAACGAGCCTCGAACTTTGCTTTCTCTCTCTCTCTATCTCTCTCTTTCTCGGTGTCGAGGGCTTATAACTGAAACGACTATGTCAAATTGCATACTCTCTCTCCATACTAGACCGTAAGGCAGTTTTCGAACCGAGAATAGCTCTATAGAAACATTTCTTATTTAATTTGTTCCTTACCCACAGAAGATCACAATAAATACAGCAGTCTGATTTGATTTTTACAAATTTTAAATAATATGAAACAGGTCAGGAAATTTTGAAAAGTTAGGGAATGTCAGGGAGAATCTGCAAGAGTCAGGGAATTTTCAATAAACTGAAGTTGCAGTTCAGGGGTCATCTACTAATTACATAAGTCTTTTTTCTAAAATTTACCCACCACCATTTAAGGTACCATAAGATTTTCTCTACCCCCCCCCCCCCAACACACACAAAGTTTTACTAAGATTTTATAAACTTAAGGAATGACCGTTCGTTTCTTTGATTTAAATTTGAACTATTTTGTTAAAAATTTGTTCTTATTGTTAAAAATTAATTTTTTAAATTAGAAATATAATTATTCCTGTTTTGAATAAAAATTATCTTCTTTAGTTGAAAATTCAACTATTTGGAGCAAAGCTCATAAATTTTGTTAAAAATTCGTATTTTGTCGTAGAATATTTATCTTGTTTCTTATCTAATTTTTTTTTATTTGAAAATTCATCTCTCAAAATTCAAAATTGATCTTTTTAAGTTAAAACTTTATGTATTTTGTTAAAAGTGGTCTTCCTTGGCTTAATGGAAACTTAATCTTCTTGGTTAAAAATTCGTCTGCTTTGTTGAAAATGCACAACTTAAAGGTTGTAGTACATATTGATTACCTATTTTTTATTTTTTCTTACTTAAGATCTCCTCATTGTCTCGCCCACCCTCATAAGCATTAGTACTATCCCGCCCCCCTATTCTCCAAATTTTCTTACGCAATTTGAGTATATTTTATGGAATTTATGAAAATAATTTTTTTAACTAAAAAAATAATATTTTTCATTTTTTAGTCTGTGAAAAAAGATTTCTAGCTCGATATTAATGTTTTAATAGTTTGAATACAGAATCCTATAAATCTACAAAATAAAATTTGGAACAATATTCTGTCACATTTTGGAAGAACGCTTATTTCAAGGAATTTAAACAAATTTTAGCACCTGCAATGACTAATTTGGCTACCACCTCTTGAATTGTGATAAAAAAATTAGTTAACATGTTCATTAGTAGTCGGTAATTCTGAAGAATGACGTCAATTGAAATAAAAATAATATGTATTATTAATAATTATCGTATTATAATTCATATTAAGTTATTCAATAAAGAATTAATTCAATATTATTTAATGTACTGTTTAGGTATTAATTTCAAGTAAAGTTTAATTATTTTGACATAATATTCATCATTTATAGGTTGTTCATAAATTAAAATAAATATCAGGAGAAAAAACGGTATTATTCATAATATTCAAATTGGAAACCTTTCAGACTTGAAACCAAAAAGGAGTTTCTATTCAAATGATTATTTATTAAAAATGCGTACAATCATATTTTTAAATTACATTGCTTTGTGACTAAAATAGCATAACGATTCTACGCAATTATCTGACAAACCTAGGTAATTTATTAAATATTTGGAAACAAATATAATTGAGGATATTTAATGCTGATTTTTAATTTTTGTAATCATTTTTAGTTAAAGAAGACAAATATTAATATTTAGAAGCATGTTTGAAGGAGTTAAAAATAAATTAATATATAATAAATAAAAAATAAAATATAAAAAATGTTATACTAATTAATAAATCTAAATAAATGAATGCTTATTCAGTAGATGTTACAAGATGAATTACATCATTATTCACCATCAAGTTTGTCCAGAAATGGCGATTTTTTGGCATTAAGGGCAGTACGTTTTTCATAATGTTTTTTCTGGGATTCCCCGAAATTCTTGATTTAATAGCATGTAAATGATCGGTAATTATTTAAAAATAAAATAATTTTTATCAATCTGGTTACGGTGTTTATAGAAATTAAACCTATTTTTCTGCTTCCATAAGATTAAGAAAGAGCGTCGGTAACTCGTTTTGATGCGATTTAAAATTATTTCACTGACAAAAAGCCATCGAATAATTTACAAAATGCCATTATCTCCAATTTGATGGTATTTTTATGAATTTTTCTGTGATGTATTCGGCTGTCTATTTTGTCATTCACAAAGTTAAGGACATGTGAGCGTAAGCACAAAAAAATTTTTCACAGTTTTTTCAAAACCAACTTATGTTCACACGAAACGCGATATCGAGTTGAAAATTTAAGAAATTAAATGAGAAGCACTAAGAAACTTTTTCCTAGCCATAAATTTGTATAATAATGAAAAAAGAAATAAAAATTGGTAACCGTCACATGGCCTTAAGTTCAATAAAGTCCCCTTTCTCCTCCTTGGTGCATTATATACTAGTATAGTATTAACTATTTTCAAAAGTGGTTCCCATAATTAAGTATAATTTTCTTGGACGATTTCATTGATATAAAAACATCATTTTTCGGTTTCTTGAGTTACCGGTGTTCTTTAAAAACAAGGTACTATACCTATGTCACTGGTCAAGAAACACTAAGGTCGAAAATAATTTTTGAATGTTACTCAAACCACATGCCTTGGTTGAAGGCTTCCCCACGAAATCTTCCTTTGTGAGCTTTTTAGCATGCAGAGATATGAATGGTATAAAGTAATAAGTCATAGCAATGGTCGCTGCCATCGCGGTCGGCTAGACACTCGCAAACGCATTGCCACCACCCTCGCCACCTTCAGCATCTTCATCTCCGTCTACTCACTGACTTTGCCGAGGATCGGAGAAGGAGCTCGGGAAATATTCTAATAAGCAAAATTTTTGCTTTTGTATTTAAGAAAAGGAAAAGAAGTGGCATCTCAAGCTAGGAGAGTGACAGAGACACCAGAGAATAAGCATAAGAGGCAAGGGAGAAGCGAGGGAGGGTGAAAGATTCAAGGTAGTCGCCAGCCACGGCGTAGATGATGGTGGTGGTGATGCTGGTTGAAAAGAGGAGGAGGTTGGTCGTATTGTCTCAGTGGGGTGGTTGCGCCGGGCCCCACGGGTTGGGGGGAAGGGTCCACACTCGTTTTCTCTCTCTCTTTCTCTATCCTTTCGATAGGTGGAAGACTCGCCTTAGAAGAGATGCGGAAGAAAGAGAAAAGAAGGGAAAGAGAGAGAGAGAGAGGGAGAGAGAGAAAAGATCGAGGGTAGTGTAAGGGGTAAGACGTTGCATGAAGGGTTGGAAATGTAGATAGAATTTCTTCATTTCGCGTCCCTCGGCCGCCGGCTTCCTCCACCCCCGCGACCACCCCCGCAGTACTACCGTGCTTTCCACCTCCGACCTACCCCCGGCCCCACGTCAGCCCCTGGCCTTCTTACCCATCGTGCACCACGACTCCCCCACTCATTTCAGCCTCATCCCCGCCATTCTTTCTCTTAAGACTCCGCGGCGGAGGAATCGTTAAAATCTGGCCGTCCCAACCCCCAGTGCTCTCTCACACCCCCGCCCCAACCCTCGGCCCCTGTCGCCCTACGGATGTACGTACCTACCTACAGTCACCAACCCTTGAACGTCGCTCACTCACTGCTTACTTTCTCAAAAGGTTGATGGTGATAGGGGGTGGGGCGGGGGTGGATGAGGAAGAGAAGCGAAAGGAGAGAGTCACCCATTAATCAAAGGGATGCGTGTACAGGCATCGTATAGTCACCTTTTCAAACTCGATCGTCCAATCACCCCAAGACCTTATATTCCCATAACCTCCCACCTACCTCCATAATCTCCGGATGCTGGAGGACTACGCGTCTCGTACGATGTGAATAATAATTAGCTCAAGCTGCGTGATCGTGTATGCTGGGACGGAGGTTGTGTAAGGAAGCTGGAGTATCATTGGAGAGGAGTGACTATTTTTTCGGATGATTAATGGATGCGAGTTTAAAAAGTTGTTTAAGAGGTAGCTCACATGGAAATTCTAGACAGTTTCCTGAGTTTGAATTGAGTTTGTATTCGAGATTGATTGGGCTTGTCGGCTGGTAAATAAGGTTGGGATTTGTTTTTTGAGGGACGATTAGGTATGTGGAATAAAGAAATGTCTGGAATTGTGAGAAATGCGTTAAAATAGGGTGGAAATTAATAATGGTTAAAATTAATATTTATTTTAAACAATAAAGTTGGCGATTGAGATAAAAAATTAAGCTACCTTAAAGTTTCCTATATCTATAGATTCCAAACTTTTGTAAATTATTATAATGGAACTGAAAGGGTACATCGAAAACCCGAAACACCTTTTGATTTGCATCATAAATATTTGGATGAGTGCCTTGGGATTAATTTTTTTCAAAATGTTTCCAGCAAGTGCACTTAGGATTTAAGTTCCCAAAAATTACTAATGAAATATGTGTAAAGTACCAAAAGTACCAAAAAAGTCTGACTTCAGTTTTTTTTTTAATTTTACAAGCCTTGAAAATTTTTGGGTGAAAAGCACTAGAAAAGTTCTATTTTATTTTCTCGAAATTTTTACAATATGACTTGTAAACATTTCAATAAAACGATTAAGTCGGGTTATGCACTTTAATTCCAAAAATGTCCTGGCATAACGGAAGATGTTTTGAACATTTTTGATACTTTAGTTTTATTTTAACAGTCCTTTTAAATACATAAATCATATGAGCAGGTGTAGAAATTTATAATAAAAATAATAAAATGAAACTTTGACGGTACTTTTTTCCTAAAAAAAAGTTCGGATGAAACAGAACATATTTGAAACTTTGGTGTACTTTATTTAAATATGACCAGTTTGAGCGCGCCTAGGGCGCGCGACTATTGGCTCCATACAGGTAAAACTTTTATTTTTAATGATTTCTTTAATATTTGTTTCTTATTTTGCATTGAATTTTGTTCTTAGCCACCCTAAAAAATTTATCACATTTACATAAATTTATGTTATTACAGTTGATAATATGCATTGGTATTGAAACAAAAGAATTTTCATTGTCTTATTTTTATAATTAAAAAATAGCACGCAACCTCATAAATAAAAATTGTCATTCAACATTTTATTCTTACTTGTGTCGATTTTCCATAAATTATTTTCGTTTATTTTCAGTTTTATTTTTTACGACTTAAACTAAAAATATATCATAGTGTAAGGAACTTCTTAGCAAATTTGTAGATATTATTTAGGCGAAAAATGTGTGTAAATAAAATGTTGTTGTAGTTTGTTTCCTTTTTCCAAAAATTTAATTTTTTTTTAAATATTTTTTTACGAATAAGAACAAATCTACTCGTTCTATCTAAGCATTATTAATAAAAAAATTCGGAGATCCATTCTAGGTACACACTTTTTGCCTATTGATTTTGTTCGTACATTTTGTTTTTTTTTTCAAACAAAATTTTATTTTTATTTTGAATGTTATTTTTTACGATTAAAACAAAAGCAACGCGTCCTATTAAAAAATTATTGATAACAAATTCGGATGCATTTTCGCTCTTTTTTGGAAAAGCAACTGTTGTCTATTAATTTTTTCATAGCTTCTGTCGTTTGCCCAAAATGTATTTTTTAATTTGTTAATTTTGTTTTGTAATAATAAAACGAAAACTACGCATCCTATACAAAAATAATCATGGAGAAATGTGCACATCTTGTTTGGATGAATAACTGTTGTCTCATTATTTTTTTCTAGCTTATTTTGTATGTCCAAATATTGAATTTTTCTTCTTTTTTTTCCTTTTTACGCCCAATTTTTATCAGTTTATATTTATTTGTTTTTTGAATAGTTTGAAAGCAGAATGAAATTTTCGATTTCCATTAGCTTTTGTGCGATAAAAATTTGAATCTTCGAAAAAATGCAAAAAGTTGTTATGATAATATTGTAGGACTTTCAAAAAGCAACTTTTTTCTTTTCTTGCCTTTTCTCATATTGTGCGCTTTTCGACCTAAAATGTTCATATTCGTTTGTTTTTTTGGATTTTGAAAATGCTATAAATCTGATAATTTTTTGCTAATCGAAAAAAGTCATTATGATCAAGTGTTCGTGTTTGCGCGTTCTATGGAAAGCCTTGTATCACAGTTTTTAATTTTTAAATCTTGAAAAAAATGGCATCTAAAAATATTGAAAATGCTCTAACTTTTTGAATATTTATCAAAAATATTTGGTTAAAGAACTACTTCTTTATTTTAGTCCTTATAAAGGTTTACCAAAACAGAATACAATCTGAGAAATCTCTCAAAAGTGATCGTGCCTATAAATCGCAATTTCTGACTTCGGGCTCTCAAAAAGTTAAGATTTAATGAAAACCAACGAAGTTAAATTTTACATAAAACCTTCTCAACAGAACGAGAATAAATTAAAATTTTCCAGCACTTTAGTCGCAAATATTATTTAGGACTAAGGTACTACAAAATTTTAATTATTTAATTATTTTTTAAATCTTATTATTCAGAACTTGTTAAAATAAAAATAAATAAATTTATAATTTTCCCTAAAAATGTCCTGCTTAACACTTGTTTGTCACTTTAATTCTATTTTAGTACGGTCCACCAAGCAAGTCACGCCTAACCCAAATTGGAACCTAAATCCCAGGAGCACATTAAAAAAAGTTTCGATTAAATTAAAAATGAACTTTTCTAGCACTTATGGGCCAAAAAATATTTAGGACTTGCAAGTATGTCAACAAAAAAATTAACTTTTTTATACTTATGTCCGAAAAATTATTTAGGAATAATAAAAAAATTTTAAAAGTGAGTAGGACTTTTTTCGTACTCTGTTCTAAACAAAATCCTGCTCAAAACGAACGCTTTCCAAACTTTCTTCTTCATGTAGATGTGTTTTAGTAAATACGTTTTAGAACACAAATCTCATGAGCGTTTGTAAAATTTACGAATAGAAATGAAATTAAACTTTCCTAGGATTTTGTCGAAAAATTATTTATGACTTGTCAAATTTTCAACAAAAAATTAAGTGAGAACTTTTCAGTACTTATCTTCAAACTCAATTAAACAATTGTTCATAACAACCTAATGATGAAGATGACAATCATCAAATAAATTAAACCTTTATAAAAAAAGAAAAGTTTATTTTCAACCAAGAAAGATAAACTTTCAACAAAAAAAGACGACTTTTCTACCATAAAATATGAATTTTAAATCCTAAAGGAAAAAATCCAAACAAAATAGATGAACTCTCAATCAAGAAATATTAATTTTTTATCAAATAGTTTAAGTTTCAGCTAAAACCGATTTTTTAAAACCAAAAACGGAAGTTACAACATTTTGAGTTTAAAAAATTAATTTTCAAAACAAAAAGAATTTTCAAACTATTGAATCAAACAAAAAAATACGAATTTTTGAAAATGAAATATTTTAATTTTCTACCAAATTGGTGAATTTTTAAGACCAGCAGATGAATTTTCTAAAAAGCAGATCAATTTTCTACTAATATTTTGAATTAATTGTAGCAATTTTCTCAAAAATTGTTAAACTTTAAACCAAGTAATTGATTTCTCAACCAAAAAATACGAGATTTCCAGAGAATATGTGAATCCTTAACGAAAACAGATTAATTTTCAATCGAATATTTTAATTTTTAAATAAAAAGTATTAAAGATTAAATTTATACCAAGAAGACAAATTTCATAAAGATGCATGAATTTTCACTAAAATTTTTACATTTTCAGTGGAAAAATTAATTCTGAACAAGAACAAAAAACGAATTTTCAACAAAAAGCTTACATTTTTAACACAAGAAATGGATTTTCAAATAAAACGATAAATCTTTACCATTAACGAAATTAATTTTCAACAAGAGTTCCACCGAAAAGATAATTTTTTAACAAAACAGATTAATTTTCTAAAAATGGAATATTTAAATTTTAAACAAAAGAGATGAATTTAAAAAAATCTTTAAACTGTGTTTCTGAAATTTTAAACCTCATACCCCTTTGTTACAGTTGAATTGAACCAAAAGATGAATTTTGAACCAAATTGTTGAATTCCCAATCAAAATAGACGCATTTATAAATAAAAAGGAAAAGAATTATTCTTACCAGAGTTAATTTTTCACTCAAGAAAGATTTTTCATTTAACAAAGAAACAAAGTTACTTTTCAGCTAAAAAATTGAATTTTTGACCAAACTGTTCAACTTTCAGTTAAAAAAATTAATTTTAAACAAAACAAAAAAACAAATTCAACAAAGTAATTATATTTTTAACTTAAAAGGATGAATTTTGAACGAAAAATTTAATATTCAGTTAATATTTAAACTAAAAACTATCTGTATATCATATGAAAAAGTCTCATTTTCAACAAAACAGTTGCGTTTAAAAAAAATGGATTTCCTGCAAAAACAAAGAATTAAAAAATATATATATAAATTATCAAATAATTTTCAAGCATGCAGTTTAAATTTTAGTTTAAAAAATTAATCTTTAACAACAACGAAAAATTTCACAGAGTCAAAATTATTCATATACGTCTTCATATTCTGAATTTTCTACTTAATTAAGTATAGTTAGAGATTAAGTTTCTCAAAGCACTGTAGGCTTTAAGGTATACATTCTTAAGACATTTTTTCTATCTCGCGTTGTTACGATAAGAATAGGATTTTTGTTTTCATTTGATTTTTTATGGATAAAGCAAATATCATACAAGTCTTCTTTCAGATTTCTTACGTATCTCGTGTCTTTTGTCGTAATATTGGAATTTTCGATTTTCTGCATATTACTTACAATAAATAAAAACAAAATTACAAGTCATGTTAGAAAATGGTTAAAAGACATTAAGTAGAATTTTTTAAAAGCTATACGGATAGAAATTTCGTCGCGTGGTGTGGCGTGGCGTGTACAATCCTTGTTGGTTAAATTTAAATCTTGTGGCGGGCAGTGAAAATGGAAAAGGGAACTTATGCTCAAAAGTCATGCTATTATTTTGAATGCACTTAATTAATAAATTCGCAATTGTACGTAATAATAAAAGTTTAAATAATTTCATTAGTTGATAATAAAAATATTTGAAAAATTCGTCGAAACTTGAAAATTTTATCAAAATTGAAATGATGTGAAATATTGCGGAACCTTTTCAGTTTAACTATTCTGAAAATGTGATAATTATGCATGCGTTCTGATTGAAAAGATACAAAATTATAGATTTTAATTTTGAAGCCTTACAAATTAAACAATTATTAATTAATAAATTATTGTAGACTCGGAATCTCTGTTTCATTAACTATTCTTTTATTATAATTTCCGTGCGTCCAAATCATTCAAGAATAAAATACTTATCGACAATAACTGGGTCATATTACTTATTTTAGATTCTTTAAATTTTAAACGGTGTTTTATTTTTACTGAAAGAATTACTTAATTTTTTTAATACACTTTGTTGAAAGTTGGATTTATTTAATATAAAATTAATCCAAATTGTTGAAGACTCGAATTTTTAGATGAAAATTAACTTCTTTTGGTTGGAAAAACTTTTTTGTAGAAAATTAGTTTTTTGGGCTCTGAAAATCAGCAATTCTGTTTTGAAAAAATTTTTGTTGAAAATTCATATTTTTGGCTTGACAATTTAACTATTTTGTAGGAAAGAAGATAAAACATTTTGCATGCTATTTTTTCTTTATTAATGTCCGAGAAAGTTAACAATTGGTCTGGGAATAGTCAGCGATTTTTGAAATTGGGATTTTGTGGAAACCCTGCCTTTGGAATCTCTTCTACAGGTTGTTTAATTGGGAAATTTGTATTTCAGGAATCTTTCCAAGCTGTTTGGTAACACACTTTTCGAATAATGAGATAACGGGGATGTCCTGTTTATTCTATAACTGAAAAAGAAGTCAAGGTATTCTGTTGATTCGCTTTTGATCTTCACGTTGACGGAGGAACGTCTATTGCGGATGAATATGATCCAAAAATGAATAATGCTAACAAAGAGTTCATAAATTCTTCTTTTTTATCATTAGTTTGAAAAAAGAAACAGTGATTTCAAAAATAGATTAAGATAAATACTTTAATCTCATAGGACGGTTTTATAACTCGTGAAAGCTAGAGCAAAAGCCTTCATGATTTAAAAAAAATATATTTTAAATCTATTTTTTTATTGAAAATCCTTGTTAAATCGTTTGTGAAATATTTAAAATCTTTGCGAAATCGTTTATAATCTTTTGGAATATTTTAAATCTTTGTAAAATCATTTAAAAATATTTTCAATCATTCTGAAATCATGATGAGATTTTATCCGTCTTTTGAAATCATCTAAATATTTTGGAATATATAAAATTATTGCAAAATACTTTAAATCATCCAAAACTTTTCAAACCGTTTTAAATGCATGAAGTATTTCTGAAACCTTTATCAAATCATTTAAAAATATTTTTAAATCTTTCTGAAATCATGATGCAATTTTCTTAATCTTTTGAACTATTCGAAATGTTTTGAAATGTATGAAATAATTGCAAAATACTTTAAATCTTTCAAAACTTTTGAAATCGTTTTGAATACATGAAATATTTCTGAAATCTTTTTAAATTTTTGGAATATTTTAAATCTTTATGAAATCACTTTAAAATCTTTTTAATCTTTCTGAAATCATGATGCAATTTTCATACTCTTTTGAAATTTTAGAAATATTTTGGAGTATATAAAATCATTGCAAAATACTTTAAATATTTCGGAAATCTTTGAAAATCTTTCGGAATATTTTACATATTTGAAAAATCATTTTAATATTTTAAATCCTGCTTAAATCTTTGTAATATTTTCAATCCTTGCAAAATTATTTCAATAGTTTAAATTGTTGTGCAATGCTTCAAACCACTATGGATTTTGTTCATTTTTGTGAAATATGTTAAATTCGAAATATTTAGAAATCTTCATAAAGGTATTGTTACATATTACGAGTAAAAATCTTTGTCAAATCGTTTAGAATCTTTCTAAAGTATTTCTCAATATTTTACATAACTTTGAATCTAGATCCTTTCAAAATGTTGATAAAATTTCATCATGATTTCAGAAAAATTGAAAATATTTAAAAATTATTTTTCAAAGATTAAAAATAGTCCAAAAGATTGTAAACGATTTCACAAACGATTTAAAATATTTTAAAAATATTTCAATATATGGATGATCCCTATGGGATTAAAGTATCTTTCGATACGGTAATTTCAAATTTTTTGTTAAATCTAGAAATTACCTTCAGGGTTATTTTAATCAATTTTTGAAATCACTGTTTCTTATTTCAAACTAATGATAAAAAATAAGAATTTATTTCCTCTTTATTAGCATTATTAATTTTTGGATCATATTTATCCGCAATAGACGTTCCTCCGTCAACGTGAAGATTAAAAGCGGATCTACAGAATACCTTGACTTCTTTTTCAGTTATAGAATGAACAGTACATCCCAGTTGTATCATTATTCGAAAAGTGTGTTACCAAACAGCTTGAAATGATGCCTCAAATATAAATTTCCCAATTAAACAAACTGTAGAAGGGATTCCAAATGCAGGGTTCCTACAAAATCCCAATTTCAAAAATCCCTGACTATTCCCAGACCAATTGTTAACTTTCTCTGGCATTAATAAAGGACGTTAATAAAAATAAAATAGTATGCAAAAAATTATTTTTGTGAATCTACTCTCAAAACTATTCCGAGTCCACAATGATTTATTAATTAATAAGTGTTTAATTTTTAATGATTCAACA
>JAWWLR010000158.1:38685836-38707028 GCA_035041075.1 Acraspis erinacei | reverse complement strand
AATGGGGATGTCTTCAAAGACTGAGTTATTTAGTTCTGTTTCATCTGCTGTTGTTGCTGCATAACGCTCAGCGTCCAGGCGTTCTATGTGTATCTTCACTGTTCTTAATTCACTGTTAAATTGCGGCATTGCGGCCAGAATTGGACACAACTTATATTTTGATCTCATTTTTAGGGCATAGCCAAGGACGTACTGACGATTAATATCCATTCCTACTTTCTGCTTTCCTATTGGTATTCGTCGAGGTGTATCTCGCTGGTGATAATGTAGTTAGAAATCAGCTGCAACTTCGAGAGGAGGACGCCGTAGACAGCTTGGACAAGGAAGTGCAGAAGATATTTCTGCAAATATATAAATTATATGTAGCAAATTAATTATTGTTGTGACAATTAAGTTAATTTATTAAGTCCTTAGATTGAGCCCCTTTCAAATTATACAGGTCAACAGACTTCAAGTCTCATAATCTCTAGACGACAAAATATTGCGTTATTTTTTGAGAAAATTAGGCGAAACGTATTGCTCCTATTTAAAAAAAAATCGCTGATGTCACGAGTATTTGAATTTTTAATTGTATTAAGAAATTACATTTCAGATTCCGATCAGTTTTACTGCTCTTTCTCTCTCTTTCAAGGTGCGTCGGAAAATTAAAAAAATGTTGTTTATGAATGAAATAGCGAGGATTTGTCTGTAAATGCATTTATCTATTTTATGATATGTCACATCGTTCACGAGAAAGATTTCAGAAGTATATTTGCAGGAAAAAACAATTTCCTCGATCTCACAAATGGTTTATTCTGACACTAATTCTTTATTATAGTAGCAGAAACTGTACAAAAAATATGTTTTATTGTAAACTTCTTCCTGTTTGATTTTTTGTTGTTGCAAGGATTCTGTATTATCTTTAAAGAAATTGTAATCAACTTATCAGTCGAGATATATATTACCCCTCCCCCCTTATACATAGAAATCAACACTAATAATCTAAGTTGACTCTGCAGAATTACAGAAATTCTTAACGTCTTTTCATACTAGGTTGAGATATAAATTAATTTTTTTTAATTTAAGATTTTTCAATGGAATGGAAGCTTCTAATGTGTCACCTAAGGGTTTACATTTTTCTTGCACCTTCTTCCCCATTTCTTTACACACCCCCCACACACTTTCTAGGTGGTGGGAGAGGGACCTACAGTTTAAGGTGGGTTCCGAACCACCAAGAGCAACAGCCTTAAGTACTTAGAGAACCTTTTTCTCTAGAGGTAAGGATCCCACGACTCTCCGGAGGTGAACAATTCCCTTGCTAGGCTAGTGTTCACTGCATGGGCCACCGAGGCTCTTCCAGAGTAATTTAAGATTTTTCTTAAAAAAGATTTTTTTCTTCTCTCTGCTGGGAATAGAACCACAAAACCTCCGATTGACGGTTGGGTGTTTTCCCTTAAACTGCTACAGATATCCAAAGAAGAATTCTTCTGAAGAAACACACGCACTCTTTTGAAAATTGTTGCGTATTGATATAAGCAAAATTTTCAAGGAATCTGTATAATCTTCAAAAAAATGGTAAAGAAGGAGTACTTTTTCAGAAAAAATGTAATTGAAATCAATTATTTTTACCAACATTTAAAAAAAGATATTTTTAAAATTAAAAAGGATTCGGTCTGATTCCTACGGGCTAATCAGGAGCTATGCAAAATATCACAAAAGAATATATAGATCTTAGGACATGGAACATCTATTCTGTTATTTTTTTCATGTAGTTAACAGTTTAGGAGGAACACTAGTTTTTATGATAAAAAAATTCATTTTACTTTTTATAATTTATCAAGAGAAGTGTTTAATCATTCCTAGAATTGAAACTATCTTTTAAAAGTCAAACATAAAAGAACTTAATCAATAAATTCTTTAAAAATCACTAAAATTCTTCATTTTTTTATGAAAATTGTTCAATATAATTAATAATAGTTATTCAAATACAAATTTTTTCCATCACGGTATTATCAAGAAACAAATTCGGCTTTTGACCAAAATTATGAAAAATTAGGGTGAATTGCAGTTCTCGCTTTTTTTATCTAGGAATAATGATTTCAGTAAAAACATCTCATACAGAAAAAAGGTTTTTTTCAAGAAATACACCATTTTTCAGTTAAAGATACTAAAATTCACAGAAAAGATTTTGCGAGTTTTTCTTATACAAGTTTGAATGTATGCATTTAAATACAATATTTACATATAAATTTTAAATTATAGAAATTTTAGCCTTATAAATATTTGTAAAAAAACAGCTGATTAACTCAAATTATTTACATGACGTTTTCTTGTTGTATTATATATCTTAGAAAGCTTTACATGAAAGTGAAAGGTGAATATTTTCCAAAAAATTACTCTCTGAAACGGATGAGCTCCGTTGTTAACGTTTGAAATTGGTCATAAATTTATTTTTTATACAGTTTAAAAAAAAGCAAAATTGTCAAAAAATCAATTTAAAAAGTACATATCGCTTATTCATATCGATTATTCATAAATCAATGCTTTAATAGACAATACAAACATTTTTACGATAATCGAAATCTTAAATAGCTTTTCCAAAATTTTAGAAATTCATCGAAAATTTAAATTTTAAGCCAAATAACACACAATATAAAAAAAGTGAAGGGAAGAAAAACATTACTATTTGAAAGTCCAGAAAAATATTATAACAATTTTTTGGATTTTCTTAGAAATTCGGAAATGAAAATTTTGATTGCACAAAAAAAAATATAAAAAATTCCATTTGGTGGTCAAACTATGTAGGATACGAAAAAGATGAATTAACAAAAGTCGTGATCTCAAAAAATAGCTATATGTTCTTTAATAATCACTTTTTTATAGTACGCGTAATTTTTTTATTCGTGAAAAGTAACATTGAAAATAAAAAAGAAATAAAAAATTTGTGGAAAAGCGACATAAGTTGCAAAAAAAAAGATTTAATAATATTTGTGTACCCGAAAAAGAGCCACACATTTTTTATGAATCACTTTCTGATAGGACACGTACTTTTGGTTTGAAAGCATAAAAATTACATTAAAGATGAAAACGAAAAATTGGTGGAAAAACAACAAAAGGTACGGAAAAAAATTAATAAAAAAGTTATTCCATGAAAAAAGGGATACAAGTTTGTATTAATTTATTACATTATGATCATTGATGATTCAGAAAGTATTAAAATGTCCTGAAATTTGACACCAAAACATTAAAGTTCTGAACCAAACGATTTAAAATATGAAAAAAAGTCTCAAAAAGAAATTATAGCTTTTGAAAAGTCCCACAAAATATCTTAACTGTTTTCCAATAGGACTCGTGATTTTGTTTTTATTTATCGTAAGAACTATGCAGAAAATCGAAAATCTCATTATTACGTCAAAAGACGCGAGATACATAAACATCTGAAAGAACACTTGTAGGATATTTTGCTTTATCCATAAAAAATACTATGAAATTCAAAATCCTATTATTAGCATAACAACGCGAAACAGGAAAATGTCTGATAAAAGTATTGTAGTTTTTTTTTATTTATTTTAAGGTGGTTCAGAAAATATAAATCTACAAATTTTCATCAAAAATCGAGCGCGCATCGCGAGTGTCACGATTAGAATTTGTACCTCAAAATTTACAGAGCTTTGAGCGAATTAATCTTTAACTATACTTAATTAAGTAGAAAATTCAGAATCTGAAGACGCATATAAATACTGGATCTAAAAGAGATCTTTTTGATAAAGTTTCATTTATGCATTCCAAATGCAAAGAATAAATATCCGAGCGCGAAGTAACCCATTATCGAGTGCTAAGCGCGGGAATCAGCATCACATATTACACTCAACCTCCGCGTAGACGAGCTCCGCGTAGACGAGCTCCGCCTTGACAAGCGATCGCCTTGACGAGCAAGATTTGACTTGCCATTGCGTGCGAAATCGCTCCCTTTCATTCCCCACCCGTCTACTCAGGCGAAGGAAGATGGTAACTCGCACGTGTTCGGTTACTTCTCTTGCGCTCGAGAGTCGCTGTAGTGAGAGACTTTCCCCCGCGCCGAAATCCCTCGCTATCGTGGAGATCGAAAGTCCCGAGCTCCTCGTCTACATGGAGATCGAGTGTATAAATTTTGCGCCAAAAAAGTGTACTCTCTAAATTGGAATCAGTAAGAAATCACTGATTTTCTTTTAAAATTCATGCAGCTGCGACAGGGTTCATTAATTAAACTGAGAGTTATTTTTCTGGATGTGTAAATATCAATGTGGAGATTAGATTATTAACTGAATTTTCGCTGACGTATTAGGGAGCTTATTTTTATTCCGAAAAGGTTTTGTCTGCTTTAGTTGAGTGCAGCTGAAACGGGCTATTTGGGATTTTTTAATATTAATCTGAGAATAAAAATATAAACTAGAGACTTAAGAAGTTTAGAAAGGTTTTAGTCATAAGAATGTGTGCTCACTAAATTATTATACAATCTTGAGAAAGCGCTTGGGCTGCTTATTTTCAACTTGATAATTTTTCGGTTATTTCGTTAGAAGTAATCGGAGACAGAGTTCGTTGAGTATCCCAGGGTCACTATTTTGGAATTTCTCAGTATTACTTTGGAAATGTGAATGTGCGATAGGGTCTTAAGATTTTATCTCGGGTACTTTTTTTTATTTTAAAATTTTCGGCTGTTTCAGTAGAAAGCAGTATATGCGGAGCTAGTTAAAGACACTACGAGTCTTTTCGGGGTTGTTAATTATTAGGGTGGGGCTAAGGATATAAAAGAATGGTTTAGGAAAATTTCTCGCACGATTACTTCCAATCTGAAATTTCTTTGGTTGTTTCAGTAGAACGCAGCTTAGGCAGGGTTCCTTATATCTATTGGGGGTTGTTTTTTTGAAGTTTTCGAATATTAAAGCAGAGATAGGGATATTGACTACAGTCTTGAGATGGTGCATGGTGGGGTTATTTTAAATTTTAAGCTACTTTGCTGTTTTAGTTGAAGGCAGCTAAGGTGGGGTTTGTTAAATGTGATAGGCTTGTTTCTTGGGTTTATTGATTATTACGGTTGCGATGGATATATCAATTTTTTTAAAAGCTGTCTGCTGTGATTATTTTGTATTTAAAATCTTCTTGTTTGTTTAATTTTATTGCAGTTGAGACGCGCTACGTTTAATGTTCGGTTACTTTTTGTCACAGTGTTTCGGAACCAGGTTTGAGTTTAATAAAAATGTGCCAACAAACGGTTTTCGCATGCTTTTTCTGCATCATCTGTACAATAAAAATCCAGCAAGCTCAAAATCCTCCACTAAACAAAATTAAAAGATCAAGGAATAATATAACTTTTTAGGTTAGACAAGTACAGGAACTACTGACATTACCGTTTCCGGTACGGATCTATTTCATGGTGCTGGAGTATGTACTGTATGAGTTGTAAATGTGGCTGAATTTACACGCGGCGAACATTTAACTCCAAAAAAATATTTTGCCGGACATATAGTGATTTATCGTAATTTGGTTCCTAAAAGTTTTTGGCGCCAGTTTCAAATTTGACGCGTTTGCGTGCCTTAGTTGTTAGAGTAGGTGCATAATCTACGGCCTAGGCTCCAAGCCTGTACTCGGTGTACTGAACTTTCATTCTGTGTTCGCCCATCGCACTGAGGTGTTCTTGTGACATTCCGTCTCGCCGTTCGTTGCGACGCTCAATTTTAAAGATCATATTGGAGAGGCTCAGGCGGAAGCCATTATTGAATATAATTGAACAATTTTCAAACATCGACATTGAACCAGGTGTGAGCCCTTTTATCGCTGGAGCGAACAATTTCATACTAGAAACATAAAGGACTATCGCAATAAAAAAGTAAGGGATGTCTTCCAATTCACCTTTCACAAATTAAGATGTTTCGCCACGAGGTGCGGAGTGGTGCTAGAGTCAGTGAGCATAGATTGTAATGTTGGTGGCGGATCATCGCCTTAAAAGGTCGACCGGATAGTTTTCCACCATGGCGACACTCCGGCTGAAAAATAAAGCGCTTGAGGGAGAAATTACCCGAGTGGTCCGAAATTGAGCATCAGTTAGACTCATTTGTTACTCAAGGGGGGAATAGCGATATTAGAGTAGCCATGGGTTAAAGCATTAGTTAATAGGGATACTTGTTCCATGAGCAATCCAATTCAGGATGAACTATGGCATTTTAATAAAAAATAAACTAATCTAGATTGCTCGGTAGCTTGATACCTCCAATATGAATGTCTCCTTGTGTGACCCCTGGTATCATACATGATGCGCCATTTTGGGGTTATCATTTTTCTTAGTAAGACTCACATGGGCTATGTTATTCCGGATAATTCGGCAATAAAACATGGGCGAATAGCTTCTTTGGAAATTACTTTTTGAACTTTGTACTGCGATATAATTAAGGGTCGTGATGTCGTTTTCATCGGGTTCTTGATGGGGTAATATATCAATCCTTTAGAATAGTTTAAGGAACGATAAAATGACCCCGACCATTTATCCGACCGAATGAGCTGATTTTATAATTGTTCATGTGTGGCATCCAATGCCATTTAATAAATGATTTTTCTTTGTGTGACCCGTATCATTGGTCGCACCTATTTTATTGAAGGATGAATCCCTGTGTCAATTAACTGTTTGATTTTCTTGCTCAGTCTCTTCCCAACCCCACCCCTGACTGTGTTGGGCTAGCAGGAGTGGAATATAAAAATAAAATCATGGGTATTAATTTAAAATAATGCTCTCAGAACTCCTTTTGATCGTTTAACACAGAAGTATATTTTTAACAAACCTTATAAGTAAGTAAAAACGAAAAACACCAACATCTTATATCGATATTGATAAGTGATAACTGACAACAAATATTTATTTATTACCAGCAACATTTGGCACCTCCAAAAAATATTAGAATGAACAGATATAGGGTTAGAAGAAAATATTATAGTATTGATAATGAACAATAGAAATATAGATATAATTGAAGAAATTTAAAACAAACAATTAAATAATTCCCCAGTTCACTAAATAATCTCAAAAAAACCCACATAAGCTATTGAAAAATATAAACAAGTTTACAGATTCAAAATGATTTACACTACGCCTTTAAGAATCATCACAATGCCTCTATAAGATCTTTCTCAACAAACTCTAAATAACAGTAAAATATTTTGACCTTGATCAAAATATATTTTAAGTCCTCTGAAAGGAAGACTTTATTGAAATTAGTAAATTTATCAGATATAATTTCACTTCAAGCTGTGAATGAAAAAAAAAAGTAAAAAAACAAACTGATTACAAGATTTACAACGACCTTCTTCCCAGACGTTCTAAAGGATAGTATATTTTAACAATCCTTAAAATCAACCATTTACTGAAATTATAAACGCTCTCTGATATAATTCTAGTTAAAACATTAAGTAAAATGAACAATTAACAACACTTTATCATGAGCCCTGCAGAAGACTTCTTTTCCGGCACTCTAAATGAAAATATATTTTAACAACTCATTAAAACAAAATCTTGATTAAATTACGCAGGTTTTCTGTCATAATTATAGTTGAAGCTTTAAATAAAGCTAAAGGTATGAAATTAGTTCTCTTCTTTCTGCAAGTGGCTTTCTTCGTCAGGCGCGGCAATTTTAAAGACTAGACGTTCTTTCCACGACATTTTTCTCGATGATCGTTGCTTTCTTCTGAGCATTTCTTGAACGCCTTTAATAAAGTTTGAGAATGCCTCACGATGATTACTTAGTATTAAAAAAAATAATAAATGCAATAACGTTAAACACTTCTGGCTTTCCCGTGTAAAAGGCGGGCTCTCTCACTTTCTTCACTGTGCACTTTCCAGAACTTTCCTCTCGATCTGGATTTTTTAATTTCCTGCTTCTGGTTGATGAGCAAATTTTCCGGATGGACTTGTAAGAATGTAGTATAGATGTTGCCGTTTGTGCTTGTTATATAAATGTGGCCATAGAGTGAGATATCAGTATGGTGTTCACTGGCATTGTACACGACGAAGTTGTTAGCTATATAATGCATGCCTTCTAAACGCAACCAAGCAGTTTTTGGAATGAAAATACGATTTTCAAAAACATGTCGGTGATCCAGGGTAGATAGAGGATCACGGGAGCTAAAGTGCGGAAACTTTCCCGCTGTCGCTCGTATATAAACATTAATTGACTTTCGAGGAAAAACAATTGGATCAGGTTTCATCCAATTGGGTATTGGGAAGTACTGAAACCATTTATTTCTTGCATCGATTTTCCCTGTAAAAGTAGTTTCTTGTATCATATCAAGACGAATCCAGTCTGCGGGAATTTTTGGAAATTTATTTGCATCTAATTCTGTAATAAACAAATGGAGATGTTAAGAGATAATTTAAAAAGAGTAACTTAGAATGTTAACAATTTCAGACAATTAATGGTAAACAAGAAACGAAAAAAGTCATCATGAAATGAAAAAAGATATATATTTCTTGAATTTATTTTTCGATTGGTTTTGAAGTTCTGAATATAACAGCTAGCTAATGTATACGATAGATTTAAATTTTCTCTAGGTATACCTACAGTTAAAAAGCTTTTAGCTCCTAGGGAATTATCGGGTTTCATGTGGTCTAATTATTACAGTTATTTTTTAGTTTTACGAATCTTTCAAATGGTACACAAATAGTACCATTTCTTGCAGTTTTTTGAACATCCATTGTCAGGAACACTGGACTGTCATTTTGAGGATTCGTAAAAGAAACAGATGTTTTACCCAAACTATAGATACGCTTTGTTTCTCATTCGTGGCAATATTGTTAACTTTTTGTAGATTAGTTTCACTGGCATCCTTCTTCAAGCTACGATTATTTCGAAATTTACTGTGTCATATAACATTTTTATATAAGTACGATATTCAATAGTACAACATAAACCAGAAGATTCTTTCGCAAAAATAAATTTTAGTTGACTTAAAGCTCTCTACCAAACCTTTAATTGTGACATAAAATTAGAATCATCTGATGATGTACTGACTTGGCAGAGAAGGTATGATTTGTTGCAAATTTGGCGTATAAAATTACAAAAGATAAACTCAGCTTACTATTAACTGAATATAAAGAAAAGTCGCATTGTGATAAAATGCCCAGCTAACACCAAGACACATTTTATTGCCAACAAGCACATGTTCGCTAGATGGAGGGCAGTCCGAAAGAAAATATACTTCCCGCACAGTGTGATCGTGCAGCTGTGAACGTATCGGATAAGGATTAGGTGTAATGGAACAGGGTTAGGATTCTAGGATGAGACTATATGGTTCTATTGCGTTGAAGTGGCTCTAAAGCGATACTCAGAAGAGCTCAAAAGAGTGCTGCAAGTAGTCGCCAGAAAGTCAAATAGAAGAGGTCTAATCTTAGCGATTTTAGAGATAAGCAAACAGCTAAAAAACGCCTGCATAAAAGTGTATTAAGCGATTAACCAAATAAATTACTTTGTGTATATACGAAAAGCAGAGATTAAAAATACCTAGCGACTACAGTGTAAAAAGATGTTTATAGAGCATGTCGAAGACGAATTCTAGATGTAAATAGGTGATGAAGATGGCATCTACACGAGGACTCACACTTTTCCTTAATAGTACTACAACGGCGTTCAGAAGACTCTCCTACAGAGAAAATATTCCTGATATTTCTTTGGTACCATAGGAGATTATGAAGCATAAAGCGGTTAGAATAGTGATTAAGGACTGATATTTTACCTTCGTGTTTTAAAAATTAAGGTAATATTGGAAACGAAAACGTTCATGTGCTTAGTTCTTTAAGAATCTGATGCTGCTATCCCACAGAAGAAAAGCGAAATTTCTGCAAGTTAAGAAGCGGCTCAACAAGGCGATGAAGCAAAATAAGCTCACGGTCTGGAAATCAGTTACCGACGAAGGGAACTGCGAATTCTAAAGGCTTGCGTTACATGATTGTTACTCAGAAGCTAAAAGAGATAACAACTATGGAAATAAATGATGCTGAATGAGTAGGAAACATTTTGAGCACAGTTTTAACCATGCAGGAGCTAGAGGACGAAATCATAGAAAAATATGCAGTCATTGATGTCACGCTTTAAGCCCTCTCCAGCATCTCATGGTGGAATATGTTTTCGGAATAGGCGAAAAAAACTATCATTTGTATGAGTTTTTAATAAATTTTATCACGAAAATTCAATTTGCGCAAATTTTTAGTATGATTTGTGTAATCAATGCGTCAAAATGCGGTGTGTGACACTTTGGATGAATTTAATTATTTATTTACAAATTTAATGTAAATAAAAATATAAATGAAGGCATCGTAAAAAGTAGCATTCTTCAATATTTAAATGCTCGGTTAACTGTCATCTATTGAAAACAATTATTGTAGAAGTGAAGAAAGTGAAGTGTCAATCATCGAATTTCTTCTTTCGTTCACTGGTGTCCGGAGCACAAAGGTTTTTATAATGATTCATTATAAGCAACAATATAAACCAGTCAGTCAATTCGTAAAAAGTAGATCAGTGATAAGATCGAGGAAAATGAATTTTAAGGAGAATCAGTCGTGTTTTGCAGTGAAAAATGTTATTGTCGTTAAATTTAATGTTTTTTTTTCAACTTTTCCCTAACTTTTATGGTCATTCTTATCGCTAGAATCTTTGAAAAGTGTGTTGTTAGTCCGGCACGTCGTGCACCAGTGTATCGCTTATAGGTTAGAGTGTCCAGGAGCATAGTCATGCGGTAATACTAAATAATAACATAGTCTATTTCATACTATAAGGACTCGCTAAATCCTTAGAAAAGATATTTTTAAAGATTTTCTATTTTAAGAAAACGTCTGATAGAATTTGAGTAGATGAATTTCTATTTTCATAGAACTATTTGATTCTTTAAATCATCTTTTTTCCACAAGTTTTCATTTTCGCCGGAGAAATCAAAGAAAAATTTTGTTTTAAAATTGCTTTATTCAAACATATTGGACTATTATATTATAAAATAGACCTTGCAAATATTTAAATTTTTTACGTTGCATGAATAATGTGTTAATTTTGAAACAAATTTCAACACATGTTGATACAATATAACCAAATACTTCATGGAAAAGTCTAATTCCTTTAAATAAGAGACATTAGACAAATTTGATGTTCTCTTCGACTTCGACGAAAATGATGGTGCGATAGAAAAAGCATAGTAGTCATGATGAATTAATGTAACCCCATCGAATGGACTTATTATAACCCATTATACAATATAAGAGTCAATTATCTTCGAATAGAGTAATTTTGAGGAAAAAATTGTTTAGTGGCTATGACAAAATTAAATTTTTGATGTTGTACTAAGAATGAATAATTTTAAAGTTAAAATAAACTGGAAAGAGAATTATTATTGCTATTTATTCTAATTAGAACAGAAGTTGTAAACACTTAACTACTTATGACTTTGAAAATAATGATTTATGCTAATAAATAGATTCTTCGACAAAAGTGAGAATTTATTTTCTAATATTCAAGCGAGCAACTTTTTAATAGTTCACAAATATTTATCAATGCAAAAAAACCGCTTTTCATTTTTAACACTAATTTCTTCATTTTTCTTCACAGCCATTCAGTGATGGGAAAAGTGCGCAAAAAATATTCGAATGAATTCTTGGAAGCTGTGCTACGTACTATCCGATCTGGACGATCTACAAACTGTGTCAGCTAATTATTCAAGATTCCTAGATCAACATTGATCCATGTGAAAGAAGCTCGCCTGTCAATCGGAAGCACAGCAGGTCGAAGTCCTATATTATCGCCCGAGGAAGACATTCTTATGATTCAGTGGATGAAGCATTCAAAGAAACGCGGTTTTCCCGTCACAAAAAATATTTGGCTCATCAGGGTGGCCAATTCGATCAAAAAATTGAAAAGAGAAAATCGATTCAAAAATGGAATCCCGAGGAAAACCTGGTATGCCGGATTTCGCACTCGGCATCTGGAAATACTAGCCGAATTGCTCAAAATTTGACAAAAAATCCACCTTCTGTTACGCCATAGGCAAGACGAAGAATGTCTGGATGACGGCTGAGTCCTTCTTCGAGTACATTTCCAATGTTTTTCAGCCCTTTCTGACTCAAAATAAGATTCAAAGGCTGAAGATCTTATACGTTGATGGCCACTCATCACCTGTTACTCTGCCACTTATTGATTTCTGCATCGAAATGCTGGCTTTTTACTAAAATTCCACGCACATTATGGAACCATGTGACAAAGCACTCTTCGCTCAGCTTAAGAGGCAATGGACACGATGCTTAACAAATTGAAGGATGCAAAACCAGCTCAAAGTACGTCGTGAAGAATTGGGCCCGTTGTTAAAGAGTGCTATAGATGCGATTGACTTTTAAATTCTGATGAAGAATGGATTCCGGTCTTGCGGATTTCATCCATTTACGCCTGATGCGCTTGATTCTAATGAACTCCTTAAGAAACAACAAGACACTGTCGTGTCTGTAATCTCCTAACAGAATCCGACCAATTCCAAGAATGAAGAAATGATTAACGATGCCTTAAGGGTTGTCGAATCTTCAATGAACGATATACTGCTTCAGGCATTCAAACAAGCCGAGATGAGAAATGTTCCGTGGACAAGCGACGTTTCTAAGGCAGGGCTCTTTGCCGTATGAAAAAACTACGTAAAAATTCCTGTAAACCCTCTTCCTTGTCCTCGCCTTTACAATTTAATCGTTAACTGATTGTTTTGCAGTATTTTTTATTTCGAAATTTTGAGAATTTCGAAAGTTTTGATACTATAATCTAATTATTCTGAGAGGAACTAAATTATTATAAAATATCGTTTTTTTCAATTGCACCAACTTTTTACCATTTTCTAATCAATATATTTTACCCCATTAAAATATTAATCGGTTTTTACAAAACATAAAATATTCCTAAGAAACCTTAGGAAGCAATAAATTTGTGTTAATACCCACCATATATTCTAGTTTGACACAATTAGATGCTAAATACTCCGGAAAAAATCTATATTTTATATAGTAATCAATTTATTTATTCATTTTTCTTCAGTCACACTTATTATATTTTTCAGAAGAATTTTCAAGCAGTGCTGGAACAAAGATGGGATGGCGAGCCCACGTAAAAGCTAAAGAAGAAGCTAAATTGCAACAACAGCAGGAAGGTAGTGAAAAAGCCAGAAAAAGACAGGTAGAAGCCTAGGCGAAACTGCGGGAACAGGAAAAGAAAAAACTTCAAAAACAAGAACAGGTAGCAAGAAAAGAAAAGGAGAAAGCTGAAGCTGCAGCACAAGTTAAGCAAAAGAAAGCAGAGAGAAAAAAAGCATTTTCTACCAAAAAGGCGTAAAAGAGGATATGTCAAATCATTTTTAACTATTCAATTGATTTTGCCATTATATAACGAATATTCTTATACTATAACACTATAACACGGGTTAAGATGTTCAAATTATAACTTGTTAGTGACATGGAGGGAAAGCACTGTATTGAAAAGTGCAGATTTGGAACTGAGCCATCCACGCGCATAAAGCACACCAAAAATCAATAATTATTAACAGGCCATGCGGAAATTGCTGCGATCATGGTTATATTATTAAAAAGTAACTACTTCACTTACACTTTAAAAAACTCGTAACTTAAGTGTATGCAACAGTTAAAAGCTCGATGTTGTTCTATTGAAATCTAACCCTGTCACGAACTGGGGTCTTTAATTATATCACGAATTTGTCTTCCTAATTATGTGCAGTTTTCGCAATTTAAATTAATAATTGTTAATACTTAAGGAAGTTTCTATTCATAACAAAATTACTTAGTCCATGATCACTGTTTTTTCGTTAAAAAAATGGTTAACCTATTATTTTTCTGTTTAAAAGCATGATTTTTATTATTTTTGAGCTTGGAAATTATATTCCGAGATACTTTCATTACTATTTATGTAATTATCTTGTATTTTGTGTTCCTCTTCTCATGAAAATAACTACTAAACAGCTTCCTTGTTGGTTTCGATTTGTTGGTGCTTCTTTGCTGGCACGGAAAGTAACTTTTGAGTCTATATTCTTTGCATTCAGAAGAATCTTTTCCCTTATTTTTAGTGGTAATCTTGTAATCATTATATTTAAGAACTTAAAAAACAATAATAAAGAGGAGTTTAAGAAAGTTAGAATTTTGGCGGCCTGTGAAACTTTTATCTCCTAGATTTTCTTATAGCTCTCGTGGTGCTCTGATCAAAGAAGAATGGTTTTAACTTCCGAGGAAAGTGTTCAAATTAAATGTAAAAAATTAAACAAAAAATTCTGTAAACGTACAGTTCTTCACTATCTTATGCAAGAGTTTTAAATATTTTCATACAAATTTGGCTTACCCTTGAATGATAAATAATATAATTTAGTTATTTCGGAAATATGTTATATTTTGGAAATCTTATTACATAAAATAGTCAAAAAATTGTCGTTCACCCATGCATATGCATACATATCATTTCAGTGAACCTACGTCAGGGCCTTACATATATATTAGCTTGAAATCACAGAAATTAATGTTAAAGCGGTTAAAATTCAACAATATTTTTTAAATGCTCTTATCTTGAAATACAAATATTTGTTATGTTGCCACACATTATAAATACATAACTCAAAATATGAACTTTTGGAAAAGTAAGCAAATTGGAGAAGATTTATTTATTAATTTTTGTAACCATGGAATGGTCATAAAATAGTAATAAACTTACGCTTAAGATGGAGGACACCAATCAGGGCAAAGAATGGTATTTCTATAATAATCTTCATTCTTCCTGAATAAGCACAATGATAGATAACTGATAATTAAGTTCCTTAAATATTTCATGTGATCAGTAACTTGATAAATGACCAGTCATCAGATTTTTAGTACGGATAGCTGAAATCTTGTAAACTTTTTTTGCTATTAGTTGAAAAATCAGTATCAATACACTGTTTTTATAGACTAACTTTCATGAATTCCATCTATTACCAACACTCTACTTATTCTTTCGGGAACGCAGAGGGGATTAAGGAAGGTTACTGATATCGTATCTCAAATTCTTCATATTTTCTAGACTCAATTCAAGAAACAGGCAGAACCGCGATAATTATTAAAAGTAGAATAATATTTGTCAGTGTTTCATTGACCCAAAAGAAATGTTTTTATTGCATTGACCCACAAGAAATGTTTTTATGTTTCGTTATTTTCCTTCAAGCGATTTCTATCAAATCACCTAAAAAATACTACAATAACCTTTTTTTTACTATATTATATTTGGGGGGAAACGATTCAGGACCTTTAATATAGTGCGAAACTCTTTATTCTTCACCTATTCATGCCCCCCTGTAACAGGCCGTACGATTTCTTAGTAGTAGCTTTTGAAAATAAAAAAAAAGGTTTTTTTTCAAATTAAGTATTGCCTAGAAATAAATAAAACAATATTTTTATGTAACACAGAATCTTTCTTAAATATTGTTTTAATCATACTATTTATTTATTTAATCATACATAATGCGAGTATTAATTTAAATTCACTAATTGCAGGGCGGGGGGTGGTTAATTCGATGAAAAAGTCCTGTTTTTAAGAATTTTTTTTTTGCACGCAGAAAAAAGAAATGCAATATTTACTTATCAAGAAATGTAGATGGTTTCTTGTAATAGTAACAGGATAAACTGTTCTTAATAAGGGAGTTAAAATGTCAAAATCACTCAGCATTTCGTAAATTTCACAATGAAATTAAGATTAATTCGGCCGGACAGACAGACAGACGCCACACGGAGAATATTTGTGTGTTAAATTTTACATAACTTAGTTTGGAAAACGGAGGACACTACGGCATATTATTAAAATTTCGCTTTCAGTCATGTTAATTAAATAGGGTAATATTTGATATCAAAATATCAAATATTAATATAAATTCATTATAATTTAATTGGCGATTTAGTAAGAAATAATACAACTAGTTTTTAAAAGTCGAAAACGCTGTGACGGGTTTCCAACCACCTAATCTAAGTTATACGAGTTCGATCGCTAATGACTATAACTCGCGGCTAACTTATCACTTAGAATAATCAGAAAAAAATATCGGCTATAAAGTTAAAGTACAAGTGCTTCGGGGCGTACAAAAAATGTCTGGTCCCCGTTTCATCAAAATTTCTTATTTTAAAATTTTATTAATTTGTGAAAAATTTAACATTAAAAACTTACTAATTGAATGTATATAAAGTCTATTAAATTAAATTAGCTTAGAATTTAAGGAATAAAGTCAAAAATGTAATTTAATGTAATGTAATCTATATATTTAAACATTTTCTGAAGTCCTAAGATATTAACGGAAATTTAAAAATGTTCAAGTTTGTACGGGGGACTTAGTTTTAAGCTTCAGCCCTGACAATGCTGACGTCCCTAGCGATTCTTATTTTACCTTACTGTTGTGTAATTCCTCTCATAATAAATGTGAAAATCTCTAAAAAAAATCTGCAATCTATACTTTATTTTAAGTGAATCGTTAATATCACACGAAAATAAACTTTATATCATTCAATTAATAAAAATACTGGTATGGAAATAATACAATCCTTATATCAATTAGTACATATCAGATTTTTCACTTTTGGACTTGAGATTTTACATAACTCTTTAGCAATATTTATAGTTCTGTTTTGTATCAAATCCTACAATAATTGTAAACTTTATCTAAACGCATTAATGTCCTCCATTTACCGAACTAATTGGGTACATTTTAATGAACAAATTTTCTCCGTGCATCGTAAAAACTTGATTTTCGGATTCAGGGGGTCTCGAAACGTTGAGATCCGTTGAAAAACTGTGGTGTCAAATTTCAGCAAATTCTAATACTTTCTCAATCATAATTGATGAGAATGTAAAGAAACTACTTACATGAATGAAGGGCACCCCTAACCTCATAAGACACCCCTTCCACACCAAGCCAGAAACTATATTATAAATTGTGTAAAAGATTTTTAATCGGCATTAGGGTCAGTAATATTTATTTTTTTACTACTATTAATTCTTTAATAATTTGTTCGAAAATAAAAATGAGATTTTTTATGTTTCCATCGTTTCGTACTGACTCATCGTACTGTTTAATAAGCAATGTGAATCAGCCCTACCTCAGACATCACATTTTTAAATTTTAATTGACATGAATTCCGTTGTAATGTATATTTTACAAAAAATGTTATGTTTGTTTAAATTCACAACAATTAATGATGTTTCGGTCACGGATAAGGGCTAAACCCTAAATTAAAAAATTAAAAATTATTAAGCTGATAAGGAATTATTATTATTTTTATCAAATGTTAGTGAAGAAAAAGCATATATGTATGTATATAATATATATTTCATGCAGTCGCATGATAAACATAAACTTCTGCGGATCATTAAATCCTCGCGTTGAAATTATCAAATGTTTCCTACAATGAGCGTATATATTCAGTGAACACGTACGCCGGGTGTTCGTGTTCGCAAAAAAAATTGGCAACGTTCATAATTAGTGCGGATATGTGTACTAACGAGATTGGCTTAACAAAAGCCAGGAAAAGTTTTTGGGCTAGAGTTGTAATTAAAAATTTAATTTAATTACACACTCGCTTTTATCAAAAATATAGGTTCAAGAATCACTATTTAAATTTTAAATGCTCTTAAAAATAAAAAAATAAAACAATTGTTATATTCCTTAGCTTATTAGTATAAGAGTACAAATGTAATTTGAAATATAAAAAGAATTCGATAAGTTCATAATTTAAAATTTAAAATAAAATATTAAATTATAACATAATAATTAGGAGCAATTCGTTAGGAAAAAGAATTGCTGCATATTATAAGACTTTTTGATTTTGAACATTTTTATTTTCATTAAGAACTTTATAATTTTGTTATTTCATTTCATTTTTTGTAAATGTATAATAAATGGAAATATCTGAAGAAAAAAACGCAATTGTAACATAATGTTTGATTTTTTCACATAAAACTTGTGTCATCATTTTAGATATTAACTTAATTTTTAAATACTTCTTATCCAAGGGAATTTAATCAAATATAAAACACTAAAAAATATTCTACTTTTTTAAACGCTTTGTATTTTATTTTAAGAAAACTAACTTTTCTGTTAAAAATTGGAATTAGGATTTGTCGACATTATTATACTATTCAACAGGTTGGGGAAAATACTAGAGTCGTAAAAGAGCTAAACTTGTTGCATAATTCAAAAACCCTTACGATTTTAGGGATTATGAATACAAATAATAAAAATTGACACTTATTAATCATTCATCTTATAAGGTAAACAAATAATTTGCTTTGTATATATTTAATTATTTGTCAACGTTTTAAACACTGCGAGAACAATGTTTCCATAAAAAAATTAATAACATGTTTTATTTGGTTGAAGCTGAAGTATTATTGTTCATTTGTAAGAACTATACACCTAAAAAATTTGATATAGTTTGTCAACCAATAGATCATTTTTTTTAATTTGGAATTTTTTGGTCAAAAAAGAAACCAGAAGATTAAAATTAATATTGATTAATATTTTTTCACTTTCGTCAGATGCCAACCCACACATTTTTTCCTTGAGCTCAAACGATTCGATTAATTTTAGCATTTTCACTCAGACACTAGGGCGGTGTGAAAATGCTGTAATGAATCGAACCGTTAGAGCTGAGAAAGAAATTGGTGAGTTGGCCCCCGAAAAAATTGAATCTTTTTTTTCGGATAATGTTCATTATTCTTCATTTTTATTTGAAAAATGAAAGCAAATTCTATTGGTTTAAAAATATGGTAAGCTTCTTATGTGTGAACTTTTTACTGGTAAACAATATTAACAAATTAGGAATTCGGAAACATTTTTTTGATCCATTTATAATTTTTCGAGAGTATGCAAAATATATGTCATTTTTATCAAATTATATGAATTCATTTTGAAAAAAGGAAAAATAATACGATCTTTCTTTGGTTCAAGCTGAAGAAATTTATGGTTCGATATATTGAACTCTTATTTACAAAAAAGTGTGTTAGTAATGTTTTGAATAATGTAAAAAAGTATTGGAATTTTCAAAATTTGGATTCTTAAATAAAGAAAGAGAACAGCAGATATTAATCGATCCAAATTGTTTTTTTTTTTTGTTAACCCGCAAATTTATTTTCATCAGCTGAAACCATTCGATGGATATTAGCTCAAATTAATCAAATCGTTTGTACTGAAAAAAAGTATAGGTTGGCATCTGAAAAAGTAAAACATTTTTTTTGTAACCGATTAATTTCTGCTGTTCTATTTTTGATTTAAAAAATTTTTTAAATGTACCTATTCTAAAAAATTAGAAATATGAAACCAAAAAACGTGTCTCATTTAAATTTGATTAAATGTGAAAAATACGTGTTTGCTTGGCTTATGCACAAATTTTGGAAAAAATTTCTTTATCAGAAATCATTTTTTTTCGTGTTTTAGGAATTAGTGGATTTTGGATCTTTATTGTGATTTAAAAAGTATTAAGGACCACAAAGTCAATGTTTTTTAAATTTCCTCCATTTTCAAAACATGTTTAATTAGGTAAAGATTTAGTTTTTAAATTTGTTATATTTTATTATTGTTCGTCAGCAAACACTGTACGTATAAAAAATTCGCTATGATTTGTTAAGTATTAGGAAAATTCATAATAATTTTAAAAAATATGAAGTTTTAAATTAAAAAAGTGAGCAGACGATATCAAAAGGTCTCAAATATTGTACTTTCTTTGGATTTTGAACCACCATTTTTTTCCTCCGCTCAAGCTAAACCCTTTAACGGCGATGCTTTTAAACCGGTTAAATAAAAATTCTGAAAATATTCAGGAACAATGTATGGTCGTTTTATGATCGATTTTAGGAAACAAATTTTTTCTAAATTTTGTTAACTTTTTCGGTTTGTGTTAAGTGTACGGTAACTAAGAAGCATCTAACGAGGTGCGGAACAGTCCACTTTGATCTAATGCACGTAGAGATTTTGCGGAATTCTAAGCTCGTTACCTGAAAATTAGGAAAAGTCAAAGTAGAAGAAGAAAAATGGAATTGTGTTAACTTGTAACGAAAAAAAAGATTAGAAAGCAAATATTTTTTTCTATTTTTTACGGATCCTAAAATATAATCCATATTTACACAAAATCCGTACAAATCCGTTTCCACTGGATCCATAAAAAATTGAAAAAATGTAGTTTAAAAATTAAAGAAATGTACATACTTTTTTACATTTAAGTCTATTCACTTCCATAGGCTTAACAAAATTTGACAAATTTTGTTTCTTTATTTTACGGATCCTTAATGTGTAAACGGATTTTCGCTGAATACTTGTAAAAACAGCTCATGCTTTGGGATCTGTGCAAAATAGAAAAATAATTTTTTGAACTTAAAATTATTTACGTATTTCCTTAGTTTATTAAAAAGAGGAACAAAAAATAAATAAAACAAAAAGATTTTTATTTTGCAAGTTTAGGCACAAATTAACCAAATTGCATTTTTGGTTATTTTTTAAAGTATTTATTATTACGACGAAAAAATTTGTTTCTTAAATTTTTCTCATCTAAGGTCATTTACTTCCATAAAATTCGCCCAACAAAATGTTTATCAATTTTCTTTCAGATACACAAACAATTAAAAAAATTTTAATGTTCTATTAACTTGTCCAACGGTGATAATTTGTTTGAAAATTCGTATGGAGTTTGTTCATAACTTTGCTGTACTGTTACCGTCGAATCTAATTATTTTGAGTATTTGCGACATACCCTATTAGATACCCTGTCAATATTTCCATACAAGATTTGCCCTGTATAAAGAACTCATCAGCACCTTATCTGGGCCAGACAAAATCTTCCAAATTAGCTTATCTAGAAAAATACAGATATTTTTTAAATAAAAAATTATACTGGCATTAAATTTTTCCTCTAGGTCTCTAGGGATGAGTTACCATAAGAATAAATTTTAATCAAAACATGCTTCTACAAAAAAACACTTTTCAATTAAAACACAACACAGATCAGTTACATATTATATCTCTAAAAGATCCAACTAAATCTATTTCCTCCCATAATAGAAAAAATATGAGACATATGAGAAAAGGAAAACAATCTCCCGTTGTAAAAGACACCTTCTTAGCTGGATCTTGTCTCTCCCCGGCGGCAAATTTCAGAAGCCTCAG
>JAWWLR010000158.1:38669538-38685736 GCA_035041075.1 Acraspis erinacei | reverse complement strand
CTCAGAAATGTTCTGGTTTGAGAGAATTAGATTTTTGTACATAAGATTTTTGATACGCTTAGCTAAAATTTCATGATCGACCCTCACGCCTATTCTCATCTCATGCCCGGCGAATGCTGTCACGTGGTACAGATCCGGAGGAGAGTTCACCCTCTGCGCTGCGTGAAAAATATGTAAAGTATTGATTGCATTTTATAATTACTTGGGAGCCGGGCGTCTTAGCTACCCTCGCACCACCCATCTCCCTTTCTCTTTTCTCTCTTTCTCAGCCACCCCACGTTTCTCGCACCCTCCATCATCCTCTCGCGCGTCTCTTAGCTTCCTTTCTCTTTTCACCTTCTCTCTCTCACTCACTCTCTTACATCACTCTCTCTCACCCTTTCTCTATCTCTCTCACTCTTACATCACTCTCGCTCACTCTTACAACTCTTACCTCTCTTTCTCTCTTTCTTCTCTGGGTCTCCTTATACCTAAATGAAGAAGAAGTATACGTTCCTTTACTTGAGCTTGTGTCTGTAGAGAGAATACATGTAAATCAGTGAATGTAAGGGTGGTGGGGATGGTCGTTTCTCGTGTGAATACTCGCGTGGTGATGCTGTGTGGATCTCAGCCATACGAGAGAAGGAAAGAGGAGGTAAGGGAGAAAGAGAGAAAGAGAGAGTGGGATACAACGAAAGGACAGGGAGATATTAAGACGGAGGGTTCCTTTACTTTCAGTATGCAGATCGATTGCTGAATATTTCAAGGAGCTAGAAAAATTTAATTGCAATCCTTCGTGTACCCAAATGGGGTGGTTTATTTGCACGAACTCAGCATTGTCGTACTGCGAATTTATATCAAGAGAAATTTCTTCATCTCTTTAGAGGACATTTTTCAATTCAGTAGTGTTTGACACATTAGAGACTCTGCATAAATTATCTGAAGTCTTTTGAATGGGGCGGGGAGGTGTCAAGGATTTTTCAATTCTGTCTTACAGGGAGAGGCCTCCCCCCTCGAAATACTTTTGACCACGTACCCCTTGTACCTGGTTATAAATATTTCTCATATCAGGTATTTTTTTCGAAATTCAATCATTTGTTATAAGAGTCGTCCTTTTTTATTGAAAATTCAACTGTCTAGAGATTCACACCTTCTTCGTCAAAGAGGGCTATTCTTAAATACTTGACTATGAATATAATAAATAGCCACGAAGACATCACGCATTCTTGTCTTACACATTGCATAATTTCGAACCAGTCACTTTTCTTCCTTAACTGAATTATTTTATTGAAAACTCACTAATTTTTTTTTAATTAAAAATTTTAATTGCATTTTTTCTCTCTGGACTGCAAAATTTCTTTAAAATTTAAAATTTAACTATTTTCTTAAAAAAACTCGTCTTTTTGGTTTGAAAGTTCATTTCTTTCTATAGAAATTCTATATTTGCTGGTTAGACATATAAATGTATCATTAAAAGTTAAACTGTGCCGTTTGAAAATGAACTTTTTTGTTAAAAATTCAACTGTTCCGTGGGATATTCAACAATCTAGTAGAAAGTTCAACTAGTTGGTTGATTTAAAAATAAAGGGTCTCGCAAACGAAATGGCAAAATTCCTTTTAGTATTTTTTGAATGTATTTTCGAAAATCGCGTTTTGGTATGTACAGCATAGGTCCGCAGTGTAGATTTTCCTTCACTGTGTAAAATTTCTGAAATATCAGTTAACAGGTTCAGACCACGGAGGCTTTAAATTCTGTTCGAAAGAAAAATGTTACTTTTTTTATCATTCGTCTATTTTTGAAATTTTATTTCTTTTTGTAGAAATTGTATTTTTTTAAATCTAGTAGAAAGTTCAAATAGTTGGTCGAAAGTTGAACCGCTTTGTTGAAAATTCATCACTTTCGAGTTAAAAATTCACTTCTTTGGTTCAATTAATATTCAACTATTTTGTTGAAATTTGTGTTTTTGGTTTGAAAATGTAACAATTTTATTGATTTTTTTATTTCTTGGCCAAATATTTTTTGTATGGAAAATTTAACCATTTTGTTATAAATTCGATTTTATGATTCAACTATTTGTTTGAAAATTTCGTCTTTTTTGGTAGAAAATTAGTCTTCTCGGTTTGAAATTCAACTTTTCTTATAAAGTTAGTCTTTTTGGCTTGAAAATTCTATTGTTTGGTTAAAAATTACCTTTTTTGGTGATAATTCAACTTTTTTGTTGAATATTTTTTATTTCAAACTTATATTTTTTAAATTAAAATTCAACTGTTTCATTTTTGGTTAAAAGCTGATCTTTTTTTGTGAGAAAAGTAAAATTCTTAGTTGAAAATTCAACTGTTTGTGGAAATATCGTTTTTTGGATTAAAGAGTTAACTGTTTTTGTTAAAAATTAACGTTTTTGTTGAAAACTTATATTTTTCGGTTGAAAAACTTTCAACCAATTAGTTTTTCCTCGAAAATTAAACCACTTTGTTGAAAATTCATCACTTTCGAATTCAAAATTTATTTCTTTGGTTCAATATTCAACTATCTTGCTGAAAATTTGTCTTTTTTGGTTTGAAAATTCCACAATTTGATTTTTTTTCTCTTTTTTTTTTACTACAAACTTTTGTTTGATAAAAAAGCACTATTTTGTTGAATATTAGTCTTTTTGGTTGGAAAATTCATTTATTTCAACGGTTTTATTTCATTTTTTGACTTAAAAATTTTGATTTGATTAGACATTTAACTATTTTGTTGAAAATTAAACTGTTTGGTAGAAAATTCGTATTTCAGGCTCGAAAATTCAACAATGTGGTACACTTTTTTTTAGTTTAAAAGGGGAATTAATTTGTTTAAAATTTCATATTCTTGAAAAAAAATATATTTATTTGGTTAAAAATTCAACTACTTTGTTGACAATTTGTGTTTTCGGCTTCAAAATTTGACCATTTTATTGATTTTTTTATTTCTTGACCAAATATTTTTTTTATGAAAAATTTAACAATTTTGTTATAAATTTATCTTTTTAGTTCAACTGTTAGTTTCAAAATGTATGTAACTAATCGAGCATTTATCTTTTTTGGTAGAAAATTAATCTTTTTGGTTTAAAATTCCACTGTTCTTATAAAGTTAGCCTTTTGTCTTTGAAATTCTACTGTTTGGTTAAAAATGACCTTTTCTTGTTGATAATTCAACTGTTTTGTTAAAAATGAACTTTTTTCTTGAAAACTTATATTTTTCGGTTGAAAGTCCCACTGATTTGTTAAAAATAAGTTTCTTCAATTAATTTTTTTAAATAAAAATTAAAAATTCCAGTTTGAACTTTACGGTTGAAAATTAACATTTTTGTTGAAAGTTCATATTTTTCATATTCTGTTTAGCTTGTCTCATTATAACACGTAACGTTTGCCGTTCTCCAAAACCTGTACGTAATATTTTTAATTCAAAAGTGTTTGCAAACTATAAATTATATTTTCATTGGTATAATTTAATAATGCATTTTAGAATAATAATCCATAAACCGTTTTTATTTTACATTATTATTAATTATAATCAACAAAATTTGCATACAATGTTTTTGGTGTGTAAAAATAATCGAGGTAGTGCGCATAGCATAAATTATATATAATAATTTCCTTAATTGCCTTTGGTTTATGAAGTTCAGATATATTCAAACGTTTTCTTTTTCAAATTTTGAAAATATGAAAGGAAATTTTTTGGAAAACCCCACCTTTTTGTTTCTTCTTTGGCCGGTTGAAAATTGACGAAAATTTGTATTTGCTTGTGAAATTTAATTAATGGATTGGAAATTGTAATCAGGTATTCATAAATCGGATATATTATTTATTTAGCAGTGTCACTCATTAATTTGTCAATATAAAAATAACTATTTAAAATAATTATTTGACTTTCATTATAACGGCACTTTTTAAGTTATTATAAGCACAAGATATTAATTAAAATTTCAAATTAATTAAAAAAAAAATTACGGGGACACGACCGAAAGCGGGTACGGCTAAAAGCGAATAAGACTGATATACCTACTCATATTTAAATATTTAATCTTTCAATTATTATGAAAATTATTAAGCGAAGCTAAATATTGTTGGGTACCTTAATTCAAAATAATTTTAAGATATAAGAAAAAATCAACTGTTAGGGTTTTGCAATCGAAATATTAAAATTTAAATAATTCAATTGTTCAAGAATTTTTTATAGTTTTATTTGAAAGTATATCTTTTGAAATGAGTTCTGATCATGAACTTCTATTTCTTTCAGTAATATGTACTTTAGGCGAGCCCCCTGCTTAATTAATATTAATGTGGTTTGAAGCAGATTCATATTTTTTAATTGTCCGAAAAATTAGACTATAATATATATGACAATTAGCATAAACGATTTTTAAAATATTTTTACATTATTGGATTTTAGTTTGAATTCCAACTAGTATGCGGAGTAAAATTATGCGCATTATCAACATTGAAAAAGTGTAAATGTCAAAAAGGTTAATGTGATAAAACTAAATAAACACTCAGAGTGGAAAGTCAATTTCAAAACAAGATTTCAAATCATTTTCTAAAATTTAGGGAAAAAATGTAGAAGATTTCAAAGAGAATTTTTCGATTTTTCAAGATAAAAAAAAATATATATAGAACTTTTTATAAAGATGTTACAAGGTTTCAGGCGAATAAAAATATTTTCTGAAGATTTTCCAGAAAATTTTGAATAATTTTTTATTTTACAATATTTATTTTAAGAGTATATTTGAATAAAATTTAGAACATTTTAAAAGATTTCCAAAATTATAAAAAAAGAATCTGAAAAATTTGAAGGCCTTTTTTAAGTTTGCGCAATTTTTTCAAAATTTTAAGGAAAATTCAAATAATTTAGAAAGATTTTTGAAAAATAATTTTCGAGAATATTTAAAAAAATTATAAAACATTACAAAAGATTTCCAAAATTGTCAAAAATAAATCCGATAGATTTTAAACCATTTATAGGAATAAGTCCAGTCAGTTGAGAAGATATTTAGGAATTTTTGGAATTTCGAATAATTACTGATAACTTTAGCGTTTGAGATATTTTTTCTGAAATGTACTAAAATTCTTTAAAGTAATATTTTAGAAATTTTCTTTTGGCATATGAAGGAAGAAAATTGAAAAATAATTATTCATTCAAAATTTTAATTTAACAAAAATTATTTTTCCCCTTAAATTATAATTTGCAATGTTTTTTATCCTGGCACCAAAAATCTTTATCTGTTGCAAATTTAACAATTTTGATTAAAATTCGACTCTGTGCTTTGAAAATGAATCTTTTTTGGTAGAAATTTCATCTTTCTCAATTAAAGTTGCAAATATTTTTAGCTGAAGATTTAAATATTTTGTCAAACTTTTCTTTAACGAATTTAAGTAATTTGTATTTAAATTTAAAATGTTTTTAGTTTAATTATCAAATATTATATTATAACTTGAGTATTTAATTTTTAGGGTTGAAAATACAATTATTTAAATAAATGTTAAGCTGTTTTGAAAAAATGTAATTGTCTCGTTAATTATTAATTATTTTAGTTGATGAATGGTCTTCCTTGGTTCAAATTTGAGCTTGTTGATAGAAAATGCATGCATTTGGTTGAAGATTCCATTTTTGTTCGTAAATTAAACTTGCTGTGGAAAATTTAATACATTTTCGGGTTAAAAAATTAACATGTTCGTAGAAGCCTCGTATCTTTTGGAAAATATTTCATGCTTTTTGGTTAAAAATACAACTGTTTAAAAATAATTCTTTTTTGGTTGAGGATTCAACTATTAAAATATTTTTTAGTTTAATTATCAACTATTATATTTTGTTGTTGAGAAATCAGCTTTTTAGATTGGAAATCGTATTGCTTGATTAAAAGTTAAACCAATTTGTTAAAAATTCACTTGCTTCGCTGGCGATTCATCATTTTAGTTCGAAATTCGCCTCTTTGGTTAAAAATGTAACCAGTTAGTAGAAAATTTGACTTTTTTGACAGGAAATTAATAGTTTTTGTTGAAAATTCCATTTTTTGGTTGAGGATTTATCTATTTTGTTGATTTTTTTGGTATGAGTTTAATTTTTTTTTTATTAAAAATTGTAATTTTTTTCGATTGGACTACCAACTGTTACATGTTTGTTTGAAGATTTATTGTGTTAGTTAAAAAAATAGCCTTTTTTGGTTTAATTTGTATTTGGTTGAAACGTCAATTTTTTGTTTGTAAATTAACTATGCTGTGGAAAATTCATATTTTCGGGTTAAAAAATTAACTATTTGTAGAGAATGTATATTTTCTTTTAGGAAAACTATATGGATATAACCTTAAAAACAAATAAATTTATAAGATGATTTGTTATAAAAAATTTTTATTTTGTGTTCAACATTTTTTTGCTCTTTAAATCGTGAAACTACACCCATGCATTAAAAAGTCTGACTGAACTTTCGAAAACCAAAATTAAAAGCAAAAGAAAAATATGATTTAAAAAATTGTTTATTTTGTAAAGAGCTTCCTCATAATTATCTTTACTTTGAACAGGGTTTCAATTTCCTGAATTATTTCAAAATTTTGTAAGGAATGAACCCACAATCATACAAATAAATTCATTCTTAAAGTAGAAATATAAGGACATATCTTTTTTAAATTTAAAGACATTTCCAGGCTATAACCTTGAAAATGATACTAAATATGAGAAATCGTTTTAGAAAACGCAATTTACTTTATAAAAAATTTTCCATAATATTTAATTACAATTTTCTAAAAATTGTTGTCATTTTTATTTAGTTGGATTAAAAAGATTTACAAAAATTGATCTATTTCTCATTTTATCGATGGGACATCCACTTATAGCTCGATGTCTGCTTTGAGATGAAATGATCGAAGATTATGTTTTTTTTTTAAAGCGAAGATTCGTTTTATGGAATTACCGGCGAATACTTTAAAGTCGATTCAGTTGAATCTTATTTCCATGGGAATCTGTTTTAAAGATGTTTTTCTTTTTATGACTTTATCTTACTTGAAGAATTTTAATAATCTTTCCTCGAATATTAGAGGAATGAATATTATATCCCTATTTGGGTTTGTAAAGTATCCATCAAAGTTATTCACATCCCCTTCTGTGAGATTCAATTAAAATTTAGAATCATTTTTAAAATATCATAAAATTACCTGGAAAAGAGCAGGAGAATTTATGTTGTCGAGGGACCAAATATTTTCCCGAATGTTTAACTTTAAAAAAATGCTTTAAAAAAATGAGCTAAAAAGATATATTTGATAGAGTTTTCTCTATATATTTTTCCAACCATCAGGACCATCGAAGCTTTCAAATAAACCGTAAAACATTCGGGAAGCCCTAGCAGAAATTTAGAATTTAAATTTAAAAATATATATTTAAACACTTAATTAAATATTTAAATTTTAATATAACATTTTCTGGCATCACCGCGGTTCAGTTTTAGGTAATAAACGGGATTTTATTTAAATAAGGGGATGAAAAGGGAACTTCATTCAGTGTTAAAAACTTTTTATATTTTACAGGTATCTCGTGAATATATTCAAGAATTTTTAGAAAATTCGTCTTTATGTTTTCAAAATCTATCTCTCTTGGTAAAAAATTTGCTTTTTTCAGTTAAAAGCGCTACTCTTTGATTAGAAAGTAATCTAGTTAGTTTGTGGATTGATCTATTTTATTGAAAATTCCACAATTTTGTTGACATTTTTTTCTTTCATGGCTGAAAAATCTTGTTTTTTTTTTTTTTGTTTGAAAAATAAACTATTTTGTTGAAAAGCCTCTTTCTTGGATAAATTCAACTGTTTTAAATTAAAACTGAAATCTTTTTTGGTTGAAATACCGATTATTCAATTGTCCCTCAGGAATTCATTTATGATGCAGTTAATAATTCAAGTACATGGCTAAAAGGTGAACTACTTTGTTAGAATTTTATTTTCAGATTCAGCATTTCAGTTCATAATTTATATCTTTAATTCGATATATACCTTTTTTGTGGAAAATTTAACTATTTGGTTTAAAATTAATTTAAAAAAATTAAAATTCATAATTTATGATAGAAAATTCAACTATTTTTTAGAAGATACATTTTTTCGACTTTAAAATTCAACAATTGAGTTGAAATTTATATTCTTGACTCCAAAATAATTTCTGGTTGAAAAAAATTCTTTTGTTTAAAAATCAACTATTTGGTTGGATATTCATCTATTTTGTTTAAAATTTAATACTATTTTTACTTGAAATATAAAAAATCTGAAAGGTTTCAATTTTATTTTAATATTAGTTGCTACATTAATTTCATTTAGAAGTATTTATTCTCCTGTTTAATCTATAATTAAAATTGTCATCAAAAAGAATTTCTTTCACAGTCTTAAATTTCTATTTATGATTCTTAAAGAATTAATCAAAACTTTGTAAAAAAGGAAGAGAAGGGTAAAATTGGGTCAAAGTTTTCAATTTGAGATGCTTTAGGGGATTTTTTCAAATTTATAATGGAAAAAGGGGATTAAGTCAAAATCAAGACTGTGATCCCTGCATTTTAGAAAATAATGAACTCAAAAATTGATATCTGATCAATACTCCCTAGTCATTCAAGTGAGTTATAGAACATTTTGCTAACGCTTACAGAAGACTCAAAATTTCCAATTCAATTCTTGAAGTCTTGCAAACTTTTAGCAATGCTGATGACCTTTTCAAATTAGTTCGATTTCTTAAAGTGACTGTAAAAAAACTAATTAAGAAACATCAGAAAAACTGATTTTGAAATCTTGAGTCTCCAACAATTTCAAAATAGAATTCTAAACAGCTCCTACAATGATTCCACTTTCAGACTGCTCCTTTGTTTACTTTCCACACAACTATTGAAAACATTGAAACGGGTTCAATAGCGAATAAGCTAATTAAATTTCCCTGCCGGCTCGAAAAATTGGTAGGAATAAAAACCCACAATCGGATTTCAAAGCGCTTCTCACTCGACTATCCTTCTAGCCAGAGGTTCTTAAGGGGGGAGGGTTCGCGGCCTCGTGAATATTTACAAGAGTGTACAAGTGTTGTTCTTCGGAGCTTGCCGGGCTTAAAATTCGTAGTTACCCCGGGATTCAGTAGGAACGAATCTTACTGCGAGACACACGAGGCTGCCAGGAGCTGAATATCGGAAAGGCAAAGAGTGAGAGATGCCAAGAGTTGCGACTAAGTAAGGAAAATACTAAAGAGAAAGGGAGACATCCTCCACGAGTAGAGCAAAAAGGAGTGAAACGGGTGAAGAACCGGGGCCGGGGTAGAAAAGGGTAGGTAAGGAGGGCCACTGTTTTTACCAACCAGCCTGCGAGTGCCGCGCACTCATTTACTCTTGGTGAACTAACACCATCAAACTACTCCTCCCATGTGCATACATTATATTACACACCACTTCACCTACTTCTTCAACATAGATGCCATTTCTCGTACACACACAATTACTCTTTTCCTTACTGTATCTGAGCCATGCTCATTTCTTCTGATAGATGCATATAAGCACACCATTTCTGATTGCACACCATTGCAGAGCATTTCTTGGTGTTATGAACAATGCTGATGCATACACACAACAGGTATGAAGAAAGTAGAATCTGTGGACCACTACTACACATATGAGTCGAGAGCGGAAAACACACACACATACACACAAGGAATCACTTACACATGATAAGAAAATCTCGAAGGAGAATCAACAGAAACAAACGGGAAGAGAGAGGAGGAAAGTTTGTGTGATTGTGAGTTGTGTGTGTGTGTGCGTGTGTGTAGTACGAGTAATCAGGCTCACCGACACGGGGAAGGACTCACACATCCTGATACGCACGTAAGGGTTTTCTCGGTTTCTTACGGCGAAGGAGTGGGAGTTTTGGGGGTGGGTCGGCAGGAAAAGCGGGGTGACTCTCCCTTGCTCTCACTCAGTCTCGTCCCTTTTCTCTCTCACTCTGCCTAGAAGTTGCGCCCAGCATTTTAATCGATTTCATTTGCGCGCATGTGAGTGAGCGAGTCGAGCTCTCGGGGGTTGCACGCCGGTGTATAAACCTTTCTTTGTTTTGCTTTGCTTGCGTCATTAGGGGTCGGGGATGGATGGATGGGGCGCTCCAAAGAGAGGGCGTGGTTCTTCTACGATTTACGTACTGAGATCTGCATATGTAGACTATCGCGTGTGTGTACCTTCACCCCTTAAGCACATAAGTAAAGGACGGGGATTACGTGTGTGTCGGTACGCGCCTTCGCAACCGGCAGCTCAGAAGGGGGTGCACGAGAAATATCATATCATATCTGTCTGATTGATGCCACACTGGGAACGAATTTGACTTTACGTATGAGAAATATTATTCGAGATTTGCTTCGATAGTAGAAAACTTTTTTCAGAGGGAAAAGGGGGTGGGTTGGTGGGTAACTGGTCCAATTTTCCAGAAAGTTTTGTGGCAGTTTGGATTTTCTATGATGAAACGTACAAGTGTAGATACAGATATGTAAAAAGAGGTTCTCTTACAATATTCAATATTCATTCATGATTAAATTTCCATGAAATTTTTGACAAATTAAAACTTCATTTAATAAGTTCGATAATATTAATGAGATACTTTTTAGGGTTTCGCAGTCTCTGACAGAAACCCTTATATTATCGGTCGGTTGTCTGTCCGTGGATTCGATATTTTACTTTAGAGGGGAAGCAGGCGTGGGAGGAGAGAGGGATGGAGAAATACGAGAGGGGAGGGATGGAGAAATACGAGAGGGGAGGGAAAATAATGTAAAGTTAGGGAAGTGGAAATAGGGCAGGGGATGTAAGCGAGAGGAAACTGGTGAGGGTACTAAGTAATGAAGGGGGAGTATATGAAGTAGGGATTAAGATGATGATATGAGGCGCAACAGGGGAAGTTGAGATTCAGTAGCGCGGGGAAGTATGGGGAGTACGGAAGGGGAAGTAAGTGAGTGGAACGAGTAAAGTGTAATAAGTACTCAGTAAGTGTGTGATGGGAAGTAAGGGGAGTGATAAGTAACGAGGAGGGAGAGGGTGAGGAATTAATAAAAAATAAGGGAGGGGAAGTGACGGAGGAATGGGGGAGTAGGTGTTGATAAGATATATTTCAAGAAAAGAGGTGAACAGAGCAGAGCAGAGGAGAACTGAGGAGAAGAGAACAGAGGACAGGAGAAGAGAGCAGAGCAGTATATAGGTGAACAGGAGAGAACTGAGGACAGGAAAAGAGAACAGAGAGGGAGTGATGATAGAGGAAAGAAGAGGAGAACAGAGAAGAACAGAGAAGAAAGGAGAGGTGAGAAGAGGATATGTGAGAAGAGGAGAGGAGTGGAGAGGAGATTAGAGGACTGAAGAGGAGTGGAGAGAAGAGGAAGAAGAGAGTAGAGGAGAGTAGAGGAGAGGAGAGGAGAGGAGAGGAGAGGAGAGGAGAGGAGAGTAGAGGATTCTAATTTCGTGTTTCACGGATTAATTAATGCTGTGAAAATGTCACTGACTTTCGTTGCTATTTCACTGTTATTCAGTAAAAATCCTGACTTAGTTGGGCCTTTTTTGCATATTATTCGCGTTTTTTGAGTTCCTCAGCATACATTTAAGATGAAGTTTACGCAGTATTGAAAAAGCGACCTCAATATTTCTGTTAAAAATTAAATTCATCATATTTACAAAATGAACCCTGGTTTCTAACATCCCATGAAAACTGCTTTAAAAATGGCGAGTAAACTTTTAGCAGGCTATTTTTTTACAAAATTCAATATATTTTTAAAGAAAAAAGTGAATAAATATTTTTGTAATTTTATATTTGAAAAATATTCATTTTAGAGAAAGTTTTTTCAGATTATAAATATGTATTTAGATGAAATCTATACAATTTCTATCTTAGATAAACATGCAAAAATTGAAAAAATGTCAAATATTGATCCGACCGAAAGTATAAGGGCTTTTGCCCGGGGCTATAAAACCCTTAAAAATTAAGGCACTTTGACGGAAAAACATTTAGAGCTGAACAGGAATTTACAGATAATTTTTTTTTCTTTTGAGTTGTGAGCTTTGAATTGTGACTTAGCTCACTTTCTTTTATTGTAAAAAGGACGACGGACGGACGAACATCCAACCAAAACTATGGATATTCCGGCCCGGGGCTGTGAAACCTTAAAAAATATATTTTAGATTTTTTCATTTGATTTTTCAGTATTTATCTATTTGAACTACGAATTTTTCTGAGTGGTAGCAGTACTGACGAAGCTTTATTAAAATTAAATATAAAATTAAATTTGTTTAAAAATAATCAAATTATTTTGAATAAATTGAAATTTCTCTTTATTTTGGCAACAGTGCGATTTACAAAAATATTGCCTTACTTTCCAGCTTCTAAATCTTCCTAAATAAAGAGTAAAATTATTAACTTAGTAGTGTTTAATTTTCTTGAGGGGTTTGCTAGTAAGTGCGGTAAATAGATGAATGAAAAAGGGTTGAGCACGTGGTCGGTGAATAAAGGTCGCGGACTGGACTATAGTGGTAGTAAAGAAGGGTGGCGGTGCAGAGATTTGATGGGTAGTGGAATGGGGTGGTCCAGTGCGTGGTCAGCTGGCATCGGCGCGCGTCTCCTGGGGGTTTGGGGTTTGAGAATTGGCTCGTGTAGAGGGGGGGTCACCACGTGGCTGCGCACGTGGTCTTCGCCCTCCATCGAGTCTCTTACCTCCTAACACCCTCCCTCTCACCCTCCTCATCGGTATTTCCACCCTTCTCGTCTCTCTCCACTGGTTCTTAGATTGTTATCCTTATCGCTCTTGAGACACTTTATTTTCGTTAACACACATTTGGAGGTGGAGTGAACTTTTCAAAACAGATTTCGAGGTCTAATTTCATTTTAATCGATCTTTTCGTTATCCCTATTATTATGATTTCATTATCACTATAACTGTAATGTATTATAGTTATGGGTTATATTAATCATTCAAATTATAAGGAAATGGTGACAATGAGTTTTTTAGAAGGTAATGTGGCACTTCTTATTACGTATTCCACACACGTAACTACATTATTGTGTGCTCGCGTGTTTCTAACCCGTATGGAATGAGTAATGTGAAAAAATATTGATGCATATCGTGGGGTGAAAACAAAGGTGGCATGTGAAGATTTGTTGTGGGAGTAGTTCGGGTTTCAGGATTTTGAATTGAGAATAGTAAGAGGATTTTCATTATGTATTGTTTATAATGTTTGTAATTATTTATAGTTCCAAATCTGAACAAAATTGCGAAATGAAGTACCATCTTCAAAAATTTCAAACCACTACTGCCTAAGGATAATTGAAGCAGGGGAAGTTAAATAGAGTTAATTTTTTCATAAAATTGAGTTTAAAGTTTCAAATGATTCAAACTAAATGAATGTAGTATACAAATTATTAAATTTTTTAGGGTTTGGTATTCCCGGACAGAAGCACTTATATTATAGCTTCCTGGGTGAGGGGAAGTGAGGGGAGGGCGAGCATGAGAAGTGGGAGCAAATGGTTGTAGGGTCAGGAGGGGGAGTAAGGGGAAATAAGGGGCTTTATGGAAAGGGGAGTGTTAGCTGAGAAAGCATGGCGAGGGGGAAGTAGATGAGGAAGAAGTTGGAGAAGGGAGAAGGAGTGAAGTTTGAAGTGAGGGAAGTAGGGGAAGTAGAGAAATGTAGAGGAAGTAGGGCAAGAAAAGTAAGGGAGGTGCAGGTTTCGTCGATTTAATTAACGTCTTAATAGGCTATGAAACCCTCTTTGTGGGCTCAGCGTGGTGCCTTTGAATATTTTTTTTAACAATTCGACAAAAATTCTTTTTCGTATTCCTGAAATTTGTCTTTCCTATAGCATATAGATTCCTCAGTAATAACAAAAATGTCAGTAGCAGCTGGGTTAATTTTTCTCAATCGAAAATCTGCATACAAGTAAAATTTCATTCTCGATCCGAAAATTGGTTAACTCTGACTTAAGTCAGTCTTCTATAAAAATGTATTTTTGCTGCATGAACTTATCAATTGTAATATTTGTTGATCTACTTAGGTTAATCCTCATAAATTAAATTCTTTATTCTCTGATGTATTGAATACTGAAGTGACTTTTTGTTGGAATCCAAAGCAGCACGTAACCACATCAGTGTCGATTTGCGTGATTCGAATCCATAAAAAAGCCTAATCTAGTCGAATAAAAATGTGTATAAAGGGTCCTTAGAATTGATAACTTACGACTTGAAGTGGCTCTCCTAAAATATTAGAAAGTAGGAGTTACAAATTAATCCATTCCCAAAAGCTCGTAAAGTTTAGAGCGAGTAATAAATTTAGGCCGTCGAAGACGTCGTGGCGTTGGCAAAAAGGAGAAGTCGACTATCGATAACATCCAGACGAATCGCACGTGGCGTTATTAGTAAAGTAGTCGAATATTTCATGTACGTTTTGGGGAAGTACGTTAAAAAGGGTGGAAGGGTGAAAAAATGAGAGGGTAGGGGTGACATGTCATGCTGTGCTTGGCTGAGTTTGCAGTGGTCTGTGTTCCATGTTTCATTTCCCCCTCCCCTAACCACCCCATATCAGCAACCCCTAGGTACCACCCCCACTATCGCGGCATCCACTGCCACATCGATCCGCCTTAATGAGTGGAAAGAATAAGACAGTCAGCCACCAGACAGAGTTTTGCCTCCCCTGCAAAGCCTTCGCTCCCCTAGATTCATGTACAACAGTGATGGTTAACTTACTTTTATTGGTGTCCAAAATAAGTCGACTCGACGCAGAAACGACATTTGGATGTGAGTTATGACTCGAATTTTTTGACATCGTCTCATGACGTGATCGAATCGAAAAAATCGAAATCTGAATCCCGAACTGACTCAAGTTTAGATTAAATCGAAAAAATCCAAGTCGACTTATCGCGTCAATCATGAGGGTAATTTTCAAAAACTGACTCAGCTGATAATTGAGATTTTTTGGATTGACATATTGACGTAACCTCAAATTGAAAAAAGCTTTACAAAGGCAGAAAAAATATATCGGCAATCAATTTCAGTGTATTTTAAAAGAGGCAGCTATATATATTTTAGAAAAAAATTGGTTTTAGCTCAAATTATTTTTCTAATGACAGTTATTTGACTTGCAGTTTTTTTAAACAACTTTATAATTCATCTTAATTTGTATATAATCTTAATCAAGCGTATCTCATTTTGTTCTTTGAAACATTCTTTACAATTTGAATAGTTGCATTCTATTAAAAACAATTTGTTTATTCGAAAAATTTTAAACCAATTTTTTTATGAAAATGCATTGCGATTATAATTGTAGAGAATGTTATACAGAACAAAATAATCCATTGTTTATTGATCCCGAATGAAACTTTTATTTATTGAACAGGATTCTTCAATGATTCATAACAATAAAATTTGTCAATAATACATTATTTGTTTTTGAAATTGGTGGATACAAAATAAGATTGAAAAACTTTTTATTCTACAAAAAAATTGAAAAATAAATAATAGATCTTTATATTGTTTTTACCAAAATTTGCTGTCTTAAATATTTATATGAATTATGAAAATATTAGAGAAATTTTTGTCTACAAAAGTTGCATCCTGCGAATAAATTTTAATAATTTACTTGTCTTTGCGGCAGCTTGTCTTTAACAATTTGTAAAGAAACTTGAAAATTGAAGAACTGAAAAATTACTAAAATAGTGTAAATTTGTCGAAAAACGGAAAAGTGAATTTTCTTAAAAAGTTTATCTTTCATTTGTTCCCTATTTTTTTAGATTCATACAGATGTAAGGGAAATATTTAACGAGTTTTGTCCTCGCTAAAGTATTATTTCGTGTAAAAAAATTATTTTTTAAAACATGATTAATTTTTCAAAATATAAATTCCTTTTTTAAACAATCAAATTTTTATATTCTCAAGAAGCTAAAATCCTATGTATATTGCCAAAATATGCACAGTTACAAGATTCAGAAATATCGGATCTATAGATTTTAAATTTAAAAAAAAGCAAAACTACCAAGGAAGGAAAATTAATCAAAGCATATCAGAAAATCATAATTTTATTAATATTTATATTCATACTTAAAAATAATAATATTAACGAATTTTAAAATTCCCGAAAAACGAAATTCCTGGGAATTGATATAATGTTACCAAATTTGAACATTCCCAATCAAAACTGGCAGAATTATAAAATATACGAGACTGGAACATTCCCGAAATATAAAA
>JAWWLR010000158.1:38617342-38633614 GCA_035041075.1 Acraspis erinacei | reverse complement strand
CTACCCGGTAAATCCGATCGAGCCCTCGGCCTCCAATCTATTTATCTATTTATCTCGGGCCTAGCAGCTTAATAAGTTGATATTAAAATAAGGATGCCACCTGGAAGCTGTTATAAATTCAACATCCTCACTGAGTTACCTCTGACGGACCAATTCCGAGTAGTGACGATTCAATTGAGTTAAGGCTTCGATTAGATGGATTTGCATTTAGAAATAAAAATTCATATTTAATAAATTTTGTTTATTAATATCAAGATTAGCGGTAACGAATCACTGCCAAGTGCCAAGTATTAAAAAATATTTCATGCGCTAAATTTTCATTTTGACCTCCTCAATTCCCTTGTTTTCTGTTCGGAAAATGCCAAATTAAAATGAAAAAATATATAAAAAAAGCATAGTTTTATCTAAAATTCATTCTAAAGTGGTAATTTTTATTTTTTTTCGCATAAATTATTCTTATTCCATAAGGTACTAATTATAAGTGATACCATTGCTACATTTAAAGATTAATATATCTTTTTTGACATATTTTACAATTATACGAACAATGTTTATTGTATTAAACCATTTTTTCTCTGTAAATCGAGAAAATGGATCTTTTTCTGAAACAAACGGCTCAATTAACGAATTTTCAAAGTAATATATATTTTTAAAGATGCTTGTTTAACAATTTTATTTAGTTTAAAGACTGTTTTTCTCATGTGAATCTTAAAAAGTTACTACATTCTGGAATTAATAACACAGTCATTGAATGCTAAGAGTTATATTTTTTTGGAAAGACAGGTTGCAATTATTTAAGCAATTTTCATTTGTCAAACAATATTTTGAATCTCTTATGCCATGTCTCTTATTATTCAGTATCATTTTTTTAAACAATTTTTTTCACCCACGTTTACTTGTCCACTTAATTAATTATTTAATTTTTAATTTCTTTCAATGACTTCATTATTCACTTATGATTAATTTTCTCTTTCCCAAACATGTAACTCTTAATTTAAATGAACTGCGTCATGATTAATTCATATTTATTGGAAATTATCAGCAATTTTGAGCAAGGGATAGTTTATTAATGTCAAGGGATTGTTTTGGAAAACTGATTTTGGGGGCGTTGGAGAGCCTAAATGAGCCTTCAATTCTGATTTACTCACTTTTAAGATTAGTGCATATTTATTTTTTAGGATAGCGTTTTAATGATTGTGGTTGTTTTTGAACAAAAGCGCTGGACTCAAACATAAGCATTAAATGACCCCCACTTTTCTGATGTACCCACTTTTATGACTGCTGTATATGTATTGAACTTTATCAGCACCTTGAAGTAAGGGGTAGTTTTTTATGTTAAGGGGTGGTTTAGAACATTTATTTTTGGTGGGGTTGAAGAGCCTAAATATGAGCCTACAATGATTATTTACTCCCTGTTAAGATTAGTGCATATTTATTTGTTAGGCCAGTTTTTTATGATAGGTGTTGTTTTAGAAAAATTTCGCCGGGGGTCATGCAAGATCCTTAAATGAGCTTTCAATTCTGATGTACTCAGTTTTATTATTAGTGCATATTTAGTGCACTTTATCAGCACTTTTGAGTATGGGGTAGTTTATTAATGGCAAGGGATTGTTTTGGAAAACAAAAAAAAACATTGCTTTTTTTAAGATTAGTGCATTTTTATTTTTTAGGGTAGTTTTTTTTGATAGGGATTTATTATTATTACACCATTAAGCCGTTTCCCTTTCGGGGTAGGTGTACCTCACTCTAGCGTCTTTAACGTCCATGCATTTTTTCACGCAATTTGGTTTTGAAATATTGCCCCAGGGGTCATGCGAGAGCCTTACATGAGCCTTTAATTCTGATGTACTCAGTTTTATGATTACTGCATCAACACTTTTGAGTAGGGCGTAGTTTTCTAATGTTAAGGGATGGTTTTGGAAAATTGAGTTTAGGGGCGTTGGAGAGCTTTAATGAGCTTTCAATTCTGATGTACTCAGTTTTAGGATTAGTGCACATTTAGTTGACTTTATCAGCACTTTTCAGTAAGGGTTAGCTTATTAATGTCAAGAGATTTTTTGGAAGATTGATTTTGGGGGTGTTAGAAGTCTAATCCGAGCCTGTAATTCTGATGTACTCACTTTTAAGATTAGTGTATATTTATTTTTTATGGTAGTTTTTTTATGATAGGGGTTGCTTTGAAAAATTGCGCTAAGAGTGACGCAATAGCCTTAAATGAGCCTTCAATTCGGATGTACTCAGTTTTATTATTAGTGCATATCTAGTTGACTTTATCAGCACTTTTGAGTACGGGGTAGTTTATTAATGTTAAGGGATTGTTTTGGAACATTGATTTTGGGGGTGTTAGAGAGTCTAAAATGAGCCCTCACTTCTGATATACCACTTTTATGACTAGTGTATATTTTTTGCACTTTATCAGTACTTTTCAGTAAGGGGTAGTTTTTAATGTCAAGGGATGGGTTTGGAGAATTGATTGTGGGGACGTCGGAGAGTCTAACATGAGTCTTCAACTCTGATGTAATAAACTTTAAGATTAGTGTTTGTTTTTTTTAGGATAGTTTTTTTATGATAGGGGCTGTTTTTGCAAAATTTCGCGGTAGGTCATGCAAGAGCCTTCCATGAGCCCTCAATTAATGTGAAAGAAAAAATTCGATATAACCAATATTTCTCCCATGCTACTACTAGCTTTACGTAAAGCTGGCAGTACCATGCATTTTTTTGAAAAAATGTAGAATCCAAAATTTGGTTTTTGAGTATTAAATGAGCCTTAAATGACAATCAGTTGAACATTAAAAAATAAAGTAAAGAAACGAGGTAAAAAGTGCTTATCTTCCAGTACTGTGGCATTGAGTCTCACCCGCAACAATTAGTTGAAGTGTAGTTTTATTTTTAGGATTATCATTTGTAAAGTACATTTTCAAAAAATGTTCACAACCGTATCCACCTTTTTGGCGTACATCAAATGTACATCAAAGTTCAATCATGTTTCCAGGAACGTCTAAAGTTCACGATTTTTTAACTTGTCCACGCGAACATAAGTGAACATATCGAAGACTAAAAAGCCATTGTGGCTTGGTCGGCTGCCAGCATAGTTGAAGATTATCCTGGTAACGCAAGACCAGGACGAGATTGACAAACTGTTACAGCTCGCCGATGTGATGACCATTTCACCAAGGTACCTGAAAACTTTATTATCACTAGTAGTCATGATACAGAAGCTAGCCCTCACAAGAATGAGAATTGCTGAGAAGTGAGGTCAGAAGTCTCATCTGGCTCACAAGATCACAGGCCGTCTACATCTTGTGGCTGTTTCCGCGATCGTAGTAGAAGTGGAAAACCTGGAACAATCAAGAAGGTGTTTGTTGTTACCACAAAACTTTCTGTAGTGACGCTAAGAAGTGCAACCAACCGTGTGCCTATAAATTAGGGAACGAACCGGGCCGCCGGGCGGTGATCGTGCCCAGCGACCCTTGGCCTTCGTCTCGCTGCCTCTTTGATACGGCTAACGATTTAATTATCTCAATATATATATATGTGGACTTCACCGTGCTTGCTCGTGGCGTTTCTTGGTCGCTGTCGTGTTAACACTGATAACCGGAGTCGATTTTTTACACCACTATATATCTTGTTGGTCGACATTCTGAATTACATTTTTTTAGACATCCTTACAACACTCAGTACAAGGAAAAGTTTCTGAGTGTGTTGCAAGTTTGCTATATATTCGAGCCATTTCGGAATCAAGAACTGACCTGAACAAACGGATCTAACTTCAAATCTAAGCACTCCACGAAACATTACACCAACGTGAAATCTGGATCACCTGTTTCTGTTTCTGACCATACAAGAGATGAGGTTTGTTCGTACTTCAAATAGTAACTGGTCCTCGACCTTACATATGTTACGCAACAAGGGGAGTGAATAGCGACGTTGTGGAGACTATCGGTGACTCAATGCCAGGACCATCCTTAGGGATGGTCCTTGCAATGTGCCCAATAGGTGTCCAAAAGGTGTCCAAACCCCCACATAGGATATTTCACTCAATCTCTTCGTGGAAAGAAGATCTTCACAGCAATTGACCTACTGATAACCTGAAATAAAATTCCAGTTGCCGAGGAGGAAATATATAAAACCGCCATCACGATATAACGTTCGGATTGTTCTAATACTCGTACATGTTGTTCGATCTTCGAAATGCAGCGCAAACCTGGAAACGATTCATGAATGAAGTACTTCGAGATCTCGATTTAGTTTACTGCCTATATCGACGCTGTTCTAGTGGCGTGAAATACCGAAGACCAACACGAACTCCACCCGCGTCAAGCACTTGGCCGGTTCTAGACCTATGGAGTTCTGATTAACCCAAAAAATTTCCTGACGACGGAGTCTCTGTGAATGGTATTAGACCCCGTCCAGAGAAAGTAGAAGCTTTTTTTTTAGTTATTCGCAACGAATAACAGCCAAAAAACTACGTCGGTTTATGGGTACGTTGAATTTTTACCGAATTTATATACCTAATGCCACCATTCTACAGGATCTATTGAACGACATGCTACAGCTGTCAACGACCGACACTTTTGACATATGGTATACGGTAGGATCTTTACTCTGTACACGGATCACAAACCTATCACTTTGCATTACCACAAAAATGTGGCAAGTGTTCTGCAAAAGAGTTCCGGTAACTGGATTTCATCCGACAATATTCCCACATAGCACACTTCCCGAAAAAACCAGGTCTGTCCTAGGGTTTTTCCGAAAAAGCATAGGCTTAAACCTGGGACAGACCTGGTTTTTTCGGGAAGTGTGCTATGTGGGATTATTACCGCTGCTACAAGACACATATCGGGTAGTCAAAACATCGTCCCCGATGCTTTTTCCATAATCAAAGAACTCCTAACCGGAATTTACTTCGCGACTCTTTCAAAATCGCCAAATGAGGACACAGGTATCAGAAAATAACTTCAGCGGGAATCTACCATGCAACTAGAAAAAAATAACTACCAGTTACCGATGTCCATCGTCTACTTTGATGCTTCAACTCGCAGAGCTATACCTCTTCTAACGAAGACTTTTCAACGGGTGGTGTTTAATTCGTTAGATCATCTATCGTATTTAGATATCAAGGTCACGAAGAGGCTAATAGAAGGAAGCTATATTTGTTTGTCACTCAAGGTCCACTACAGATAATGGGCTCGACTATATGTCCAATGGCAAAAAACCGAAGTTCTTCGTCACGTCTCATCAGCGCTGGATCCGTTTACTTCTTCCTCCAAAAAGTTTGAACATATACATGTCGACCTCATAGGGCCTTTATCTTTTTCAAGAGGATACAAGTACTGTCTCGCCTGCATCGATCGTTTCTCACGATGGCCCGAAGCATTTCCAGTCGACAATGTCTAGGCATCCACCGTCGCACAAATTCTTATTATTGGTTGGATCGTCAAGTTTGGCACACCCTTCAAATAACGGCAGATCAAGTGAAGCAGTTCAAATCTCAATTAATCAATGAAATTATTCACTTGCTTGGGACTCGACATCTTCTCACAAATGCCTATGATCGAGCTTCCGGCAGATTGTTTAAGCGTATTCGTCAACCTTAAATACAAAAATTCGCTGTCAACATACCACAAACTGGGTTTAGCGTTAATACTGTTTACATCAGCAGCCTTATCATTTTTTTAAGTTCTTAATTATATCCCTTACATTAGTGACACAAACTTTCTCAATTGGGTCTTCTAACGCAATATGTTCTATATCGCAGTTGTGACGTCCTATAGCTGCATCTTCCAATCATTTATAACAAGCGTTGTAAACTTAAAGCATCTAGTATCCCGTCTGTATCATATAGCATGTCACACTTGCTATTTCTCATTCTGACAAACTCTGTAATTTTATTTCCTTTTATCAATTTTTGAAAAAGTTGTTTGCTTCCTTCGAAGTCGTTTGGCATTTTCTTCTCTTCTTCTCTTTAATTTTATATTTACTTTCCTTGATTAATCGTTTGACATTCCTCTTTTCGTCTCTATAATCATTTTTAACTCTATTTCTCTCCCCATTGTTAAGTTCTGCGATGTTCAAAGTTCTCTTTTACGCTTCTTTCTTTGCTTTTTGAGCATCCTGAATTTCATTATTCCACCATGCATCACCAGACGTTCTTCGTACAAACGCAGTACCACACACTCCAGTCGCACTCGTAACAATGACATCCTCGATCATAGCCGAAGCATTCTCTATGTTGTTATTGTCTATTAGTGCCTTCCAGGAATCCAAGCTATCTTTCCTATCCGTTCGTTTATCTTATTCTGAAAATTTATTTGCACTTCCGGTTTTTGTAAATTCTCAGTCTTGATTCACGTTTCTTTAGTATTTTTTTTTTGCTTATTCATCCCTGACCTAAGTTTATTTTGGAGACCAGAAGTATTGGATCAGTATTGGATTCAGAAACGCTCGTGACCCTCGTATGATTCACGAGCTCTCTTAGTCTTTCATACGCAACACCAAAGTAAATTATACTGTGTTTAAAAAAATTTGAAATATATTTTTAAAAAAGTACTACTCTTGAAATGCATCGACTTATATCATTTATCCCAAAAGGTAATAACTTTTCACGATTCACAAGGGGAAAATTGTTTAAACTAATCATAATTTATAGAAATTTTCAAATTATTTATAAGTACTCGCACATTCTTCACTTATGAAATAAATATTAATCGTGTTGAAAAGATTATGAAAAATACCGTCTTTAACATAAATGTGCTATAAAATTGCTATTTTGCATTTTTAGGGCATTTTCCAGGCAGAATAATTCAAGGCTCGAAATTGAAATTTATTGCATGGAAATTATTCCTTGAACATTCCTTAAGAGGTGACTATACTTTAATACACAAAAAGTTTGTCATGAGTACTTCTTTTTACCATTTTTTCGAAAATCAAGCTTTTGTTATTTAAAACCAAAAATCGAAAGTCCAATTTTCGGACTACTCTAAGGGGTACCCTCTAGAGCGAAAAATGTTGAAATATATTTTTGGTCCACCCTAAAGTACACTCGGGAAATAATGCCCCATATATGAATAATTATTCCCTCATTAGAGAAATGATAAGGCTCTCCTGGGAAGACTTAAAGAAATTGCTTTTAAGAAGCAGAGGAAGATGGGCTTGGGGAATAATTGGAATGGAATTACAATCAAGAAGTTATTAAAATTAAAGAGAGGGTTTAAAAAATTAGAAAATATTGAGAAAAAATCCAGCAGTCAAGCTTGGATCTCGATACAGTCGAGTTCCTGAATACGCAGATTTATAAGCAGAGCTGCTCGTATAGATATATATGTAGTACTAGGCACTTCTAGGTTCCATCAGCGAAGTAATTAATTTTTAATGTACTTTGCCTGCTTATTTCTTTCGTATCATGGCGTGTCCTTTTTTTCCGCTTTTGCCCCCGGGTAACAGGGTGGGGCGACGGTTATGAATTTCTAATGAGATTCCGTGGGAGATCTGCGAGAGATTAGCGTAGTGGGTGGTGAGCAAAGGGGGTTGTTGCAAGATGGGGGCAGTTGGAGGAGGTCTTTAAGTAAAACTGTGTACACTGCATGTCTAAGACGGCGAGATTCACCAAGAATGAAAAAACTTAGAACAAAAATTCCGAGTCTGTGATACTATGATTATGATACTATAAGTAAAACTGAGATGTTAGCTTACAAGCCTAAGACTTCGAAATCCTAATAAGAAAGCTGTTTTTCAATCCGAAATACAAATTTAATTTTTAGGGTTTCGTAGCCCCGGACAGAAAACCTTGTAGTTTTTTTCGGGTGTTCGCGGGTTGCACTTGTTTTCAAGGAGGAGAAGTCAGGAGAAGAGAGAGGAAATAACGGGAGGGAAAGTAGAATAAGTCAAGGAAAATTATGGAAGTTAGGGGAGGTAAACTATGGGAAGTAAGGAGAAAATGGGGAGGGGAGAGACGCATGTGAATAGGGGGTGGTAACTATTGGAGGGACAGGTTCGAACGACTTAATTAAAATCTTAATAGGCTACGAAACGCTTTTTTTTAGGCGCAACCTTTAATTCTTTTTTCAAATTAATCTGAAATGAATCCTGTAAAAAATATAGCTTTTCTTAGTTAAAATTCAATTTTTTTGTTATAAAGTCTACCATTATATTTTTTGTTCAAAAATCATTTCGTTTATTTGAAAGTATTACTATTTGATCAAAATTTAATTTTTTTATTGAGAAATTAACAATTTTGTTAAAAAGTCATCTTTTTTTATCGAAAATTTAACTACTTGGTAGAAAAATAAAATAATTGGTTGAAAATTCAGTTTTTTGGTTGCAGATTAATCTTTTTGGTCAAAAATTTAACTCTTTTATTATGTTCTAGTTTTATTTAAAATATTACTCTTTTTATTTAAAAATCAAAAATTTGTTTGAAAACTTATGATTTTTAGTTCAAAATTCAAGTATGCTTGGTTGAAAATGTATGTATTTTTTTTATAAGTTATTTTTATTTGGTAAAAATTAATCTACTTGGAAAAAACTTTCTCGTTGAAAATTTTTTTTATTTGAAGATCCATTATTAACATTGAACATTTTTTGAGAATTCAAAAATTCCGTATAAAATTAAATTAATTCGTGGAGAATTGACTTTTGTGGTAAAAACTAATATTTTTGGTTAAAAGTTCTACTATGTGTGAAAAAAAAACACCATTTTGCTTTAGAATTAAACTATTTTTTTTAAATTCTCCTTTTTTGGTAGAATTCAACTTGTTAAAAATGAGTTTTTTTGTTGAAAAGTAATTTTTCAGCTAAAAATAAAATATACTATTTTGGGTCGAAAAATTATCTTTTTTTAGTTAAACATTCAACTACTAGATTATAAAATTTCGCAAAAGGGAGTTACTATATTTTTTTAATTATAATAGAAAATTTGAACAAATATAATTCTGAGTTGGAAAAGGCAGTTTTGAAATTCATTTAGTATTGACTTTGTTTACAGAAACCAATTTTTCAAATAATTCTAATTCTCAGTTTAGACGTGGAACAAATAAATTAAATTGAAAAAATGTTGACTTTGGAGCAAGGAATTTCGTGAAGAATTTTATCTTAGAAAAGGTCATTTTTGACATGGAAGCGGAAATTTTTAAAAATAATTTTAACTCTGACATGAGTTATAAAAGGGTAATTCACTAAGAACAATCCCTGTTCCAAGGCAGACTTTGTCCGAATTTAAAAATTCCCTCTTTCAAATTTTATAAAAAGGGAGTTACTATATTTTTATATTTATAATAGAAAATTTAGTAAATAAATATAATTTTAACTTGAAACAGGGCAATTTTTAAAGTATATGTAATTGTTATTTGGAACAGAGAATTTCAGGACATAATTATTATTTAGACTTTGGGACAGGGATTATCCGTAATGAAATTTTGACATGGAACGGGAGTTTTTGAAAAAAATTCTGATTTAGATGACGGAAATTCAAAAAAAATGTTCTCAAATTCTGAATTATAATTCTTTAAAAAAAATGCTATGCTCCTACTTAGAATTCTAATTCTTATTATCCAAAATATGTTCCATATCTTAAATCTTTAAATTAAAAAAAATTATAAATCTTTAAAAATCGATTGAAATTATTCAAATCTTTTGAACTCTTTAAAATTGCCAACGAAAAATCACTAATTATTTGGGAGAAAACTGGTAAATGACCGAGAATTTCAAATCACCTGTCGTCTGTCGGGTAGACACCTTGTATTTGATGACAAAATTACTCCTGGTATTTTTCTTGAAACGAAAATATTATTTTAAATATTTGTATAAATGAAATGTTTGGAATTGAACAATTAACCTACTTAATTCAACGTTCAAGAAGTTCAAATCAAAAGTGTTTTAAATTGCAAAAGTTTTTGTGAAGACATTCATATTTGAAGGCTGGGTGACAACTTTTAAAAGCATAATGAGAATCTGATGATCTTCAGCCCCTTCCTTTTATCTGGATTTAGATTTTAGATTGTAGATTTCAGATTTCAGACCCTCAAGTTAAAGAACCTTCAAGAATCGCATGAAATCGGGAAATATTTTAGCAGCCTTGGGACTGGGTGATTATGACCCTCCACTTAGGTTGGTTTATTTTATGGTGGGTTGGCTTACTTGTGGATCAATGAGCTTCTAATTAGCCGCATTTTAACAAAAGTCGATTATCATCTTAAGCGGTCCTAACACTTTTAACAATAATCCACTTAAAATCTGGAATTTAAAATAGGATTATTCAGGATTATTCTATAAGTAATGATATAATTTTCTCAGTTTGGTGTTTGAAGGTTACTACTGCCATGAATATAAATAAATGATTGCAAATTAATTATTCCCAAATGACGATTTTAAATCAAAGATTTTTTTATATTAATTAGAATTTGGCTGACCATTTCACAAGTGCGTCCTAAGCTTAAGTATTTAAAAATAATGTTGTATAAAATCGACAGAAAGTCACGAGATTTTCTGTTTTTAAATTTGCTTAGCGAATACAATTTCATTATTAAGAGATAAATAAATTAACCCAACCCGGTTATTGTGGGTGGTTTCAGACTCATGAATTTTTAAATACATGTCTTCATTTTCCGGACTTGCTTGTTTTTATCACTAAAAATAAAATAATTGTTTAAATTATTTTGAAATATTTATGATGTAATCTTAAAAAGGAAAAGTGTTTAACAGTGTAACCAGATTTTTGTATGGATAAGTGAGACTTTTAAGATGCCTTGGGTCTGAAACGACCCACAATAACCTGAGAATGTGCCCAAAGGAGCGATAACCTGATCTGGTTAAAAAATTATTGAATAAAAGGATATGGCTCATGAAAGAATGGCATTCTTTGCAGATTGTAGAAGTATGAGATTAAGAGTTATACTATCTCAAAAAAGTGATCTTACCAAATATCTCAAAAATATCGGAAAGATTGTTATCAAAAACCTGATTGGGTTTTTATTACTCGAAGTTGTGTTATATCTTACATTTTCAATTTTTTAATTAAATTGATAATTAATCCCTTTTAAGGGAGAATTAAGTCTTCTAGGTACAATGACAAGAATGGCCCATTGATTTATACAAAAAAGTTTATTTTATTTTATTAATAGAAGTTAAATAATTTCAATGCTCATTCTATTTTCTTTAAAATTGTTTACAATTACATTTTTCATGCTTTTACGGAAATTATTATATTTAGAAATAATAAGTACAAATATTTTAGTTAGTCATTTTTTTAATTCAACAATCCGCAAAATATTATTTGATAAAGACATAACAAATTACTGCATTTAAATAAATAATTATGACTTCAACTATTTTGGTATTATTCGCGCTTAGGTTTCTCTTCCATTTGTTGCAGTAATCAATGGGCCTTTTTTAATTTTGTAAATCAAGTTAAATATTAAGAGCATTTTTAAATAAAAATGATCTAGATTTCCAATTTTTAACTATTTTAGACTATTTGAACGCTTTATACCAGAAATCCGTTATTTTAATAAAAAAGCATTAAATTTCCAAGAAGATTTTCTGTTTAGAATAAGTTTTTGTTATTTTCATATTATAATTATCCTTATTACTATTCTGTCATTAAATTTACAGTTTTTTTCGTTTTATACAGGAAATCGGTTATTTTGAAACGGAAGCATTAGATTTAATGTTTACAGATAATGTTATAGTTAGCGTTTTTCATCTAAAATGTCTATTATTAATAAAAATCATTACTATTCAAATAAAATTGACAATACTTGAAAAATAATAAGGTATGTTAGCGTTTTTCACTGGAAATCGCTATAAAAAAGATTTGACTCCAAAAATTAAAGTTACAATTTTGATCAATATTTAGTTCGTGTTAGTGCTTTTCATTAGAAATTTGTATTTTTTAATAAAAATGCAACGGTTTGATTGCCTGTACAAAAATATTATACATTAATTTTTAAATTAAGATAACAATTTTCAAAAATTATGTATCAAAACTATTATCTTTGCTTCTCTTTCTATTATTTTAGATAATAGACATTATGAAATACAAAGAGTTTGTATTAATATTAATTTTATAACCTAATTTAAAAATTGTGAGACATGAAAAAAAGAGTAATAGCTGTCGTGTTTGTTTTTTGGTTATTTAAAGATTTTATCATGGTTTGGAGAGTAATTATGAATATCTAGAAAGTTCATAACAGGAAATTAGAAGAAATAAATAGAATATTCTAGAATCTTACAAAACGTTCTTAAATTGCTCAGAAGAAAATCTAAAATTCAGGATTATAAAATCTTAAACCGTTTGAGAAAATTCCACAACATTGTAGAGTTCAGAAAATTCTGAACAAAAAATATTGAAGTACAGTCATTTCCACAGCATATTTCCGAATTTTGGGATAATTTTTTGGAGATTTAAAAGGAATTAAGTTAAAGAAAATCCCTTAATAATCAAGATTACTGCAAAAATGCGAATCAATTGCGAGTCAGATGAGAAAAAAAAACCTACAGAAAATTTCCACAAGTCCAGAAAATTTCACAATTTTTCACAGATTTGTATTAATTCAAAGTATAGAAAAAAATGAAAAAATCAACAAATCTTTTCCAGTTTTTTGTATAAAAAATACGGATTTTGTTGACTCATGGAATTGAAATTTTGAATTTTTTTTTTTTATTTTACACTTTACTATTTATGACAATAAAATATGTTTTTTTTTAAGTGAAAAATAAACTAAACTAACATAAACTAACATAGGGACATTTTTTATTTTTTTTACGAATATTTTGAACTTTCCAGGGTAAAATGAGTCTTTTGAAAAATTTACTTTAAAATCCGCGGAATTGTTGAAGTATTAAGGATTTTATTGTTTTATTTTAATGAGTTCGTCCGACTGCTTCCAAATTCACAAGCAAACTTAAAAAAATAAAGAACAAATGCTAATGTTATTTCGATGTTTTTTTGACCACAACTTTTTTTAGCCATTTTTTGTTTTGTCTATTTAAAAAAAAAGTACAAAAGGATTGTAAAAGTCGAATAAAAAAAACTTTAAAATATCAAGAAATGCACGGTTTTGAACAAAATACACTCGGTAAACAAAAAAGTGTAAATAGGAAATTTATCTTACTCTTATTTTCAAGTTAATTATAATTTCTATTTGTGTTTGCTAAAATATAATATGCAGTTTTTCTTAGCATATAAATACGAAAACGAAATTTTCTTAAACATTCTCTATTCATAATTGATTTTAGAGAACACAAAATCTGAAAAAATAGTTCTTTAATGCTCCTTAAAACAATTTTTTTTAGAAATTCATCAGACACTTTTCATAATCTGTAATAATGATCTGATTCCCATGAAAATAAGTATTTTAAAGGTTTGGGGGGCGCTGAATTCGGCCTTTAATAACATCATTTCCAAATTTAGGTTGGCTAATCCCAACATGGCAAATTAAAAATTTAAAAATGGCCTCAATTTTAAGATAAGGGTTTCCTAAGGTATTTGCGACCACTCAATTCAAATATTAAAATAAAATTTATAAATTCAGCACGGCTCATTCCATGCGCGAATTAAGAATTTAAAAATATCTATTTTGAAGATTAAAAATTGAAACTTATTCTATTTTTAAAAAGTATTGATACAAATTCTTTGATTCTGTCCAGAGATATCATAGAAAATTCTTTCACGTTGAAAATATAGATTTGAAAATTATTCATTTTTCAAGATTGATAGTTTAAATATATCTAATTCGGAATAGTTCTTGTAACAGTTCCTTTGTAAAAAAATTATTAAAATTCTTCAAGTATAATGATTTACAAACTGAATTTATCCAATTTTTATAATATAAAATTTGACATTTATTAATTAAGAAGGCTTATAAGTAGTTTAAAATGATGTAAATTTGAAAGTTTTCTTTGGAATATGTAGTTCAATCTTAAACACTTACAATGACAAGTTTCTTTAATTTTGAATATTTGAAATTGCAGACTCTTCAGTATTTAATGAGTATAATAGAAAATAATTAATCTTTAAATGCTTTTGTTAGAGATTTTGAAGATAAAAATTGAAAAATATTCACTTGTGAAACACTTTAAGTCTGAAGTTTTAAATGTTAAAAAATTGAAGTTTTACCATTTTGAACAGTTACAGTTGAAAATTCTTGAATTGTAAAAATATATGTAGATTTGAAAATGATTTAAATCGCAAGATTTGCATTTCAAAGGTTTGTAATTTAAAACCTTTTATCTTAGAAAAGTTAAATTATTGAGATTCACAATAGAAAATGGTTAAATTTGAAAGATTTATCACTGAAGAATTACTTTTATAGAGTTGCAATTAACGTGCGACTACTATTTGTTACAAAAATTAAATTAAATAGCCCTTTGTCGCCAAAAAATACTAAAATTGTTCTCGCAAGTTAAAAAAGCAGTTGAAACTTTTAAAATTAATATTCTCATGTGGCTAAGTGTAATGAACTTAAAATATATATTAAAGAATAATATTTTTTAGAAATATTTTCAAAAGAAAACAGTTTGTATTTTATTGATTTTGGTTTTGAAAGTCCTTCTGAAAATTAGTAACTTGTGAGTTGAGAACAAGGAAAAGTAATTTTGTTCACGTATTTAGCGCTTGTTTAATATATTTTTTGGATAAAATAATCCATATCACTCTTTTTTTTTATCGATGTTACCAAAAAGAATAAATTTATTAAATCTTAAAACAATTCAATAAATATTCGCAAAGAAATTACGCGTGTAGTGTAAGCTTCACTAGAACACAATATTAAGTTTTTCTTCGTATTTTAGATAGAAATTCGAAAAATACTTTTCCTAAACAGACTCTATTTTTCAGTGATTTTAGAGAGCAATGTCATATATTATAACATTGAGAAAATCTTAGAAAATGACCATTGACCCAGCATCATTTAAAATCTAAATTTATAATCTCCAAAATCTTTGAAATGATTTTTATTGGGGTTTAGAGCTGTTGTCACTTGTCACCTGAATGGAGATTAGAAGATTACTGACTGCACCTTGCAGGGTTTCAAAAATTATGACAGGTATAAAATTTTGCATGTAGGTATGGGATGTGGGAAGAAAAAGGTAGGTAGCTGGTGCAGAGAGTACACTGTACGAAGTTACTAGTTGGTCCCCAAGGTTCATGTTGGTGCACACTAATTTCCGAAATCGTAAATAGGGACATGAGTTCAGGTAAATTTGAAGAAATATATATAGTAATATACGACGGATCACCTGGAAAAGTTGCTTTTCAGAGAAATAAGAGGAAGGCTGAGTCAGGTGCTGCGTGTGTGAGTTTGGCACTTGGCACCCTGATGGGCTCACTCGACCTTCACAAAGGTCCAGGAGGATTGACGATCTACCTGTGCAGCCATTGGCATTGTCAACAGATGAACAATAAACCGTTACTTCCATGTTTCCTGCATTAGGACTAATTTTATAATCCTCTTCCCAAGGAGGTACCACATTACTATTCTTGTTTTATTCTGCTCACCGTTTTTCGGTGGCCCTTCTCAACTTCTCTGCACTTGCTTCCAGAATGTAAAATCTAAACGGAATTTAGGACCTGCCTTCAACCCTTGCATTGTCTTTTTTTGCTTGAGTTTCGAGTCGAACATTTTTTATTTCAAGGGAACATTTCTGGGAAGGAAGTTTTGAGGTGAACTGCGAGTTTCAAGACTTTGAAGAGAAAGTTTTCACGGTTTATTACTTGAGAGAATTGTGTCTGTTAAAAAAAGCTTATTGAAGTGTCATGCATTTATGTGTTCTTTTATTCCTTACTCTTTTTATTTGAGATTTTTTTTCCAATAGGGGACCAGCATGCAGCAGTAGGCCACCCCCTCCTATCTCGTATGAGAATATTAAATTAACTATAATAATTATTATATTATAAACCTATAATAATCTATGGTTTCTTCATTATGTCTAAATTGCAGTTCCTACGTGACCAAACATTTTTCGCGATTATTTTGTTTTGCAAAATTGTCTGTCATTTCACTGTGACAGTTTATGACTACATACATACGTCAATTTTACATCTTATAAAATTATATTCAAACTAAAGTTGTTTCGATTGATATTCAAGTTATTAATTTTGTACTCCAGATTAAATTTAAGCAATTTAAAAGTTATGATGCACAATTAAAAAATTAATCATTTCCAATGACTTAGTTGTAAGATCCTCATAGAATACTGCTTCAATTTTACATGCTTCAAGCTTAAGTTGAATAATTTTGAAAATTTCCAATTTAGAAAGCATAAAGTTTTCCT
>JAWWLR010000158.1:38582586-38592617 GCA_035041075.1 Acraspis erinacei | reverse complement strand
CATAAAAAGGGAAGGGAAATCTATTAAGAAGAGGATATTAAAAAGAAAGAAATTGTGAGGCCTTGGAGCCAATGAAAGATGTACATGCAGCAGATATAGATCAACAGTCCCAAATAATATTTTGAAATATGGGGTAATGGAATTGAAAGAGTGACTGTGGATAATTTACAAGAGGGAATGGAGAGGGAATCGTTTGCCAAATATAAGGAAAGAAGCGATAGTGGTATCAATAGAGAAAGAAATAAAAATGGAATAAGAAAGGATTTTGGAAAGACATAGGAGTTATTAGGAATATTTAAGCCTTAAATTATATTATTAATAGAAGGATCAAAGGAAAGAAAGGGATCACAACAATTCTCGTGGAGTTGAAGGCGCTATTTGACTCATCTGGCAGAGAAGAGGTAGATAAAACTATTGAGACAAAGGAAATAAGAATAGCAAAGGTTTTTAAAGAGACTAAAACGAAGGTTAGGGATTTGGAAGATGAGATGAAGAAAAAAGGGTGGAATAAGCCGAGGAGAAGATAAAATATATTCACTGGCATCTACGGATGATATGCTGATTGCTAATGTTAGTGGAGGATGAGGAACGAATGAAGAGATTAATTACGGGGATAGAAAAATACTTAGATATGAAGAAACTGAAGCGTAAATGGGAATGTAGAAAGATAGAGGGAGTAAGGGAATTTAAATATGTTAAAAATGGGACACATATTACAGAAATTATTAGGAAAATGGAAAGGGTAATAGAGCAGATATAGGGAATAGGAAAGACAAGATTTAAAATAGATTGGCGTAGGTGAAAGAGGTTGTTTGATACGGAAGAAGATAGAGATGTTGATAGGGAGGGGCGTTTGCGAGAAAGAGTTACAAAATTTGTTATAAAGAGGAAGGAGGGCAGCAGAGTTATTGCAATGAAAAGAAGAAAGAAAAGAGTTTTTTGGTGAGTGAGTGACAGGCCGATAGGGGCAGGGGGTATAGACGAATTAAAGAAAAGAGATATACAATTAATGGTATGATGTGATAAAAAGGGATGGATTGACAAATATATAGAAAAAGGAATAGTGAGAGGAGGGGTTGTGGGTAAGAATATCTAAATGAAAACTGGGAAACGATGTAAAAGAATCAATGTATTGGGATAAGGATGAGTAGAGATAATGCAGTATATGTGAATGGGTAGAGGTTAATTGGGAGCATGTGTTGTATAGTGGTATGACAGGAAATGAAGATAAGGGAGAATCGTAAGAAAATGTTAAGAGCATTTTGGGTAAGAAGGGACTGGAGGAATCCCTCAAGGAGGTAAAAATAGCTAGAGAAGATGAATAAGAAGAATGAGGGAGTGTGGGTGAGATACAATGGAATGTATAAATTTAAAAATTAGAGAATAACTTAGATTATTTAGGAAAATAATTATGCAATAAACAATGTAAAAATTATGTAATAAAGATGTAAAGGAAAGTTTTGCTTAAAAATCTAAGAATTATTTTTCCTCTTTCACAGTAAAATTGGAAATCTCGTTTGGAATAATTTAGGAGTAAAGTGTGAGGAATTAGCAATAATTCGTTAAGATTTAAAATCAGGTAATTATTTTTACGATAGGCAGAATAACATTTCTGAATGATATTCCAGTCTAGGATGACTAATTACATGGTATATTTCATTCTACAATTGAAGTGAAGTATTCTCCCTTCTGACATGAGAATAACATGCAGGTACAAGAAATTCGTTCATAAGCAAGCGGAAATATAGCTCAATGAGCCAGACTGGAAATGGATTATCAGGTTATATCAATTAACCGAGGAAGTGACTGCCCTGCATTATTAAAGGGCTGCTATAGTTATTGGTACGACATTTGGCACTTTAGAAGTTTAAATTTACAGCCACTGATGGTATGATGTAAATGTTAGATGTGAGAGGATAATAAATTAATAAATTATGGAATTAGGGAAGCTTCGATTATTGGGCCACTTCCTGGCACACCATTATTTCTGCCTTCATTCATACTCGAAGGACAAGATCGACAATGGAGCCCAAAGTTATTTCTGTGCTGTCTTGCGAAACAGGTTCATTCACACGTTTATTTATTTGTATTCCAAGTAACTAGCCTACGAGGCGGAAACAATTCTGGAAATCCGCTGGCCCGTTTGGTAATCCAATCTAGATTCTAATGTAATTGGGGTGCTACATTGTAATCCAAAGTAATCCATCTGTAATTCAGATAAATCGGAATAATACAAGTTGAAAATGTACGTATTTTGTTGTGAATTTGTATTTTTTGGTAGAAAATTCATGATTTTTATAAAAAAAATTAACTATTTCATCAAAATTGACCTGCTTTGTAGAAATTTGAACGATTTTGTTAAACAGTCTTTTTTTAAATTCAACTGTTTTGTTAAAAATTCGTCTTCTTCGGTAACAAATTAAGCTTTTTGCTTGAAAATTCATCTCTTTGGTTGAAAATTTATTTACTTTCTTGAAAAATTGTTTTTTATTGATAATTTAATAAGACTACCTTGCTTAAAATTATTTTTTTTAAGAAGAAGAAAACTATTTTTTATTAAAAATTTAAGTGTTTGACAAAATTTATTTTTTTAGTTGAGAATTCAACTGCTACTTGATGAAAAATTCGTTTACTTTGTTGTAAATTCATATTTATCAAAACAAAATTATTCTGATCGGTTGAAAATGAATTTTTGGTTGACAATCCAATTAATGGGTTAATTAATTCAACCTTTTTCATGAATTTAGTTGAAAATTCATACTTTTGGCAGAAAATTTAACTTTTTCGTGATAAATTATTGATTTATGTTAAAAATGGAAATAATCCTGGAAAAATTAACCTATTTTGCAGGCAATTCAACAATTTGGTTAAAAACTGGCTTCTTTTAGAAATTCTCCTGCTTTGTTAAAAATGCGTCTGGTTTGGTAGAAAATTGATCTTCTTGCTTGAAAATTTATCTTTTTGAGTTTTTGGCTTAAAACTGAAATATTTCTATGAACAATTCCATTATTTGATTGAAAATTATCTTTTTATTGTTAAAAATGAATATTCTGTACTGAAAATTCAACTATTTCATTTTTTATTTTAAATTGATCTTTTCAGGTTAAGGAAGTACACTACGTACAATCAATCTCAAAAGTTGCCTATATTTAAAATGATTTATAAAGTCGACAAAAAAATATCTATTATTAATTTTTGTAAATATTGATGGAGGCTTCTAAACACACTTCAGAAAAAAATAGTTTATGTTAAAATTGTTTATTTAACAGTAGTTATTTTAAGGTTTAGTTTTTTCTTTCTCCTTAGGGAAAAGTTACATTTTTTATTTAATTCTAATGATCAAGAGCTCATTTTATTCTTCGAGGGATTCTCTAAATTTATATTTGTGTTGATTTTATTTAAAAAAATTAATTGAGAAATCATACAGTTATTATTTTTATAAAAAATCATAGTTTAAATTTTAAGGAATTGTAACTTTTCCCTAAAGAGAAAGCAAAATCTAAAACTCTAAATAACTACTGTTAAATAAACAATTTTAACCTAAATTTTTTTTTCTACTGTACACTTAGAAGCTTCCGTCAAGATTTCTGGAAATCAATAGTATGTCTATTTTTTTTATATTTTATATATCATTTTTAAGATTGGTGACTTTTGAGATTGATTGTACGTGGTGTACATCCTTAAGAATTTAACTGTTTAGTTGAAAATTCATGTATTTTTTAAATCGTCTCTTCTTGGTAGATAATTAAAATTCTTGCTTAAAAATTAATCTGTTTGGATAATTTAATTTTTAAATAAAAATTGAACCATTGAAAATTAATTTTTTAGATAGAAAATTAATTTTATTGGTTGTAAAATAATATCTTGTTTAAAAATTCAAATAAATAATTGGAAATAAATCAAGTTTAAAGAAAAATGCAATATTTCATTGGCACTTATTTTATTGTTAAAATTCATGTTTTTGGTTGAAAAATCATTTATTTGTTTAAGAATTAAATAATTTTGGTACAAAGTATGCTTGTTTAAGAGATCAACTGTTCCGTTAAATGTTCATGTTCTTGGTTGAGCTTTTAACTATTTTGTTTGAAATTCGTAATTTATGGCTGACTGTTTTTGATTTAAAATGAATATCTTTGGTTGAAAACTATACTGTATTTTAGAAAATTCGTCTTTTTTGGTTGAAAATTATTTTTTAACTGAAAATTTAACTTATTCATTTTTTTTGTAAAATTAATCCTTTTCTGTTAAAAACTCAACAGCATCGTTGAAAATGTATGTATTTTGTTAAAAATTCGTTTTCTGATAGAAAATTAATCTTCCGGATTATAAATTCAACTATTTGGGAAGCGAATCTTTTTTCTTGAAAATTAGCGTGACTATAGCTTAGGCGGAGTAATACGCCATAATTTTTTGTAGTCCAAAGTAATTCTATGCAATCTGAAGTTTTCTCAGGTCATCTAGAATAATTCTTTCAATTGAAATAATCCAGAGTAATTTTTTATTTGAGAGGTAATTCGAAGTGAACGACCTCTGTTGGACCGCATTTTTTGTAGTTGCAGTTTTAAGTCAAAAATATATATGAATTTTATTCGAAAAAATTCGTTTAATTATTCATTAACAAAGATAAATTTTGACCCAAAAATAATCAGTTTAAAAATTAATTTTTAATTAGAAAATTGGAATTTTTAAGAAAATAGATAAATTTCCAGCAGCTAAAGAGATGAATTTTCATCTAAAACTACTTTCACAAAAAATATCATTTCCAGTAAAAACACTACTTTTCTACCAAACTAGATGAATTTTAACCAAATAGTTCAATTTTAAATTATAGGAAATAATTTTTTTTAATATATGTAATAACTAATCATGAATTACATGTATACAAATGTTCTTGGAAACATAAATTTATTTGATTCTTATTACTATTTTTATACAAATGAGATGCCTTCAAATTATTTCAACTTTTGTTGTTGTAATGAACAACAAAATTTTTTGTTTGTTTTACTTTGATATATTTTATAGTTAATTCATGATTATCAGAATATTCGACGAATATAACAAGATACATAAATTTATTTTTGGAAATTTACAGAAAAATAGAGATGGATGGATTGTTTTAGAAGCTCGTTTAAAATGCTCGATTTATTGAAATTTCTCTGGTATTTTTACCATGACAATTTTTCAACTATGCGGAAATTGAAGACATTACTAAAAATTTGATAATATTTGATTAGATTTGCGATTGGCAAGCATAGGTCTCAATGAAACGAAATTATAAGTCTGAATTAAATATTGGGGATGAATGGAATTGAGGGAAACATTTATTCCAGAATAAAACCTATTTTAAGTTCTTATTTATACCGAACCTCAAAAATGAGTTACCTAAATCGAATCATTGAATATAGCCTTCCAAAAATAAAGAATAATCTAAAAGGACAAGATTATATTTTCTACATCTACTGTATATTTTCAAGGCATTTTGGGAATTTCACTGTAAATGAAAAATACAAGGATTGTTTAAAACTTGAATCGTTGAAATACCAAAATTTAAATGTACCATTTTTCAAAAGTTTATTGTAATAAAAATTAGAATTTAATATAGCATTCTTCTGACAGTAACATTTATTATTATTATCAGGAAGTTAATAAAAATTCCTAAAATTTGTGTTTTACTTCTAACCTTGCGAAATAAGTTATATTGTCACAGTTAACTAAATCATTCCTTCAAAAAAATTTTGGAACAATAAAATATTTGAAGTTTAAAAAGAAGAACCAACGTTTACTAGACTAGACGAACCTTCAATTTTCAAGTTAAAAAGACCAATTTTTTCCAGGCCAGTTGAATTTTCAACAACAAAACTCATTTTTAACGACAACAAAATATGAATTTTCAAATCAAAAGGACGAATTTTTAACACAATACTTGAATTTTTGGCCAAAAAAAGATGACTAACAATATAGTTGAATTTTAAACCTACAAAAATGCATTTTCACATATATGGTTTAATTTGCAAACATATTTTTAGAGGATAGTTGAATTTTCAACCTGAAAAGTATAATTTTTAAGAAAAAAGTTCATTTTTAACTTAGAAATATGAAAAATAATTTTGTAGATGTTAAATAAACAAACAAACAAACAAAAATTATAGAAAGTATAGTTGAATCCTAAAACATATCGACTAATTTTCAAAACATGAAAGATGAATTTCAAAACAAATAGTTGTATTATCAACTTAAAACGCAATTTCTTAAACGAAAAATGGAATCGTAAGATTTTCAGTTAAAAAAAATATATTTTAAAAATAAAAAAATGAATTTTCAGAAAGTTGAATTCAAGTTAAAAAAAGAATTTATAGCTAAATAGTTGAATCCTCAACCAAAAAGACATGAATTTTGTAGCAAGAACTTGAACCTTCAACGTACAAGTACAAAGGATAAGTTTGAAAACAAAAATTGAATGGTCAAATTTTCAGATAAAAAATGAATTTTTAAGCAAAAGAAAAGGAATTTTAACACAAAAGTAAATAAAATTTCATCCAAAGATGTGAGCTTAAAGTATAAGCAATAGAATGTTTAACAAAATACTTCAACGTTCAAGCAAGCAGATGTATTTTGACTAAAAAAGATGACATTTAAACAAAGCAGTTCTAATTATAACTCAGTTTTTAAATTTTTATAACAATAGAATTTTTAATCAAACCTTATGAATTCGGAACCATTAATATAATAGTAAACTTTTCAGCAAAAAACTAGTTAAATTTACTTATTGCACTATATTAATTCAGTTCATGTTAAAGTGAAAAAATGACAAAACGGGGATACAGGGGAAGTTTCTTAAGTATTAAGTATTAATTAAGTTATTATTGAACTATACTGCTGCAGGGTAATTTTTCGCAAAATTCGCAAACTTTATTCAAATCTATGATCAGGAAAAGTAATAAATGTTATTTAGGTGCGTAAGGTTCCTTCCACTGACCCAGTGAACCCCCTCTTTATGTTACCAATCGTAGTTGTTTGCGGTTAACATAGTTTATGGCTGGCCCATAGTTCCTATCAAAACAAAAACCTTCATATCGAAATATCTCTGTAAATTTGTTAAATTAAATATCAGTATCCCACTTGTAACTCTTAACTTTCAATAACTTGAAATCTAAAACTCATGTTCTCAGAAACTGGAGCATACGGACATGAGTCACGTATTTTCAGTTCCTGAATTATCAGATTGGAAGATCCTTACTCCTGATCACGCTTCCAACCTCCGGAGTCAGTATCAAGTAAATGGGTTGGGGTAGCACCGGTCTAAGGGGGTGGAAACTGGAAATCCGGGCGCCCATTTCGTTCGAGATTGTATCGAAATCGCGGAAATTCGCATACAAGGTCGAATTATTAGACGGCATGTAGCTGACCACAAGCCCAACCGCGGCAGAATAGAACGAAGTTCTCTCTGGGCTAGCCAAGTAAAGGAAAGGCTGAAGGGGGTTAAAAGGGGGTAGAAGGCGGATGGTCCAGGAGAAGGTGGTTGCTGTTGGTAGTGGTGAAGAACCTGGACGCGAGACCAGAGATGTTGAAGTTAGGGGTTAAGAGGGGGTTGGGGGTGGATGGTGGCAAGTGAACGGCAAGGGTTCTGAGATACTAACCCTTGGCCAAGCCGCACCCTGAGGTCCAGAATAATCTACAATCCATATCAGTCTTATGTAGTCCAACCTACCCCCAACTCTGAACCCAGAACCACCTTTAGTAATGTCCTCTCTCTCTCTCTTAGTTGCTCTATTCCTATCTTTATCACCAACTCCTTATCTGCCTTTCTCTCTCTCTTTCACGCTTCGTCTGATGGCCTATTCGGTATTCCAACTCTCTCTTAGTGTCCTGCTCCATCTTCTGGTCTCTCTTAACTCTCCTCTCTCATCTCCTTCCTCTCGCTCTCTTGTCTTAGCCGCAACCCTTGCTGAGAACAGCCGGCTAGTCAATACCCACACGTTCTGTATTCCTTCGTACGTGCGGAGCTTTCCCTATATGTATGCTGTATGCTATGGACTATGGACCCTAAACCACCCTCCATCTCACCCACTTCATCCGCCTCACCAGAATCACCCACCATGCAAGCCACCCACGGCACTAACGATGGAACTATACCAAACGTCTCCGGCAATGAGTTCCCTCGACGGCCCGGCGGATTGTCGACTTCGATCTACCCTTCGAGGAAAGTGTGTTCGTATAATAATTGCAAATATCTCTTGCACATGGCGAAGAAGGTAATTGTATTTGGATATTATGTCAGTCTAATAAACTGTATTCTTGTCAGTTTGGGGATTCTTTCAATTTTATTAAATTGCACTCATAGAAAAATACTGGGTTTCAGTTTTGGATAAATGAACTTTAAATCTGAACTCGTCGTTTTGTACTAATTAAATACGAGGTCTGCCCGCAAAGTATTTGAACTTGTGTTCTACCAGAAGTAAGAGTTACTTCCGGTCAATGGCGATGATATCCCCTTCAAAGTACTCCACTTCAGAAGTCACATCCTTCTTCTAGCGATCCTACCACTGCAAGAAGGGTTCCTTAAAATCACCTTTCGGAATAGTTGAGAACTGTTTCGTCCCATTCTGTTTTATTTACTCTAAATCTTGAAATCGTTTTTCTTTTAGTAGATACTTTAATTTGGGAAATAGACAAAAACCACACCGAAGCTGTGATAGACCTTGTTTCATCAGAACTTGCTGAATAAGCTGCGATGAATGGACCACTATGTCACGTTCGTTTATTTGTCCCAGGAATCACATCTTCCCATTCTTAAAAACTTTTACTTAAGCCGATGGATATTAGTTTGTTTGAAGGAATAATTTTCTTGATTTAATATTAGATTTGACTGCAGATGACTGTTAATATTTCATTGACTGAAATAAATATCAATTTTCAACAATACTTTCAAACTTTTGGTTTAAATAAAATCATTTCTTTGTATAGATGAAATATATTGGAGGACGTACTGAGTACGACATTTTTTTTGTATCAAGTAAATTTCCTGTGATTCAAATTTTTTTCTCGTTGTCGCTGAATACGTGGAGTCATCAATTCACTTTATTTTATAACGTTCATAATATTTTAAGAATTCTGTGTTTATTGATTCGCCAGCTTGCTCCAAGCATAAACGATCAAAATCTCTTTGACATCGAATGGTTTTAATTAAAAATCTGATGGAAAAAAACTCCTTTGACAATAATTCTTCTAGGATACGCTTGAGAAAAAAATTCAATATCGAACCAAAAAAAAGAAAAAAATTCTTCGATAAATCTGAAAATTTGGTTAAATCAAACAGATTTTGGTTGATTTATCAAAATAGTTGATTGAACCAACCACATTTTTTCTCTCGATAGAATGACCATCCTCCCTCCTTCTACCAAAGAGTTGACTAACACAACCAAAAAATTTGGCTCTTCATATAATAGCCATACTAAGGTCAGGAAATAAATATATAGTTCGCCATTTCTAACGAATAAACGTCACATATGTATTTTTTGGTATAGTTAAAGATATTGAGTCTTATATTGGATTCATTTAAAATGTAGATATATTAGTGATGTGCTTAGGCACAGATTTCTTAATGCGGAAACACATTTTTTACATAATAACAAAAAGTAACATTCTGCTAGGGGTTTTGCTCAAAGTATAAAAAAACACAATTGTTGATTGAATATGATAAGCGATTGTTAATTAAACATGTAGAAAAGTTAATATTACTATTGCTCTTAATATGAAAGATTATAATAATAAAATGCACACGGAAAGAAAGGTGTGATTGAGCCAACTCTATATATCTGGATGCATCAACCATAGTCTATTGGAAGATTTTCTGTTGAAAGACTGTGCAATTTGATAAATTTATGCATCGAGATGGGAGAGGTCCCAGATGATTGGAAAAAGCGGTTATCGTACCATTAATATACAAAAGAAAGAGAGATAAAAGCGACTGCAATAATTACAGAGGGATCAGCTTATTAAGTACCGTTAGTAAAATATACTCAAAAATACTT
>JAWWLR010000158.1:38421376-38434068 GCA_035041075.1 Acraspis erinacei | reverse complement strand
CCCTCTCATTTTTCCCGTTCCCTAATCTCCCTAATCCCAAACATTAAATACACCTATATCATCACTTCCCCCAGTTGCCTTCTACTCCCTCCACTCCTTCTTCCCGTACTACTTTCTCACTTATCCTACTCCTCCTACCCTTACTCACCCTATTTTCCTCCCATCGCTTCCTCTACTTACACTCCCTGCGCTCTTGTACCATCTCAACCTCTCCTCTCACTTTCGCTACTTCATTCTCCCTCTTCTACTATTTTTTCTCTGGTCACTTAAATTTTGTCGAGTTTTTATTACAATATTTCCATAATTCTTTAATTTCACATTCTTTTTTTTATTTGTATTTAGTTTATTATGTTGCTAACAATAAATTTAAAATGTCCTAAAATATATTTTAAACATCAATGACTATTTATATCAATTATACTTAATATTACATAGATTTCATAAGCTTTGAAATATAAATTTCATTATTTAATATTCCAAGAGTGAATTTAAAATCTAATTACCCTTCTAGATTTTCCCAATTAATATTTTTATCATCCTTTTCACCAAAATGTTTTTAAATTCATTTTTTAACCAATTTTAGTTTATTATAATAATATTGTATTTGAGATAATCTATCATCTTTCCAAAACTTTCAAATTATGGAAACTTCTATGAATTGTTGATAGAAGGAGAATGGAAGCCTTTCCAAATTTTCAATAAAATCTGAAAATAAACTAAACTGTGCAATGAATGACTCCGTTCTGATAAGGAAAAACGTAAGTTTTTCGAAACTTTAACAATAAAGAATCTTCAACAACTCGATTCCTTTCCTTCTTTTGGTTTGAAGTACGTCGTTATAACACCTATTATTATTATTCTTATCTATAAAATTGACTATAAAACTCAGACAAACAACATCGATTTCTTAACATTTGCCTATTTTAATTATGTAGTCAGTTCTTAAATTTCAGTTATTAAAAAGAAATTATTTAGACTGAGATTATTTTCCAATATATTATAAAAATTGTACTTTTGTACGTGCATCCTCAAAGCAAAAAAATTACTTTCGTATCCAAGTCTAACCTGTCAACTATTTATTCCCCTCTTACCGTATGACACTTCTCACAAAAACATGTAAAATATATTTTCGATGAAAAATAAGAGAATGAATTATTAGATAGTTTGAAGCCCAAAGTTGGCAGAATCGAAAGAACCGGTGAATGAATAGTAAAAGTAATTTAATTCTTTAAAAAGTGATAATTTCTGAGTGGAAAAATTTATCCTCACCATGTCAAAAATACATTTTTCTACTTTTCAATTAAGGGGTCATTCTAGTAACTACCCCCGAAAAAACGCTATTTTTGTGAATTTTGTATGAGATTATTGTAAAATATATTAATGTAGGATTTGTTAGGCTTAATAAATACAATCTTGAAATATATTTTAAAAACTTTTAATTTATTTTATGCTCTTTTTAGCCATAAAAAAGTCAATCAAACATAACGACTCAAAAAGTAGGTAGCTCCCGGCTTGTTGAAAAAATCTCGGAACTGGGCCATCGGAAACAGTAAAATAAAAAAATTTTAGATTAAATATGGTAATGGCTGTCACTTGTAAATTTTTTTAAAATATAAGTGAAAAAATAAAAAAAATGGCTGTCAAAAAACAAAACAAAAATGTGTTTTTTTCCACCGTTTTTCGTAAAGAAAATATAGTCAATGTCAAAATTTTATAATAAATTTTATAAGAGCCATAGATAGCCATTGTCATACTTAACATAAAACTATTTGATTTTTCTGTTTCCGATGACCCAGTTCCGCGATTTTTTCAACAAGCCGAGACCTACCTACTTTTCGAGGTGTTGCGATTAGCTGACGCTTTTGTGTATAAAAAGTGTATAAAATAAATAATATTTTTTTTAATGTATTTCAATAGTGCACTTATTAAACCTCAGAAATCCTAGATCTATATCTTTATTAATAATGCCATAAAAAATTCACCATAACAGCGTTTTTTCGGGGGTAGTTACTAGAATGACACCTTAAGAAATAGCAAGTAACTTTTGAAGAGGTTAATTATAAAACTCGTTTTTAATATTGCTACTCATAAAAAATACTACAGAACTTTTTCTAGAAACCCTGTAGCTTTTTTCCATTATTTATTTCGTACTGGTATCAATTTTTTACTGTATTCCCCTAAATAAATATTAAAAAGTATTGAAAGCAAATCATAAATCACGGTTCAAACATGCCTTTAAATACATGCACTATAATAAATTTAAAGTGACTTTTAAAGTTCATTACAGTAACTTTTCTATTTCAATAGTGCCAATTACGAATCTGAACCATTGAAGAACCGGAATTTAAAGATATTTGGTCAATAGAAATGGTAAGTGACAATTTGAATGGATGCAGGAGTGATGTAAGGTTATAAACGACAGAGGACGATAAAACGCATTGATGGAAGATTTCCCACAGTCACCTGGTCCCGAGGTTCGCAACATCGAATCTCCCTTTCGATAATTGCCCTATTCGCTAATTTCCAAATGCACAGCGTAGACATGACAGTCGTGGCATTAGGGCATTAGGCAGTATATCGCAAACGAGTGATTTGCATCAAATTGATCTGTTAAGTCAACAAACCAGTTACCCACTCTACTCGTCTCTTTTGTCTCTCCCTTTTTTTTCTATCTCTCTCCAACCAATTTTACTACAGATCCTTCCCACTCACTCACACTAGGCTAGACCCCGTGTTGACTCATTGCATAACCGAGAGTGACCCCCAATGTAACAATTTGCTCTGATCCGCGAACCTTTCTACCACGAAACTGCGAAAGATGATTGATGTGGGAGCGGTTTCTCCGATCCATTCGAATTCTTCGATCCAAGAGGAGACTGTCATGGAAATTGAGAGTAGGTGCAGATAATTGGGCTAGATGCAAAATAAGGATGGTGAATAATACTCACTCAAATGTTCTCTGGTGAAAAAAGGATGCCTCATGGCGCAAATACTGTTTGCTTTTAAATTTAAGAATAGGTGGATTTTTTTTAAAGAAACTACTCGGGTGACAGCAAATATTATTCGTTTGTGAAAAAACTTCATATATTGTTCGAGGCAAATAATTATGAGTATATGTCGAGAACCTTTCACTTTTAGGGCCCTCGAAAATATTTAAGAAATTTCGGTCAAATATATATATACGGTCAATATACTTACAATTGGTTAGCAATATGAAACAAAAATAAGAAAAATAAGAATTTCAGAAAATAATATAAATTAGACCTAAGTTGAACAATTGATTTAAGCAAACAACTTTTAAGACATTAAGGTAGTCCAAAAAAAGATTTTCGAGCTACCGGACAAGTCACCCCTCCCCCAAAACGTGTCTATTTCCGGAGGAAATAAATCCGTCTTTTTTTTGAAATTCAAACATTAAAGCAGTTGTCGTTCATCATTTCAAATAAAAAACATTATTTCATATGAAAAAACGAAAAAATGCACAACAAGAAAAAACATGAATTATAACCATGTTTTTTTGTAATTGAATTTTTTCTGACCGTTGCTTCTTACCAAATTTTCAAAAACGATTGCATTTTACTAAATGACGGATAATTTTTTTCCGGGAAAACATTCTCTACAATTATATTTAAAGATTTTTTATTATTTTTAAAATTGGAAACAGTAGGGTTGTAGAGAATGTTTTGCCAGAAAAAACAAGCCATCATTTATTAAAATTTGATTATTTTTCAGAAACTGATAAGAAGCGACGGTCAGAAAAAATTAAATTGCAAAAAACATGGTTAAAATGATTGTTTTTTGTGAATTTTAACATTTTTCATAACAAGGAATGTTTTGTATTTGAAATGACATCAGTTACAATATTTTTATTCCTGAAATCATAGAATAACTATTTTTTCACTTCAAAATCCTATTTAGTTAATTAGGGAAAATTTTGGATTTTCGTAAAATTGATCTCATGCTCCAGGGTTTCATCAAAACTTGACCATTAACTTTTATTTATACCCCACGCGCCCCTGCAGTACTGCAAGTATAAACGAAAAATAAAAAATCTACATACAAATTAATAATTGAGAATTTCAATATTTTCCCAGCTATATTTTAGAAAATTTATAATAATTAAAATAATTAAAAAATTACTTTATTTAACGTTTTACAGTTCCTAAAATTTATTTATAAGCATTTGAATAATAAAAGGCATTAGACAAGCCAATTTTGAAATTGATGAAAACATTGAACGTGACAAAAATATCAAACGTCTGGAACCAAAGAGCATGAAACAATTATTAAACAAGGGAATTCAGCACTTCATCACGGTAAATTCACGTATATTTTTTCGTGATTTGAAATCTCGAAATCTTTTCTTTAAGAAATCGAATCAGAATGGATGATTTAACAATAGTGAATGATACTGCTGAAAGAGGTGTTAAATTAATATTGGACTTTATTAAATGCTTGATAGCGAGAAATGAGGATTAAAAACAGTACTTATTATAAGTAGTAAAAAATTGCAAAAAACTGTTTCCAGATACCAATAAGAAAAAAATGACTTTGGCCAAAAAAGTGGTTTTTTATCAGCGTTAAAATTAGACTGCATATGAAATGGATATAGATTATATTTCATTATAGCATTTGAAAGTCTTTCATGAAAATCAAGCTGATATACTGGAACACACGCAAAATATATATTAATATATATTTACGAAAATAATTCTGTTGGTTATATTTTATATTAATGATCTACGTTTTTTAATAGAAATAGGCTTCAACGAATAAAATTGTTTGAAAAATTTGATTTAAGCCAATGGCTGTAACGGGCCACGGACGAAAGGAGCCCTTAACATTTTCGCCTGCTAACTTTCAATTTCTCGCTTTTTCAAGTCTCCTTTTCTCTGCCGCTAGGACGACCTTCGCTTACCATGCACTGTTCACGTGATACTTGGAAAACCTTATGCGCCCAGGTGCGGGCATAGCTGTGGGCCAGTGATGATTCACTCATTATTTTCAGACACTTCTTCCTCCCTCCCGTTCAACCCTGTTTTTTCCCGTTAAAGTTTTCTGCCTTATTAAGCAATGCTACACGGATAAACTGATCACTTACCCGTGAATCTAGTTTTATTAAGACAGAATAATTTTACAATTTCATTTACACGATAAAATTTACGCGTGAACTCATGAAAGAGAAAAAAAATTCATATATTTTAATATTACTTATTACGTTTTATTATTTTGAATATTTTAATTATAATGGTCCTTTTACCATTACTTACTACCTTCTATTATGTTAAATATTTTAATTATTATTGTTCTTTTACTACTACATACTACGTTTTATTATTTTAACTAAGTGAGTATTATTGCTCTTTTACTTATTACACTTTTTTATTGTAAATATTTTATTTTTCTTTCTTTTACTTAATACGTTTATTATTATTATTCTAAATTTTATTATTGACTCTTACGTTTATTAAATGTCCAATACGTGTTATTATTGTTTGTACATATTCAATAATTACTTTTCTATCCATTGTGCAATCATATTACTGTATTAATATTAGTCTAGATTTAAAACACAATGTAATGCTGGAGAGCAGAGAGGCAGAGCGAGTCAGGCAGCCTTCATAACAGAACGACCAAGAATAATCTCATTGGGCCGCGCGTCCAAAATTCAGCGGAGTGGGAAGGAAGCATGATCCGAGCTTCCCACTCTCGGACTTCATGTCGGCGCGGTGGGGAGAAGCTGCGCGCACCCCACGCTCTGTACGTGAAAGAACACGCTAGTGCCAGCGTCTTCACTCAGTATCGTGCCAGATCTTGAATCAAATACAGTATCTGCGAACGATTCAACAACTGAATTCCCGGCTCCAGGCAAAGATAACGACACGCAACAGGAGATTCCGCCCACACAACTCGCAAACGATCTGCAAGATTTGCAACTCTCCACTTCTAGGAGTGGACAGAAACACCCAGTGGCGCTCAACACCACCCGCACCATGGCCTCCTCACCATCCAATTCAGGACCATCAACCTACAACGAAAACCATCTTCACCCGGTTGCGCATGCATTACCTCCACATGTGGTTCACGACGGATTACTGGTACGACAGGACATTCAGCCCCCACCAGTAGGACCTGCGCAGATGGCATCAATGAATTACGGCTCCCCGGATACGAGCATGACAACCGGTTTCCAGTACGAAACGATTTCTGTCAGACTGCGAGAATTATTTCACACGTCGTTTTTCTTCAGGAGTAGTACCTATTAGCTCAACGGATCTGCCCTATGATGACCGACGAGCAGGTCACCATTCTGTTTTTTGAATCAATTAATCCTTCGGTCTGTAGACTGGTACGAGCATGAGCCCCCACTAGTTTCGCTGCTCTCCTGGAGTATACTACTCAGGCAGAGCGAGACGAGGCTGATTGCGCCCCTAAAAAGGAACTGATACGGAGAGAGAGGCCCAAGCTTGAACGGGAACCTAAACGAAGGAGCAACGAACGTCCACCGCCAGATGGCCTATTGTGCTCAGGCAGACACTTTCACCGAGATTGCCCGGTTCCTGCGTCCTACCGAAATTCAAACCCGCCACAGCCGCAAAACTGAAGAAACCGGGGGGCCAAGAACAACCTCGCACCCGCCCCGGCTCAAAACCGGAACCAATCGCATGTTCAATCTACTCGGCCAGTCAAAACTTGACAGGATATCGCGTTCGCCTCGAAAATCGCAAGGTAGTGGCGGAGATCGACTCTTGCGCTTCTGAGAACTTTGTGCGATACAACGTCCTCACAGAAGACGAATAAAGAAGCCTGCAACTAGGGCCCGACTATGCACTTCTTGGCGCCAAAGGGAAAACGATGCGGCTCCCAAGGAGCCTTCCCCTTTTACCACTCCTAGGCGAGCAGCAAGGATAGGTAGCGAATTTATCTGGTGCCCCTACCCAGCCTCCCGGAAATCTCGGCAGCTACCTCTGAGTTCTCTCTTTCACCCACGATACCAGCGGAACACGCGGTTTTTCACAAAGGAGGACAGCTTCACCAGACATTGGCCGTTCAGCATGACATCTAGCTGTCTAATCCTTGCCCATTCCGCAAGGCATCTCGACGTTACTCCGAGCTGAAGAAAAACTTCATAGACGAACAACTCCATGAGATGTAAGCCGACGGAATCATTGAGCCAACTACTTCGCCATGGAGCTCTGAAATTATGGTAGCCACGAAGCTGCAGGACGCCTATCGCTTTTGCATCGACTTCCGCCACCTCAATGCACAAACAGTTGACGCTCCACAGTGCCTCCCGAGGATACACGAGATACTCAAGGATCTAGGCACGGCAAAAATCTTCACCACCTTAGATTTGAAGAGCGGCTACTGGTAGATCCCAATGAATCCAGAAGCCAGGAAGTATACGGCCTTTTCAAACCATGACGGAGGGCAGTATCAGTTCCGGATCATGCCATTTGGGGTAAAAAAGCCCCCAGGACTTTCCAAAGTTTAATGGGGCATGTCCTCGCCGGAAATTAGGGAGATTTCTGCATCGCTTACCTCGATGACATAATAGTTTACTCCAACACCTGGCAGGAACATCCACGTCACATCGACAATCAAGTCTGCCGTATTTAGGACACGTGGTAACCTCAGACGGAAACCATCCACAATCCCGCCACGTGGATGCTGTCCTCAGCGCCACACCACCACGAAATAGAAAGCATTTAACTTAGATACGTGCAATTGGCTGAAGGAATACATCCTGCCTTGCTCTGAATACACCGCGGCCTTATCGTTGAACTCCGGAGAAACAACAGTCTTTCGAGGAGTTGATGGAAGCTTTTCGACAGCCAGCTCCAGAACTACCTTTTATCCTGGAGACAGATTCTAGCGCCATCGGAATGGGTGCTGTACTAATGCAAGAGGATGCCCACAAAAAGCGCCATATAATATCATATGCCAGCGCAAAATGGTCACCGACGGAGTCAAGGTATGACTGCAACGAGCAGAGTGTCTGGCAGTCGTTTGGGCAATAAGAAGGTATCGCCCCTACCTAGAGGATAGGCCTTTCATAATGAGAACTGGCAGCAAGAGCCTGACTTGGCTGGACCGAATTAAAGACACCAGAGACAAGCTTCGAAGGTGGGAAACCTAGTTGAAGGAACTCAAATTTAAGGTCGATTACTGCCCCGGCAAGGAGAATCAACTGCCAGTCGCAATATTCCGTCATCCGGATCCAGATGCCCTCTCCCCAGGGGAACCCGACCTTGAAAGAATGATTCCGCCTAAAAAGTCACCACCTGACACCCTGGGCACGCCGTATCCGCCCATACTCAAAGGGATCCAGACGCAAACTCTCACCGACGAGATTAGTGATGCCCAACAGGAGGACCCGCAGATTGGTCGCATGATGTCTCAATAGTTCCAGCTACGCGAGACTGGGCCCAACAACCAACAAGAAGATTTCTTACGAAACAACCTGCTGGATGAGTGGGGATTCTGGAAACGCTGTCCCTACGGGGGACACTGGCAACTTCATGTCCGAGCCCCCCTCCCTCAGAAGGTGATACACGACGCACTATTAGCCGGTCACCCTGGCGCCGAAGAAATGACTCCCTCAATCCTAATACACCTTTTATGGCCAAGATTAAACCGACAGATCCGACGATACGTCGCTTACTGCCACCGCTGCTTTGTACGAAGCCTGCACACGGGAAGCACGTAAATGGACAACGTCCGCATAACCCACATCCCGCCTGGGAATCGCTCGCCTTAGATATGATGGGACCCTATCTTCTAACTGCCTGACGGAGCCGTTTTATTCTCGCTTTCAGGGATTTATTCACCAGGTGGCTTGAAACTCGTCCACTGCGAAATTCCAAGGCACCAACTCTCATCAGGATCCTCGAGGATGAAGTTTTCTTCCGTTGCTGCTACCCACGCAGTATTCTTACCGACAATGGGAAACAGCTCACTAGCCACGCATGGGCCAACGAAAGTCAAAAATGGATTTTCGAGCTCTGAAAGACTCCGGAGTACCATCCTCAAGCCAACTCAACGAACGGCGTATCCTAGAGGTTAAAAAGGGACTCAGAGTACGGCTGCACGTTAGAAATCAGAGGACCTGGCACTGAGTGCCGCCACTGGGTACACCCCCACTATCTCATGATAGGACGAGAGATTCCGAGGAGATTGGGTCTATTCCACGAACCATCAGCAGTCAATCAAAGCCGCCAGATTCAATGCGGTCCTATCACCACTCCGAACGGGACCTCATGCAATCATCGACAAAGTCTCAGCCGACGTTTACTGGATACTGCAGGACGGTAGAGCTCACTAACTGCACAAATCTCAGCTAATTGCTGCACCACTGCCACCGGAGTCAACAGCACGGAAGCATGAAGGGCCTCCAGGAGGAGCTCCGCCCGTAGAGGATAACACGTCGATTGCCACCGAACAGGTGCCCGTGGTCGTCTCAGCCTGAGATTACAGGCTTTTCACACGAGCCCTCGCCACTAAGCCAGCACCTGAAGAGGAAACACGAATAACCTTACCCACTTCGAGTCAAGGGGGTAATCCGGATGACAAGGAGCAACCTATACCAGAGATTGACCTGGAAGCAGCCGCAGACGCTTACATAGGAGTCAAAAGATACCACTCACGGCAAAAGGCGGCGAACACCACTGACAAGGTGGAATATGCTCGCCACACCGTCACACCTCTATCGTCACATTCCTCAGAGGAGGTCTCACCACGAATAGATAACGCCGAGAAGCGCTTAACATTTTCTCCTGCTAACTTTCAATTTCTCGCTTTTTCGAGTCTCCCTTCCTCTGCCACTTCGACGACCTTCGCTTACCACGCGCTGTTCACGTGATACTTGAAAAACCTTATGCGCCCAGGTATGGGCATAGCTGTGAGCTAGTAATTACTCATACATTATTTTCAGACACTTCCCCTCCCCGTTCAACACTGTTTTTTCCATAAAGTTTTCTGCCTTATTAAATAATGACACACCGATAAACTGATCACTTACCCGTGAATCTAGTTTTATTAAAACAGAATAATTCTATAATTTCATTTACGCGATAAAAGCTAATCTGCGTGATCTCATGAACGAGAAAAATTTTCATATACAACTATTTAAATTATTATTGTCCTTTTGCTATTACTTACTACGTTTTATTATTTTAACTATTTTAATTATTATTGTCCTTTTTACTATTACTTACTGCGTTTTATTATATTAATTATTTGTTCTTTCTCTGACTGCTACTTTCTACGTTTTATTATTTTAACTAATTTAGTATAATTGCTCTTTTACTTATTACACTTTTTTATTGTAAATATTTTATTTTTCTTTCTTTTACTTAATACGTTTTGTTATTATTATTCTAAATTTTATTACTGACTATTACGTTTATTAAATTTAACATTACGTGTTATTATTGTTCGTACATATTCAATAATTACTTTTCTATCCATTGTGCAATCATATTACGGTCTTAATATTAGTCTAGATTTAAAACAGAATGTAATGCTGGAGAGCAGGGAGGCAGACCGAGTCAGACAGCCTTCGTAACAGAACGACCAAGAATAATCTCATTGGTCCGCGCGTCCAAAATTCAGCGGAGTGGACAGGAAGCACGATCCGAGCTTCCCACTCTCGGGCTCCACGCCGGCGCATTGGGGAGAATTTGCACGCACCCCACACTCTGTAAATAAAAGAGCGCGCTACTGTCACCGTCGTGACTCAGAATCGAGCCTTCGCCGGAGAACGCCGCAACCGCCTGCCCATATTTTTTGTCGTCGACAACGCTCTCGCTTCTCTAGCTCTACCACCTTCGGCAGAAGAGTAAAATAAAGACCACCAGAAGAAAAATTGGCCCATTGATTTTTCCTGAGAGATATTCACAACGAAAGACCAACTGAACTTTTAAGGACAAACTATATTTTTATATAACGTAAAACGAGTGAAGTATCTCAGGGTACGTGATCAGAAGTTTTTTTCCGAAGCGTCAGTGCGTTAGGACCTTTTCGTCTTCCACACTGGTTGCCGAAGAAACTACTTCACCGAGGCCACATGTCCCAAAGTTGAACGGAAAAGATCTAGTACCTCAGGATACTTGATCGGAAGTTATCCGAAGTGCCAGTGCGCTAGGACCTTTCGTTCTCCACACTGGTCGCCGACGAGAACGCTTCTCCGAGGCCTTGCGCCTCACATTGAACGCAGTACAGTGGAGTTACCTGCCCTCGTACTCGACTAGATGACATCGCTACTCTCGGAAAATTGAAGGCCTTCCCTGAACGAACCCTCATCCACGAGCGGACCGTATCAAAGGCTATGAAGATTTTGAGAGTATTTAATATTCCTTGAAATCACTCAATACTGTTTTTCTTCAGGAAATATGATTTTAAAAATATATAAAAAATTGTTAAAAAAATTATATTTGTTTAGGCGAATAAAGTATGGTAATTATATTTTTTCTATTCACTATACATTCAAACAAAGAATTTCATATATTCTATTAAGGTAAAGACCCCAGTTAGTGACTCTGTTAGTTCTCAAAATTACAAGATTTAGCTTTTCTCTGTTAAAGACCCTTCAACAACGCGTTTTTTTTGTAACCATGAGACAAATCGATGTTTTGTTATGAGAAATTCATGATAGCAGAGATGTCCGCATTGCTTTTGAATAATGACACCCGTACATCTTTTAATAACAGTGTGTGGAGCCCTTGAGTGAGAGAAACACGAGATAGGGCAATCGCAGATCCGGCAATCGCATTTACACCTAGTTCAACATGCCAGTCACTTGAAAAGTATTTTTTTGAAGGGAGAGCTGCAAAAGGTTTCGAGATTTGACCAATACTTTTTCTGTGACCAGATACCGAACTACAAAATTAAAATACGGCAAAAATTCGGTATCTGTTTACACTACGTAAGTAGTAATGATGTAATGAGCACAACATGTTGTCAACCGATTGCACGCTCAAATCTTAGCGGGAGATTTGTTATAATGTAATTGAAAATGCCTTTTATAATGACAGAGCCCATGCCGTATCAAAAAGAGGCGTTTATTGTTTGATATACGCATATGGCTGTGCTCCCTGACACTCTAACCTCCAACCAATTCATCGACGTATGACTTTAACAACACACTTTTCAGAGTAGCGATAAAAATGATCATCAAAGTTAGAGAAAGTGTGAAAAATTAAAGATAACGTCTATAACGTTTTTTTCACTCCAAGCACTACGGAAAATCCTTGAAATACATTTTCCTTGACCCTGTCACTAATCTTTTCCTTCAAGAATTTTCTTTGCCCTTACTTATAACAGTGTCACAGCGAGAGGACGGCAGCACCGGATTTTGAATATTTTTTATACACTGCCTTGAAAATTATTTCCAGGAAATATTTATATGCAATTTAATATTGAAACATTCTGATTTTTATTACACCTTCATTTACTTCACGATCTCCGAGATGCTCCTTAGCTCTTTCATTCATTATCAGATCTACTCCTTGCCTACCATGTGAGTCACTATCTACTTCTGACCATATTTCAAATCCGCCTTTCAGCACCCCGTACTCTATTTCCCTGCTTTCGCTTCCCTTTTTCTTTGTTTTTGGCACACATAAAATATCTAGTTTCCTGACGTAACTAGTTTCTCTTAATTCTTTTACCTTGAGATCATTTCCCCCCTA
>JAWWLR010000158.1:38375656-38387328 GCA_035041075.1 Acraspis erinacei | reverse complement strand
AAATTCTCGTTGTTTGGTCCTAATTTTATATCCTAACATGGTAACCCTGGGATATAAAAAACCATCGCATATCATTCTGATTATCAACTTCAGATCAAAATGATCCACTTTAATTTTTTTTAAACAAGGAATATTTTAGAAGATTTTGAATTTCAGGACGAAAGAAAATTTTAAGTTTCTTATTTTGAGCTACAAATCTCAGTGATTATTCAAAATTAATATTTTAATTTCTAATCGTGTTTATTTAGATTTACCTAGTTCCGATTCAGAATTCTTTAAAATTTACAACTTCCTTACAGAAAAAACAAAATATAATTTTTGCAGCAAAACATGCGAAAAAATTCTTCTCTATCAACTTGAAAATTACCGGCGACAATAATTCACTTACGATTTTTCTGTGCTGGGACCAACAGAAAATGTTTGAGAAAACGTAGAATTTTTAACCAAAAATAGAGTAAATCAATTTTCAGTTAAATAAATTAAACTTTAACTAAACGAAGCAAATTTTTAACCAATGTGATGAATTTTTAATCAAGAACATTTTCTACCAAAAAAGGACAAATTTTCAACAAAATGCACGATTTTTTAACCGAATAGATGAATGTTTATCTAAAAAGTAGGTGTAAAAGCTTTAGGCAAATAGCAAATAATTTTTAACTAAGAAATATAACTTTTCAACTAAAACGATGAAACTTGAAATAAAACAATAAATTTATAAAAAAAGGAAAAAAATTAATTCTACCAAAATAGTTGAATTATCTACAGATAAGGACGAGTATTCATCAAAACAATGAAATTTTCAACGAAGGAGAATGATTTTCTAATAAAAGGAGTGAGCCTCTGTCCGATAATAATTAATTTTTAGCCAAAGAGATGAAGTTTCTGCAAAAAAGGAACTTAAGAAGATTTCTACTTGCAGCCAAACAGTTTAATTTTCAAGAAAAAAATTAATTTTCTACCCAAGAAGACAATTAAAAAAAAATTTATGAATTTTAACCAAATAGTGTAGTTTCAAATAAAAAAGATAAATTTTTAACATAATAATTTAATTGTCAACTAGAAACTATAAATTTTAATCGAGAAATGGATTGTAAGAATTTTTATTCAAGAAAATCAATTTTCAACAAAAAAAAGACGAATTTTTAACAAAATATTTATTTTTTCAAACAAAAAATGAATATTTAAGAACGTAGTTCAACTTTTAATGCACTAGGGAGATTTTTAACCAAATACTAGAACTTTCAACCAAAAAAAAAAATATTTTCACGCCAAAGTGGAATATTTTAATTTTTAATCAAACAAACTTAGTTTAAAAAATATAATTTTAAAGAAAATAGTTAAATTTTCAATCGAAGAAATGACTTTCCAACAAAAAATTATGAATCTTTAACCAAATAACGAAATTTTTAACAAAGTCAAACTTTATACCAAGTATAGTAGAATTCGTAAAAGTAATTCGTATATTTATTCATAAGCAACAGCATATCCAGCGCCATATTGAATTTCGTCTCTCATCAAAAGGGGGCCTGTTATTCGGTTTGGTGCTGCCCCCTATTATTATTTTTGAATCACGAATTCTTGTGCCTGTAGACAGTCACGCATTGTATGTGACATAACAAATGACACCATAAATTTGCTACTGAAAACTCATGACAGTCAATGGATCCTGAGAATCGCATAATTCTTATGCAAAATTTTCTGTTCAAATAAAAAATCCGAGATCTGTACTTTCTTTTCATAAAGATTAATTTTCTATATAACTTATAAAGATAACTTTCTAAAGAATGGATATATGAATTGGACATAATAGTAGTATTCAAAAAGATGCTCAATTTACCCTAATGACTTTTTTAAAAACAAAGAATTACCACAGTTATAGTATTTACAACATTTCGAAAAAGAAACGAAAATGAACATTTTAAGCCAAACAATGCACGGCATAAAAAAGTCTACAAATTTGCTTAGAACCATCTAACGATAAGATTCGTATTTTTAGTTTGTATCGCTAAAAATAGCATTGAAAATAAAAAAAATTAAATTTATTGATATGAAATATAGTGATTTTTATGAATTCTAGTAATATAAATTTATTAAAATAATATAAATTCTTTTGGATAACTAAGAATAAAATTTAGTCTAAAATAACAAACAAATTTTAAAGTAATCATTAAAAATAACATTTGCACTTTATTTTGCAAAATCTGAATAAAGGACCCCAGATCGCGGTTATTGGTAGAAATCGAGTACAAAGCAAGAGATGCGTGATGAGAATCTATTCGTTTAAGCTGAAGGAGCTTTAACAAAAGAGAATTCACAATTGCCAAAATACAGTTGTCAATGGTTTGAACTTTAATTTTAAGAGGTCTGCGCACAAATGTGGGTGGAGAACTAGGGCGGAGCGCGAGATAAATATGTTATCAGGCGCGAAAAACAGCATTTGCGCGCCGTAGGCGAGCTTAACCGGACTAGCTGCGAGCGCTGCGCGTGATTAGAATATTTTGCACGCTCAGCAGGTAGATTTTTCTAGTTGAAAATTGAGCTACTCCTTTCTTTGCATGATAAACTATCCTTTCTAGTTGACGATTCAACTGTTTAATAAACATTTTGTCTCCTTTATTGTAACATTGATGTGTTTTGTTGAAGATGTGCCCTTTTGTAAAAAATTAATCTTCTTGGTTGGAAATTTGTTTCCATTTGGATGACAATTAACTTTTTTTACTGTAAATTTATCTTTTTTGGTTAAAAATTTTGATCTTGGCTTAAAAATTCATCTATTGCATTAAAAATTCGTCTTTTTTTGTAAAAAAAATTAATCGCCTTGCTTGAAAATTCATCTTCTTAATTGAAATTTCATTTTTTAACTGTAAATTTAACCAGTCCATTTTTCATTGTGAATTTATCCCTTTTAGTGAGAAATGCAAACCTTTAGTTCCCTTTTCTTGTTATTAAAATTCAACTACTTAGTGAAAACTTAAATTTATTCAAGGAAAATTGAACAAATTTGGTTATCGGTAGAGAATTTAACTTATTTGTTAAAAATTCGCCTATTTTAATTAATTTCAAGTTAGCAATTACTTTTAAAAGTTTGTTTGTTTAAAGCATAGGAAATTGTACATTTTTGTTGAAAATTCACCACTTTTGTTAAAAATGTAACTAGATCCAACTCTCAATTTAGAAGTTCGCGATTCGCAGGGCAAGAGACTGTTACGACTCTGGCCTCTGAAGGGCCGCAGCACGTGAGTACTAATTCGAGTATATTGCGCATTATTATGTATTCCAACTGGAAATGTTTCAAGCAGCCCTGACTATTGAAGTTTGGATCCCCCGGCTTGTGGCAAAGATTATTTGCAGGCAACCCCTGACGCTGTTCCTGAACCGAGAATCGGGTGTATTTGGTTTAAAATCTTTGTTTTTTGGTTAAAAATTTATTTTCTTACTGAAAGTTTAACTACTCAAGTTCAAAATTGATTATTTTACTTTAAAATTATAACCTTCTTCGTTGAAAATACAATGATTTAATAAAAAGTTGGACGCTTTTGGTAAATTTGTTTTATTCGTTTTTTAAAATTAATTTTGCCAACTGAAAATTGTATTATTTTATTTGCAGTTAGAGTTTATTTTCTTTAAATGGTGGTTTAACTTTTCAGTTGACTCTTTTGTTCAAAATTCTTTTTTGGTTGCAATTTCATTATTTTAATTGAAAATTCATCTCTTTGGTTGAAGGCATAACCATTTTTGTTAAAAATTCATCTTATTGTTTGAAAGTTAATTTTTTTACTGAAAATTTAAGTTTCCATTTTTGATAATAAAAGTACTTTTTTAGTTGATAAATCAAATAGTGCATTAAAAATATGAAGATCTCGTTAAAAATTCGTCTTTTAGGGTAGAAAACTCATTTTATTAGTTAAAAATTCAACTGTTTGGTTTAGAATTCATGTATTTTGTTAAAAATTCATCTTTTTTAGATAGAAAAGCAGCTACTGGGTTAAAATTTGGACTTCTTGCTTGAAAATTAAACGATTTTGTTGCGAAGTATTCGGTGCTGTTGAAAATTTATCTCTTTTGATAAAAAACCGTTGTTCTTTGATTGCAATTTAATTTTTGATCTGAAAATTTAAGTATTCTATTTTGGTGAAATATTGATATTTTTCAATTGAAAATAATTAAGAATTTATTTGAAAATTCACGTGTTTTGTCGAAATTTTTTTTTCAGCGTGAAATTTTTGTTTTTGCTTGGAAATTCCACAATTTTGTTTTAAAGTAATCCTTTTTAATCCAGACGGAACATACTTTATTCGCAGGTAGATAAAGACTATACTCAGAAGCTGTAAAACGTTGAGCTTCATTCCTCACTATAATTTAACATTTGAAACTTTGAATATGTATCTAACCCTGGAGTATAATTGAGTGGAGGAATCGGTGTGAAGATGAGTGTAGAGTGATTGTGGAAGTGTTTTTAAAGAGTAGTTTGTACTTGGCACTTTTCTTTCCTACTGACTTTTCCCGACCCGTTAAACAAACAAGTAAATAACCCGTACCCATGCCGGAAGTCCCAGGATCGACAACTCTTTCTCCGGCGCGAACAATTACCGGTACTCTAAAAACCATCTAGCAATAACAGTACCCTACGAACCGCGTCTTCTTATCCGAGTCGCGCACATGCGACCGCTTCGTAGAACAATAGTTATACCTTCGACATTGAGGTCTGGTCTGCAGGAAACGATTACCGCTTCCTAAGTGACCCTACGAGCTCGCATGTCTTGGCTGCATCTCCGGTCCACCCGGAAAGAAAAAGAAACTTCAAAAGAGAAGAGGCTTTTCCATTTATTCGGAGACTTGCAAAGAGAAAAATGGATAGTTTAACTTGGAGTGCCAAAATTTAGATGGTCAGTTTTATCTTCAGGATAGTATCAACTATCGCCCATAATTTAAATATCAGAATAGAAAAGGTTTTCCTATTTATTCGGATATCTGCAGCCAGGAAAACTTGATAGCCAATCTTGTAGTGTAAAAATTTAGATTGTCAGTTTGATCTTATAGATAGTACAAAGTACCATCCACAATTTAAATATCAAAAGAAAGCATTTTTTCAATTATTTCGGAGATCTGCAAACAGAATAATGGATAGTCAAACTTGGAGTGTCCAAAATTATGGACAGTTTGATCTTCTAGAATTTTAAATATTACCAAGTACCATCCACAATTTAAATATAAAATAGAAGAGCTTTTCTCCATTGATTTAGAGATCTACACGAAGAAAATGGTCAAATGTGGAAAGTCAAATGTGGAGTGCTAAAATTGTAATGGATAGTTTTATGTTCTAAATCGTACCAAGTACTATCCACAATTTAAATATCAGAAGAGAAAATGATTTTCTATTGATTAGGGGATCTGAACCCAGAAAACATGGGTAGTCAAGTTTGGAGTGTGAAAATTTATATTTTCAGTTTAATGTTTTAGATAGTACTATCCACAATTCAAATATCAAAAGAGAATAGGTTTTTCTATTAATTCGGAGATCTGCAACCCAGAAAAAATGGAAAGTCATCCAAAGTACCATCCATAATTTATATATCAAAAGTGAAAACGTTTTCCTATTGACTCGAAGATTTTCAGCCAGGGAAAATGGATAGTCAAGCTTGCAGCGTCAAAATTTAGACGGTCAGTTTGATCTTCTAGATAATATCAAGTACCATCCAAAATTTAAATATGAAAAGAGAAAAAGTTTTTCCTTCAAATCGGAAATCGTCAAAGAGAAGAATCGACAGACAAACTCGGAGCGTCAAAATTTAGATGGTCAGTTTGATCTTCTTCTTCGATAGTACCAAGTACCATCCACAATTTAAATATCAAATAAAAGAGGTTGTTTTCATTAACTTGGATATCTACACGGAAAAAAACGGATACACTCTAAATATGAATCAGTCAAAAATGACTGATTGCCAGTCAATTTTGACTGATACAAACAATGCGAATTCAACGAAGGACAAATCAGTCAAAAATGATTTTTTGAATCAGTCATTTCGACTGACTGCCCCGATCAGTCATTTTGACTGGTTTTTTCATTCATTTTGACTGATTTCGACTGTAACTTTGACGTTATTTAGACTGTAACTTGGACTGATTTAGTCTGTAACTTGGACTATTTAAATCAATCAATTCAATTAACCTAATCAGTCATATTGACTGATATAAACCGTACCTTTCAATGACTAAATCAGTCACTTTCGATTCATTGATTAATTCACTCATACCTTATTATAAATATTTAATAAAATGTAAGAATTTAATTAAGAACAATAATATACAAATAATTTCCGTTTATTTACATATTTTTATTTCCACTCGAGTCTGTGTCAAGAAAAAATAGGAATACATTTTCAAATTTGATTTTATTTTCGTATCTGTCATTCTTTACGAGAAAAAAGTCGAAAATTCGATTGGAAGAACAAAGAAGTCTCCTGGCCAGAAACCATTCAAAACATATTTTCACTGTTTCGTTTAAAAATCGAAGTCTTACCTTGAAAAATTGTATGAGATATTTTTTCGGAATCTCACAGCCTGGTGTCCCATTTAAAATACTTTCATCAACTTGGGCCTGTGTAAAGAAAAAGTAAGAATAAATTTTCAAATAATTTTTTTATATTGTCACGCTAACAAAATTCAAAATTGTATAATAAAAAAAGTCTTTCAAAACTTGAACGATGCTAAATTTTATCAAAAAATACAGTACGTAACGTGAAAGTTCAGTAATTTTACTATAAAATAATGTGATAATGTTTTAAAGACTTTATATGAAAATAATTAGATGAATATTTTCATTTCTTTTTATAATTATGTAAAGTAATATGTATAAAAATAAAGTTTTTTTCACAAAGATTGAAATAAATGCTACTTAAAAAGTCATTTGACATTTTCTGCAGTTTATGGAGTTGATCTAGGGTACTTGAAAAGATGCCAAACGATTTCTAAATATTCCAAAGGATTTTGAAGGTTTTTGACGGGCTTCTAGAAGATTTCAAATGATTTTAGTAATTTGATAGGATTTTAAATGCTCCTACGAAGGTATTTTAATGCATTTGAAAGGGGTTTCAAAGATTTTATAGAATTTAAAATATTGCAAGGGATTTCAAGGAATATAATTAACTTTTATTTAATTTCACGGGATTTTATAATATTGTAGTGAAATTCCAAAGAATTTATTCATATTTATTTGGGGATTTCCAAGAATTGTGAAGTGTAACTACTCCAAAACTGCTAACAATAAAATTTTATATTTCAAGTAACGGAAGATTTATGCTTACCTTTTTTTGTTTAATTGTTAACCCCGTAAAATATTCTACTACCAGAAAAACACAACAATCGCTGAAAAATTACTCTTGCACGATGAATTTATACTTCCCACAACGCATATAACATCATCTTTGATGAGGAAATACGAACTGAAACGATTTCATGAACTTAAGAACTGTCCCTTTTGAAAGATATAAATGTGCACTGTAGTGAAAATTATTGTATTACATAATTGAAAATTCTAGCCCCTGTTTTTGGATTATATGTTTGATAACAAAGTTCTTAACCGGTATTTTGAGGCGCTGATCACGAATATGATAGTGAGAATAAACGCAAATTTTATTTTCATGGTGTAAACCATGAAAAACCCATAAAAATCATGTTTCTTTGCGTTTATCTCAATGAATAGTGAAAATTTATTTAAAAAAAAAAGCTTTAAATAAAACCTGTAGATCCTCTGTAAATACATATTTTATGTTGAATATGTTTTTACTCTACGGCTGATGGTTTTCAACAAAATAGACGATAAATATGAATTATTGCTAAAATAAATGGGGTTATGGCAAAAGATATGATTCCACAAAACACTAGGGGACAAATGTGGATGGTATGCGTCCTACGTTATTTCTGTGACCAGAAAGTCGTGTGTGACCAACATTTTTTCTGTAACCAGTCACGGGGGTGTCTTCCCGTGCCCCATGATACCGTTGGAAAGGGGGTTGTGTCTTACTTAAGTTATTTTTGTGACCAATCATTGGGATGCCTTCCCTCCCCCATGACACGTTGGAAAAGGGGTCGTCTGTGACCTAAGTTGTTTCTGGAACCATTCAGAGGGGTACCTTCCCGCCCCCCATTACACGTTGGAAAAGGGGTCGTGTTTGACCTAAGTTTTTTCTGGGACCAGTCACAGGGGTGCCTTCCCCCATGACACGTTGGACAGGGGTCGTCCTCTGACCTAAGTTATTTTTGTGACCAGTCATTTGGATGCCTTCTTGCCCCCAAGCCACGTTGGAAAAGGGGTCGTGTGTGGCCTAAGTTGTTTCTGGGACCAGTCATCTGGGTACCTTTCCGCCCCCCTCCCATTATACGTTGGAAAAGGGGTCGTGTGTGACCTAAGTTTTTTTGGGACCAGTCATAGGGGTGCCTTCCCGCCCGCCATGACACGTTGGATAGTGGGCTGTGTTTGACCTAAGTTATTTTTGTGACCAGTAATTACGATGCCTTCCCGCCCCCCATGACAAGTTGAAAAAGGGGTCGTGTGTTACCTAAGCAACTCTACACTTCTTGCCGAACTTTTCCCTATTTTCTCGAAAACTGTCAGTCGTAGGGTTAAAACATATTAAATATAAGATATGTATTTTCAAAGGATTTCTTATCGGAAGCTTTTAATAAATTTTCGCTATTCACTGAGATAAGCGTAAAAAAAAAACCATAAATTTAAAATCTGTTTGAATATCCATACATGATTTAGACTCATTATCAGGATAGTCAAATCGGCACTCCGGAAGTTCAATAAGAAGTGACTGCGACATTTTCGGAGCGACTAACTTTCGGCGTCACGTTTGTATTCGCAACGTTTTTGAACAAAGACATGTTCAAAATTTCGTACTGTGTTCATAAAGAAAAAAGACTTGTAAAATTTGCAAAAATATTAATATTCTTTTCTGAATTTTTCAGTGTTAAAAAGGTTTGCATTCAGTGCTGTGACGCCGTTTTCTTAACCTCTCGTGCTCAATGTAGTATGTGATCAAAGTTTTGGTACATATCAGCCCTGGCTGTACTTTTACGCCAAAACTTATTCAATTGTGCTGGGAAAGTGCCAACAAAGTCAAATTGTTTGCTTTTTTAATTCTAAAAAGGGAATTTATCGAATTTTTTTGCTTTATCATTAAGTTTTGGACTTTGAAACTGAAAACTTATCAAGATTTTTTTTTTAATGAACAGGAATAATGAGGTATAAGTGTGTTATTTTTTTATGCAATTTTGATTACACCAATTTTGTGAGAAAGTACACGTTTATACCGTACTAAATAGCAGGGAACTAATAAAAATCTGGCAAAGAGCTGTTTTGAGAACTAATTTTTAATTAAAGGCATGTGATATGTGCAAGGCATTTTCATTGTAAGGATTTTCTTACGGAGAATCTGATACTTGGGAAGGATGGATCTGTTATTGGAAGAGTACTTATGTTTATCTTCATTATTTTCCAAAATTTTGAATTAATATTCAGAAAACAATTTATTGCAGTTGTTTAACAAATTTTAAACAGTAAAGTGTCAATACAATTGTTTTTAAAGATCGCAATATTTTTTGTTAACTGAAAATAATTGACAAAGAAGTCTTGCAAAATAAGAAGAATTTTTTATTTCAACGAGATAATGAGTAACAATATGCAATTAAACGATTTTTTACGCAAATTATTGGTAACATAAATTTTTCATAATATTAATGACATAATTCATTAAATTTGTCATCAAAACAATCTAAAATATTTTTTATTCGTTTCAATTGTTTTTAAAGATATGCAATATTTTTCGTCAAGATTAAAAATAATTAACCAATAAGCGTTATACTGCACAAAATTAATTTAAAGGAACGATAACATGAATTGTCCATAATAGTAATAAAATGATGTGTTAAACATATTATCAAAAAATATATAAATGGTTTTAATTCATTACAATTGTTTTTAAAGGTCGCAATCTTTATGCTCACTTTGAAAATAATTGAAAAAAAGTGCTGCACACTAAGAGAAACTTTTATTTCCAGAAAGACATACAGTACAAATTTGATCGATTTTTGTAACGCAAATTATTGGTAACATGAATTTTAAAAACATTTTAATTTCCCATAATATTAATCAAATAATACATTAAACCTGTTATCAAAAAATAAAAAAAATATCAATTTGTTACAATTGGTTTTAAAGATTGTAATATTTTTTGCTCCCTTTGCAAATAGTTGACACTTTAGTGTTGCACTATAAAAAATTGAAATTTAAACGAGAGCTAGTGAGTTTTCAATAACATTAACAAAAGAATTGATTAAAGTTGTTATAAAAAAATTAAAAAACAATATAGTTTTTACAGGACACGTTCACAAATACTTTTTTTTATTTTACAACCTTATAAATATTTATTTATCCTCTAAATTCTATTTTTAATAATATAAGGCGTTAGAAATATTCGGCATATTAGTATCAATTGATAGTTTCTATAGCATATTTAATTTTTATAACTATCTTATAATGAAAGCAAGTAAATTATATTTTAGCTTTAAAAATAAATATAAATTTGTATAGTTTAGTTTGATTAAGCGTGAATTTAAATTTTCGATAATCACTATAAATGTTAATAAAACGATAATTTATTTAAAAATTATCATTTTTTCACAGTATATAAAATTTACTAATGTCAATGTTGAAAATTGAATTTTCGTTTTGTAGAATTATTATTGGTACACTCTGAAAAGTGAATTCGTATTTAATCATAAAAATAATGTTTTTTTCACGTTTTATTATTAATAATTAATTTATTGCATATTTCATATGTAAAAGCATATCTTTTTGAGATCAATATAAGCCAAAAACGTATTTCAATAATTAAAATAAATGAAAGTTGTATTTTCTCCATGCGTTTGAATAATTGTCAGGCTAAAAGTACAGTCAGCGCCGCCGCTCGGCCGCGGTCTAATCGCATGTCTCATTACATACATACAGGTATTTATAGGAGAACCACACCCCTGGTACATATTTAATGTGTCAGGCATTTCACTCTTCAAAAATAATAAAGACCCTCTGATATGATTAACACTCTGAGATAATCAAGCTAAATTTTCTAGGATAATCGGGTTTATACTCGAGGATGATCAACTTTACACTCTGGGATGGTTATGCTGACCATCAAATTTTGACACTCCACGAATAGAAGCCCATAGTTAACGCTTAAATATAGTCAGTCTGACACTCTGGATGTCCAGGCTAACGAACAGGAAAAAAGGGTTTTCTTTACGAAAATAGGAAAATAATTATAGAGCAATAAATTCTGTTCAATCAAATTATTGTAGAAAAAACTTTTTTAAAAACACTATTGACATTTTTTTAAAGAAATTAATTTTTAACAAAAAAAATGAATCCGCAAAAAATGTATAAGTTGATGTTTCAAATAAAAATGGTTTTCTTTTTAATCAAAAAGTCTAATTTTCTACAAAAAAAGACCAATTTTCAAGAGACTATATGACATTTTAATAGGTGTTTCGGTTAATAATGTCGATTTTTTTGCAAAATTTTCCCTTTTTTACATAACAATAAGAATTAACTTAATAAACAAAGTATTGTCCATAATTTTTAACAACTTTTACCATATTTCTGGCTACGCATG